>LR749943.1:695238-987508 GCA_902729485.2 Mus minutoides | reverse complement strand
CAAGCCAGCCTGGGTAGATTGCCATGTCCTGAACAGTGTATTATCAACTTTTAATGGTCAGAGTGCTAATTGTCATTAGGCCCAAGAAAAAATCTTCAGGCCAAAGCTGCTGCAATTCTGATTCAATTGCTGACGTAATATGATGTTTATATCTTTGTAGAATTTATTTATATGTCTAACGTTGGAATTCTTTGGCCATATGACACCACAATGGCCCCCTGTACGAGCTAACTTTTCTAAGAAATGGAGGTCCTGATACCTCAACCCCTGTGTGGGACAGAGATAACTCCAGCCAGTCTAACTTTGTTACTGTATCTTTGCCTCCAGGGGCAGACCTTATGTGGCTCCCAATCTTACATGCCACTTTATTATGAGAACACACGAAGAAGAGGCTTTTAATCAGATCTGCTGCCAACTCCTCTAGCCTACCAAATCTTGTTTACCTTTCTAATTTTACTTTGTTCTGATTAGCTTGTCCCTGAGTAAGTACAGGGGCAGATGGTCCAAGCCATCTTGGAACATCTTGGCGTCAGAGCCACATAAGGAGATCTCTGGCATCTTTATTTAAGTTACAACCTCCAGGGCATAAGGAGACTTTCAAGTAGGGCGGATAAGGATACCTCCCTAAAAGCTGGAGGAGGAGTATGTTTGGGGCTTTTTTTAAGAAGCAGCACTTCTGGAAGAAGGTATAAATGATCCATAAGAATTTCCCCATCCATCCAATGTTCCCAAGTTGTACAAATATTAAAAGTCCCCCAAACATGAAACACATGGAGATTGAGACAGAAAATGGAAGAGCATGTGACAGCGATTGCATCACCGGGTTCCCTCCTGCTGGGTCTTTGTCAGGCAGCTGGGCTGGCTTTATGACATTTGCTGTTCCCATTCAGTATGGCTATGCCAAGGGAATGCTTGTATCTCTCTTCTTAAGACAAGGTACTTACCTTCCCATCACACCCCAAGTACATGGTCTTGGATTCCAGATCACACACATGCTCAGCTGTATGCAGATGTGAACACACACATACACCACGCACAGCCACAAACCAGAAGACATTTGTTAACAAGAAGTAAAATAACATTGAAAACCAAAATATTTTATTGTGTTCATATTGGGTGTAATAAAGAGGCCCAGAGACCCTTTCAAGTCCATCTTTGGGGTCCTGATATAAGTTTTAGTTTTCAATAGAGTGCAGAAGCAAGCATAAGGAACAATCTGGTCCAAGTCAGTCCATTGCTGTCTCTGCTCCGGTTTGTTTGACAAGTTGCCATAGCAGTGTGAACTCTTTTCCTGGGAGATGAGTCTGCCCTCTGGTTTCAGCCCTCTCCTTCTCCCGGCATGAGATCCCTGAAGGAAACCCCACTTTCTTGCTTCCACAGTGCAGCCCGTGTCTCTTTAGAGCTCCATTGCTGCCAGTGTGGTCATGCAGGTGTCCTCTGCCCGTGCATGAACACAGTGCCACAAGGTTGCCCCGTGTGTGCCTTCAAACCTATTGGTAAGTTTTTCTCCTAGTAACTTCTCCTTTATTTAAAGATGCCATTTATGAATTGTGTGTCCATATGTGTGTATGTGTGTGAGTGCAGGTGCCACAGCCTGTGTGTAGAGGTCAGAGACCACGTCTCAAGAGTAAGCTCTCACTTTCTGCTTTGGTGAGACAGGGTCTTTCTGTTAGTCTTATTTGACAGACCAAGGATTATCTTCTAGGTGACCTTTGGGCGGATTCTCCTATCTGTGATGTCCATCTCACCCTGGGTTTGCAGAGATCATAGGTACAGACAACTGCATTTGACTGTTTTGGTTTGGTTTGGTTTGGTTTTTTGAGGCAGGGTTTCTCTGTGTAGCTCTGGCTGTCCTGGGAACTTACTCTGTAGACCAGACTGTCCTTGAACCCAGAGATCCACCTGACTCTGCCTCCTGAGTGCTGGGATTAAAGGTGTGCACCACCACAGGTTCTGAGGTGCAAAGGGCCCACAAGCACTTTTATGATTTCATTATGTCAAGCTAGAGGTAGGTGTGTTTGTGGCCCATTTGTATGACTTTGCCCTTGTATGCTCTTCCTTTTCCAGGACTTAGTGAGAAAAGAAAGGAATACAGGTAAACCAACCAACAACCACAAACTGAATGTCAGCAACAGCAACATCTAGTTTCCTTTCCGAGGGCCCAAGGAAGGGACACTGTGATCCAAAGATAGCCCTAGTACTGCAATTTGGTTTGCTTACATGGAGTCCAACTGACCCTCTGACACAGCTCTTTTTCTTTGAAATTGAAGGCACATAGATTGTATTTTCATCTTTTCATGGTCTTTTGTAACAATGAAAATAGTAACTGGTGGTTTGGGGAGGCCATTAGTCAATGTAGCTCCCTCTGCAGCATCTACGTGCTGAGTCACTGTGCTGTTCCTCGGGTGTCCTCTGATCTGCTTGAAATGGTCAAGGGTGGACCAGACTTTCTGTTCCCCCACTGTTCAAACGCTAACCATCCATTCTTGATCAAACAGAAGAAATATATCAAGGCTGTTCATATGCTTGCTAGTATAATTCCTAACGCTCATTTGTCTGGCTCAGTATGTACAACTTATAATCTCTGAATTTATTAGTACACACATGCACACACGCATGGCACACACACATGTTACAGACTTTCCCCCCAAATTTATGTAATGAATTCTCAGCTCCATGTATACCTCAGTATGTGATTGTGTTGACTTAGGGCCTTTAAACAGCTTCAGTAGTTCTCAACCTGTGGGTTGTGACCTCTTTTGGGGGTTGTATATCAGATATCCTGCATATCAGGATATACATTATGTACATTATGACTCAAAATTACAGTTATGAAGGAAAATTATGAAATAATGATGCAAAATTACATAAAAATATTTTTATGGTTGGGGGCTAACACAACATGAGGAACTGTCTTAAAGGGTCATAGCATTAGGATAGTTAAGAACTGTTGGGTTAAATGGTGTCATGTGTGTAGGCCCTAATCCAGGGCATCTGACATTCTTATAAGACTAGTGAGAGCCAGGTCGTTCATGCCTATAATTTCCACACTGGGGAGGCTGATGTAGAAAAGTCTTGAGTTCAAAGCCAGCCTGGGCTACATTGTGAGATATAGTCTTAAAGGGGGATGAGTAAAGAGGCTTCAGTACACCTAGACAGAGAAAAAGCCATCTGATGACAACAAGAGAAAAAGAGACCTTCCTGATAATTACAGTGAGGGGAATGTGGTGGACTTCACAGAGAGTCAGGAGAGCTTTGCAGGTTCACTGAGAACCCTTTTGTGACCCAAGAGTACACTGGGCATGCATGATTCAGGGGGCAGTACAGCCTCCTGCAGGGAGAGGAGCTCTCTTTTCTTTTTCTCAATGGAAAAACAAAAAAACCCCAATGGTCAAGTAAGTGATGGTGTCACCCATCTTTAATTCCAGCACTTGGGAGACAGAGGCAGGCTTATCTCTATGAGTTTGAGGCCAGCCTGTTCTACAGAGTGAGATCTGGTACAGCCAAGGCTACAGCATAAAGCATGTCTCAAAAAAAAAAAAAAACCAAACAAACAGATGAACAGAATTTAACATATACAGTTTTAGCTATCATTATGGTGTTTTCCAAATATAACCTGTTTGGGGCTCTGGAGAGATGGCTCTGTAGTTAAGAGCACAGGCTGCCCTTGCAGAAGCCCAGGCTTTGGTTTTTAGTACCCACATCAGGCTTACAACTGCCTGTAACTCCAGGGAATCTGACACCCTTTTCTGTCCTCCACCGACTCTTGCAAGTACTCAGTCATACACACATATACTTTTTTTTTTTTTTTTTTTTTTTTCCGAGACAGGGTTTCTCTGTGTAGTCCTGGCTGTCCTGGAACTCACTTTGTAGACCAGGCTGGCCTCGAACTCAGAAATCCGCCTGCCTCTGCCTCCCAAATGCTGGGATTAAAGGCGTGCACCACCACGCCCGGCTGACATACTTTTAAATAAATAAAAATAATGACCCAGCCTCTCATTTTGTTCTTCTCCACATTCCGTCCCCCATAGGTTTACACTTCCCGCTTCCCCATGGCCTCTTTTCTTCTTAAATATTACCTGTGAGCTTTTGTTCTCTACAGTTCTTCTCATGGTCTCTAATCCAGTCTTACAGCTCTGCTCACACCTCTTACCTACATATATATACACATTAAAGCTTGGCATCCACATATGAGTAGGAACATATGACATTTGTCTTTCTGAGTCTGAGTCATGTCACTTAATACGTTTTTTAGACCCATTAGTTTTCCAGCACACTTCGTTTTTTCTTCGCTGCTGAACAATATTCCACTGTGCACGCATGTTACTTTTCATTATCCATCCATCGGCTGGTGAACATCTAGGCTGGCTCTATTTTCTTACATTGTGAGTAGCGCAGCTCTAACCTGATGTGATAGAATCGCTGTGGTAGGATGTGGAGTCCTTTGACAAGCCTTTCACAGACAACTATAGATCTTGAGAACAAAACTGAGAACTTCTCATGACTCCACACACTTAACATCAAATAAGAGAATGGAAGCCAGTGTTTATATAACATTTTGAGCTTTACCCAGCCCTCTGAACATGTTTGCACTTGCTCAGAAGGAGCTTGTAATGACAGGTTGGGGTTTCAAGTATGGCGATCCTATTGACTATGGAATTTAAGCTCAGAACTTTTGATGGTGGTAATGGTGGTGGTGGTGGTGGTTGTGGTACGAGGACCAAATGGTAAAGACGGAATGAAAGAAATACCTATTATGATGTTGATATATAGCTGGTAGTCACTTTCTTTCTGTTAAGATGGTTATTTGTGTCTGGTTTCCATAACAACTCTGTGTTTATGCAGGAGACATAGCATCTTAGAGTGTGTCCCATGTTACCCAGTAATTCTTAACTCCATGTTGCACAGAAGCATGGTGGAAGCACGCCATGCATCCTTGCTGAGAATCATCATGATGTCTCCAGCATCGCTGATGAGTTGAAAGCTCATTTTCAGTGCTCCATTTCAACGAAGAGAAACCGATATCAGAGTATAGTGCACTAAGCTACTGAAAACAGAGTTCAACTGACTTCCCATGTGTAGCTGGGGATCAGGGAGTATCCTTTGGAGTTCTGGGTAAGGGGATGATAGAGAAAACATTGGAAACACAGAGGCAGGACCCAGAAGACAGTGGGTTGGGAAAACTTTGAAAGGGAATGTGGGAGAAGCTGAACACAATTGTTTCTCAGAGAGCCTCCTTCAGCAGGTTGTAAGTAGATCTCTGGGAACACGTGCTGCTTCTCACTAGAAACTGTGTTTCTATGCTCCAAGCCTGATATACATTCATCCTCATCTACCTTGGGTACCCTCACGGGAGTCATATATGGCCATATGAACTATCTCATTGGTCATATTAAACACCATAAAGTTATAGAAATGTCTTTGTCAATAATAAACTAGTTTTCTCCCTACACTGATATGTAGACAGTCATAAAGGAAGTTGGATGATTGCTCTAAAGTAGACCAGGGAGAAAGGCCGTGGTCTTGGTGTGCCATGAATAGCTACAGACTACATTCACCGAGAAGCACTTTTGTCTCATTTGGAGGAAATCGTAGGGGACCAAAGTTTCCGTGAAATGGTCATGTGTAGAGTTCTGAGTAACAGACATTGTAACTGCAAATACTAAGAGCAATGTTTAGACTGGGCAGTCAGATTTGAATGGAAGAGAAAGGACTAGCTGAAAGTCAAAACCAAAGCTTAAGTTAGAGTGTTATATTTTTATTTTATTAATATTTTTTGTGTGTATGTGTGTATATGCATGTATGTATATGTGTATTTGCATGTATATATATGTGCATATGTGTATTTGCGTGTATGTATATGTGTATTTGAATGTATGTACATGTATATATGTGTATTATGTATGTATATGAGTACATGTGTATATAATATGTATGTGTATATATGTGTGTGCTCACCTTTGTGCTCACGCCTGCAAAGTCTCAACTAGGGCGTCAGACCCTTGGAACTGGAGTTACAGGCAGCTGGAATCAAACTCTGGTCCTCTGCAAGAGCAACAAATGCTCTGAACCTCAGGGCTATCTCTCCAGGCCCCCAAAATTATGATTTTGAAACAGTCAGACAAAGTAGGGGCTGATGAGGTGGCTCAGTGGGTAAAAGTACAGGCCTCCAAGCCTGATGACTAAGTTTGGTCCCTGGAACCCACATAGCGGAAGGAGAAAACTCATCCCCATGGGTTGTCCTCTGACCTCCATGCGTGCTACCCCCCCACCCCTCCCACTGAATAGAGCAACGGAAGAGGGTTTTGTTTGTTTGTTTGTTTGTTTTTAAAGAAACCGTCAGCCATTCACATCATGTGGAGCAGAGATGTCTTCTACCAGGTAGGACTCTTGGAGTAATAGCTACAGACCTCTCTTTCCAGGCTGGGACCCAGCGGCTGTGTTTCTGTGTCTAAAAGTTGCAAGTCGTCCCAGGGAGTGCTTGCCTGTCCCTTGTTTATGCTCCAACCTCTTCAAAGGCTGTCTGGGTCCCTATGTTGATTTAATCATCAGAGTCAAGGGACTTTAAGTGCAGGAGGATGAAAGGAATAAATGCTATTTTTATGCCAAATGACACAGACTGACTAAAGAAAGAGTAAGATGACAGTGTATTGCACTGCTCCCAATCATGAGGGAAGAGTTTTTGCTGGTCCTTGAGGGTAGATAAAATTTTAAGATGGAAGAAAAAAAATAGCCTATTTATTTTTACTGATGACTTCCAGATTGAAACTTCTGGAGATGATTCAGCAAAAGCAGTCCAGGCACAAAGTAAGAGAGCTTGAATTAGCACCGCTAGTGCGCTGATGTGTGTGGGAGGTTTAGGAATTACAGGTATCATCAGAAAATCCAAAGCAAAGGCCATATTATGCAATTACAACCTACACACATTTTCATCCCTGCTTGTGCATAGATTTAAGTCCTTATTCACTTAAAATAAGTCTTGCAGCCTGAGAATGGTCTGTAGTTCATATTGTTGGTCAGCCTTTTGACACTGTAACAAAATACTTGACATAAAAGAAGGAGGAGGAGGAAGAGGAGGAGGAGAAGGAGAAGAAGGAAGAGAAAGAGAAGAAGAGAAGGAGAAGGAGGAAAAGAGGGAGAAGGAAGATGAGAAGGAAAAGGATTTATTTTGGCTCTTAGTTTCCAAGAATTCAGTCTATGGTCACTTAATCCCATTGTTTTAAAATGTAATTAATAATTAATTTGTTTAGATGTGTGCACATGTTCCTAGGCATGTGTATGGAGGTCAAAAGACAATTTGCAACTTCTTCCTTTACCATATCAGTACCAAGGACTGAACTCAGAGTCTTGGCTTGCTACAAAGTCCCTTTACCACTGAGCTTGGCTGACCCAAGGTCAGTGATTTAAAAAAAATCATTTTTTATTATGGGCATTTTGCCTGCATGTTTGTCTGTGTACTGCATGTATACTTGGTGCACATGGAGACTAGAAGATGCCATCAGACCCTCTGGGGCTGAGTCACCGGTGGTTGTAAGCTGCCATGTGGGTGCTGGGAATTAAATCCAGGATCTCTGGAAGAGCTGTCAGTGCTTGTAACTGCTGAGCCATCTCTCCAGCCCCAGGCCTGAAGAGTGGCCTCACATTACAGATGACCTCACAGCAGAATGTAGAAAGGGCAAGGCAGGAAGGGATTAGGGATAAGGCAAGCACCCAGGGATCCCATTTTCTCCAGCTGGGCCCAGCTCCTAACGTCCCCGATACTAACTCACAATAGACAGATAATGATGTAGTTGGCCTCTCCATGGTCTGGCCACCATGAATGCCATAAGCTGGGATCACACCTTCCACACTCCAGGATTTGAGGTCATTTGATTTCCAACCCATAACTCTAAATGCTCCACTTTGAAGGTCAGATGGTTTATTCCCTTAAATGTACTTTAGCTCTAGGGCATTTAGATTTGAACAGTTGTTTGTGGTCCACATCATATTCTGGTTTGTAGCGTACATATCTGCTGTCTACTGCATGTGCTGTGTTTACACATGGACGAGACAGGAGTATTTA
Source organism: Mus minutoides (assembly GCA_902729485.2). Lineage (NCBI taxonomy): Eukaryota > Metazoa > Chordata > Mammalia > Rodentia > Muridae > Mus > Mus minutoides. The sequence continues at coordinate 979,446 of LR749943.1, read as the reverse complement.
TATGTTACAGCTTGAGTCACCTTTGGTCTCTGATTCTGAAATATAAGCAGAGATCCATGCATTAAATAAAGGCTTAGTTTCCAGCTTTTGGAGCCAGTAGAGGAGGCTTTGGAGATAGCTCCAAGGGAGAGGAATTTAGGCCCTTGGAAGTATGACCTTGAAGAGTCACTGCTCATATCTCCTTCTGCTTCAGTCATTATGATGTAAGTGGCTTTGCTTTGCTGAATGCTCCCTGCAATAAATGCACATCACCACAGGACCAAAGCAAAGGCACCAACTAGCCGTGTTCCAAGACCCCTAAGATTGAACAAGATTCATCCTTCCTCCTCTGTCTCATCTTAGCTGTTATGCCATGTGACAGAAAGCCTACAGTCCTTTCTGCATAAGATATATTGGGACCCAACTGGGAATGCAGGAAGGGAGTGGGTGTAAAGTTCCTTGGGAATTCTTCCTCTGTAGATATCATTTTCCCACCAGTTACCAGTAGAAAGTATGTAATCCAAGACTGCCTGGTGACCCGAACTTCACCCTAGGCTCCTGGATCTTTATATGAATGATAAAAAGACTTAAAGATTTTGAGGCCCTTCCAGATCTAAAACTTGGTAATTCCTCAGTAGTAAGAATTTTCTTGCTGGGAGTGGTGATGTCTTTAATCTCAGTACTTGGGAATCAGAGGTAGTTGGATCTCTGTGAGTTCAAGGCCAGCCTGGACTACAGAGAGAGTTTCATAACAGCAAGGGCTATGTAGAGATCCCATCTACACACACACACACACACACACACACACACACACAAGAATTGTCTTTTGTAATACTAGTGCATACAATTGTATATGTTCCCCTGAATTATCTATCACAAATTAAGAGCCCTGATAGAAACAGGTGAGGCTAGTATAAGCCTGGAGGAATTTTCCTGAGTGCCTAGACTTAGGCACACAGCCCATACAGACTTCCACTTGTTCCCACTTATGCAACTAACCTTCGTGGAAGGCCTATTTTCTGTGGGAGGTGTTCCTCTTTATTACACTTCCTCTATCCTTTTCATCTGTCTCTCCGTTTTCACCTTTGGTGACAGACCAGGTGGACAGCAGCACAGGGAATGTGTACTTAATAATTCTCTTGAATGGTCTCAAGCCTTCTGTATCAAAATGTAGTACAGATATGGTGACCCAAAGTCTAGGGAGGCAGTGCTTGGCACGAGTGTGGGGAGAGAGCTGGTGAGAAGTGTTCTTCGGCATCCAGGCTTCATCCCTCAATGCTCCATTTCAAAGAGCATGGCCCAATTTTCTTTTAGAAGTCTCTGTGTGGGCTGTGGTATAACTCGGTGAGAGAGCATTTACCTAACATATATGAGCATCTGAGTGTGATCTCTAGCACCCTGAAAACAAACAGAACCTTCAAAGTCCAGAAGTCTCTTCATATTCATGGAAAAATCTACTTTTGTTGCTGTAACTGATGATTTGTCCATGGTCTTGAGGTCTAAAATCCAGAGGCAGAAAACTTGAAATGGAGATCAGGCAGCGTTTAAGCCAAAACTTGCTGTGTGGCCCAGAATGAAGAGAGAGGTCTTCAGAAGTACAGTGAGTTGAAGATAATCCCTTGGAGAATTTCCCACATGGGTTCACTGAAGGGTGTCACACAATTGCAGAGCCCTGGGTTTCGGAACAGTAGCCAGAGACTGAAGTCTGTGCCCACTGTCAGGAAGCAAATGGGTTCGTTCACATTCACCTTCTGGGTCTTTCTTATTCCAGTTCAGGACTTCCAGACCTTGATGTGGTTGGCAATTGCAATTGGGTAAATTCAGTGAGACATGTTGAATATAATCTCTGTAGACACCAGTGACCCTGTTGTCCCTCTTCCTTTACTTGTGACAATCAGTCTCTCTACATTGCCAACTGTCACATGGGGAATAAGAAGAGGGATATCATCCTGGTTTACTCCCAGTGCTAGGGGGCAGAGGTGTGTGTTGGGGGGGGGAGTTGAGATTACAGCTCTCCATGCAGGATAGAAAGTAGAAACTTCAAACCTTATGATGACATAGACCACATAGCGGGATGAGGAGAGCGCTTTACCCTGGGCCGATTCACAGAGCAGCAGCATCTGAGAAATAACAGGGTGCTTGTTTGCTCAAGGGAGAAGTGATTTGGATTATTTGGGAAATCAGCATCACTCAACTATTTTGTTTGCCCTAGAATTGTGATCGCCCTCCCTATGCATTTGGCATTTGCCAGATGGGAGGAGACACCAAAGCGCTTGTAAAAGCATCCTAAGGAGAAGTGAATCACTGGATCTGTCACTCAGACACCGCCACCTCCGAGGCTCGAAATGGCAGCTGATTAGCAGCTTTTCATGGCATTCACTATGGTTTAATGTGCTGAATATAAAATGAGTATATGGCAATGGGAACCATCCAGGAACTCTGATGGTCAGAGCAACATCATAACAGCCCATCCTCACTCAGGAGCTGGTGGACCGGGGAGGCCCCTGAGATGTGGGAGAACAGCTACCCTACACACATTGTAACAGCACGCTTAGTACACTCTAGTTTGGTTGAATTATTTTCTAGGTCCATCTTGTTCCGATCGGGGGTGTCTGTGGGTCACTTTTGTTTTCCTTCCGCATCTCGTTCCTGTCTGCTCACTCCAGACTTCTAGACATGAATTCATCTTCTTCTAGAAATATAAAACTAGGTCATGTCTTGTGGAAAATATTTCTGTAGATCCCTGGGATTCTGAAAAAACACAATAAGACATCATGATAGGCACACGGCTGACATGTTTACTGAGAACCCAGACTCGTCGTTCCCTAGCCTTTGTGTGAGTGTACCTCCTGTTTCCAAATGGGCTTATTTTTCTGTATTCTGCTGTTCTACCCTGGCCTGTGGCCCATGGTCCGTGGTCTGTGGTCTGCTCTGGGAAGGTAATGGCTTAAATTTTATACTAAAAGAAGACCCCACAGTTCTAATCTCAGGAGAGAAGTGGCTCCTCAGAGCAATAGACATGGGCAGGGTTCTGGGGTGAGGTTGGAAGACACCATCTGCCTCTCCTCCTAGCTGGAGGGTGTGGGACCTAATGTGTCTTGGCCAACAATAGTGTGTATCTGAAATAATGATCTATCCCTTTACTTTAGAAATCTTAGTGAAGAACAAAAACAACAACAAAAAGCCTGAACCAAACCGAACCAAACCAAACCAAACCAAACCAAACCAAACCAAAACCTCCTCAAAAAAAAAATCTATTTGATTTAAAGTTATTCTCCTATAGAGAAAGTTGCTTTCTACAGACAACAAAATAGCAGCTGAGGATGTATCCAACTCTGCATGCGCTGTGTGAGCATCACCTTTTATATATATGACATGACTTTTTACAAAGCTGAAAGTTATTACTCCAAGGGAATAAGAAAAAAGGATCAATAAGCTATATTCTGTAGGCCATAGTATCTAATTGTTGCTTATTTAAAGAACTCATTTATAGTGTAAGCAGGAACCAAGGGAGGAAGGTAGAGCTCCTCTGTCTACCTGTGAAATCCCTAAGGAGCAGCCCCTTGGGGGACATCTCCCTCTGCAGAAAGCCATGGGGTCAGAAATGATGGTAGCTGGCAGGTTCCCTTACATAGGCTCTACTTCTTACACCGCACTGTCTTAAGAGCTCAGAAAAACGAGAGAAGAGAAGATAAGAAACAAATGCCCAGGTCTTGCCGGCTTCCAGATCTTACCTATCTGGGTAAGGAACACACAAGCCTCAGAGTAGGTAGGATGTGCCTATATACATGCCAGGTGAATGTGGGGTTCAGGGGCCCTCAGGAAAAGGGGGTCTTAGGCTGAAGAGCCTTTATCCTGTAAAGGATAAAGGAACACATGGATATAAACTTCTGTAGACTAAATTTCCCAGAATGGGGCTGGGAGGGAGAGTAATGTCAGAAGAGGGGTGTGTGTGTGTGTGTGTGCACATGCCTGTGAGCGTGTTGTATTTGAAAGAAGACTGTGATTGCTCAGCTGAAGACAGTAGCTCTGAGGCACTTGTGTATAGACTTATTCTAGGTTCCAGAGCAAAGAGACACCAGAGTGTAATAGTGTGAGTATTTTTTCCTGGTACCTAGTTTCCTATCACCTGTGAGAGAGAGAGAGAGAAAGAGGGAGAGAGAAAGAGAGAAAGACAGACAGAGAGATGGGGGAGGGGGAGGTGCAAACACAATGTTTTAGAACTAGACTTTGGGTTAAAGAGATCACTTAGTGATTAAAAGCCCTGGTTGTTCTTCCAGAGGATCCAGGTTGGATTCCCAGCACCCCCATGGTGGCTCACAACTGTCTATAGCTCCTGTTTCAGGGAATCTGATACACTCTTCTGGTTTATATGGGCACTGAGCACATATATGGGGCATAGACATACATAAGGCAAAATGTCCAGGTACATAAAATAATAAAACACAAAATTTTAAATTAGAATTAGCTTGGATATAAGGTGATACAAATGGATCAGTCTGAGAGAACACTGCAGGCTCATGGCAACAGCTGACATGAAGGGTAGAGGACAGTCAGAAAAACACTGGACCTGTGAGACTTAGGAAGCCTTCCTCACGGGGGAGCTGACCAGAACTCCACAGCTCTGTTCTGTGCAAACTCTACTTGCAGTAGAATATTTAGATGGAAATGTCCAATCACTCATTGGAGCCAGAGAACACATCTCAGCAGGAGGGCTAGCTGGTGAGTCACCAGGGCCCAAGGTAGACAAACTAGGATGGGGTGGGGCAGAGGTCATTTATCCAGGCAAAGGCTCTCATTGTGAATAACAGTGAAACCCAGGGTAATTAGTTAGGGCTAAACAGTTCTTACTTGTTGAAAAGGCAATATGGAATCCACTAATGACTCAGCAAATGAATAGGTGTTTGAAATTACATAAATGATTGGATTGTGTGGGGTTGGTTTTTGTATCTGCCAATCAGGTCTCTGCCCCTGGTTAGTACTGGACACTAAAAATTTTACCTTTCACACCTCTAGGACAAAGTCCCTGACCTGAGATCAGTGCATATTCCTCCCTGTGGCTGGTGTTGAAGGCTGTGTGACTCTGTTTCATGACAGTCTAGGGCAGGAGAAATGGCTAGGCTGCTAGGTACGCTGCGGCTACGACCCATCCAGCATGCTCTCTGTGCTTGACCTCACCTGTTGTACCAGCAACGTTGCATGCTTTTGTGTGGCCAGGGTCCCTCATCTTAGCATCAGGAAACAGGAGAGAGATAGGAGTGCCCAGCCAGCCGCGAAGACAGAAGAAGAAACACACGGGGAAGGCCCAGAGTTCAGCAGCTGCAGCTGACTACGCCTTTTGACCTCTGAATCTGTAAAAAAACACAGAAAAGAATTGAGAGTCAGAGAAAAGCTGGATGTTCCTGTCAGTGGCGAAGATAGAGCATCTGAAAATTGGAGCAATTGGTTCCTAACAAGGGCAGATTTGTTCCTCTGCTCCCTCCACCCATTTAGAATACAATCAACTCAGAGGTCTGTGACGCAAAGATAACTCTATGATCATGTTAGTGAGGACGCAGCCAATAGGAAAGTTACACCAATGAAGCCATTCCTAGGGTTACTATATGAAAACAACACTAAGCGACTGACTCAAGACAGTTTCTTGGTTTGGGACGTACCTGTTCCCTAGGCAGTGGTGTCTACAGGTTTGTGCTATCAGATTTCATCAGACCTCTATAAAATGATACAGAATTATCGATTTCACCTTCTACTCTTTTCTCCCTTAGACAATCCAATTTCATGTCACTATTTTCAGCTCTGTCACCCACTAGGCCTGTGACTTCAGTAAGTAACTCAATACACATTTGCTCCTTTTTTTTCCTCTACAAAAAAAAAAAAAAAGCTAAAATAACAATGGCCTACCTCACAGGGTTCTTATGAGAGCTCATGAGTGAGATAGAACAGTGCCTGGCATACTGCCACTCAACAAGTATTAGCTGCAAACAACACACACAGTAGACCTACCCAAGCCCAGTAGGAAAATGAACACTGAAAGGTTACACGCCCAGGGATCCTGTCTCAGAGAATGAAATGTATGGAGTAGGGCCGCAGCCTCCCGGGGCTCCACGTGATGGGTAATGTGTCAAGCGGTAGGCATCTCTGCCTGCATCCTCTGTGGGCTTTTGAAGAGCAACATCTCCAAAGCGTCATCTTCTCCGCCCTCACGTTGCTTCTGTGTCCCTGCTTTGTTGGCACAGGTACCAGGTTCCTCGACGTGCTGGGTAGTGACATCAAACCCATTCTGACTGTTACTTTTCTTGATGGTCACATTTGCTATATCAAGATCCAAGGGTTGGTTGGTTTGCTTGTTTTTATTCAAGCAACTTTTTTTTTCTTTTTCCTTTTTCATATGCTCACAATTCCTCCCTGGGACCACTGCCACAGGCTCCTGATTTCAAGGCGCTTTTTTTCTCATTTTCTCCATCTTTATAACATAACCTGAACTCTTCTTCCCTCTTGGTCATCTGTAGTCACAATTAACTCTATCTTAGAGATCCCATCTTAATAATGGGATTAATTTTTTTAATGATGTTTGTACCATTTATCTAAGTAATCTCGTGGGCTTTTTAAAGTACTATGACCATACTTGGCACAGAATCTATACCCACTGAACAAGTATCCAGCTGTGCGCTGTTGGGTCCTGGTTCTACTTCCCAGTCCCAATCCCCCCAAAATAAGACACTGACTCAAAATATATTTACAAATACTTTGGCCATATAGCTAGGCTCTTCTCTGCCTAGAATCATAACTTAAGAGAACCCATTCTCTTAATCTACATTTTGCCACATGGCTGTTTATCTGTGCTCAGGTATCATGTGTCTGTCTCCTCACATGTTCCTGGGTGGCTCTCCTGCCTCATTCTATCCCAGAATTCTCTCTCCTCCTGGATGTCCCACCTCCTATTTCCTGCCTAAGCCATAGGCCATCAGATTTATTATTGACAGGTGCCACATCCACACAGACATAAGATATTCTCTCTACAGTGTGCATTTACTATATTTAACCCATGTTGTCCATTTGTCATCTATGTCATCAATGGACACTTCAGGCTTCTATTTTCTTGACTATTATAAATAGTATTACTATCACCATAAACATTCAAATATTTATCTAAGACTTTTTTTTTTTTTGATATATCTAAAAGTATAGTTGTCAGATCATGTGGCTCGTCTGGTGTTAGAGCATATGCCATTTTCTGTTGATTTGCATCAGTGTCTGTCCTACTAACAGTGCATGAGTGGTCCAGTTCCTCTACCTCCCCACCAACCCTTGTTCATTTCTCTTTCTCTCTGTGTGTGTGTGTGTGTGTGTGTATGTGTGAGTGTGTGTGTGTATGTGTGTGTATGTGTATGTGTGTGTGTATGTGTGTGTATGTATATGTGTGTGTATGTGTGTGTGTGTGTGTGTGTATGTGTATGTATGTGTGTGTGTGTCTGTTGTGGTTGATGATGAGCATCTCAGTGGGCCTGGGGTCTGAGGTGACAGCTTGTTGCTGATTTTACTTAGCTTTATACTCATGATTCATGTTGTGAAGTACATTTTGATGTACCTTTTGGTCATTTAAATAACATAATTAGAAAAATGCCCCTTCCCATATGCTCATTTTCAAATTCCGTGTTGGAGAAATGGATCCGTGGTTACAGCTGATTGCCGTGCAAGCGTGGGGAGTGGAGTTCAGATCCCCAGAAACCTGCATCCATGTGGTGTGGCCATGACAGCACACCTCTCACTTCAGCCTCGAGGAGTGGAAGCTGGAGATGGATCCCCAGAGCAGGCTGGCTGGTGAGACCCGCTCTGGGTTTGATTGAGAGGCCTGGCTGGCTGGTGAGACCAGCTCTGGGTTTGATTGAGAGGCCTGCTGCCTTGAACAAAGGGAAGAGCAATGGAGAATGATTCCTGATGTGCATATGAGTGCATACGCACATGCATGTGTACAAACACACGAAAAACATGCACATATCCGCTGTATTCACACCAAAATGAAAAAGGTACACATATGGAAAAATGGAGAAAGGCAGCAAGAACTCCGCTGTTGTGGCTGGAGACATGACCCTGTGGCAGACTGCTTGCCTAGCATGCACAGGGCCCTCCCTGGGTCTGACTATTGAGCCCCCAAAACCAAAATCCTTAAAATTTAGCTATTTAATTTTTCGTTAAGTTGTAAGATTTCTCCATATATCTTGAGTACTAACGCCTTATAAGATAGGTAATTTACAAGTATTTTCTGCCATTCCATAGATTAACTTTCATAAATATAATTTTAATAAAAATGTAAGATGTTATGAGTATGATGTATTCAGTTAAGCTCAGCCATTCTCTGTCAGGAACTAAAAAATGTGCACTATGTATATGTGCATGTGTCTACACACACACACACACACACACACACACACACACACACACACATATTTGCATTGCTCCACACTTAATATCGACAGCAACTCTCTCTTGGCAAACTTCACCCTCTGAAGAGAGGGTTCAATGAAGCATAAGAGGCAACGCCCCGGAAGTCCCAGCTGAGTCTGGCTTGTCTTGGAACTGGCTTCCTCCTAGGTTTGGCATGCACTAAAGCACTGCAGGCAGGTGACAAGAGCTAAGACAGGCTGCTAAGAGGCCACGTCAGTCTAAGCTTTTCAGATTTTCCTGGACAGTGGTCAGTCTTAGTTAACACTGGTGAGATCAGCCTCCAGTCCCATGATGCTGAGTAAGACTGAGTCAGAGGGTAGATCTTTGATCTTTAGATTCAAAACCTTCTCAAGGGCAAGTTGGGACCTAGTGATTTGGGAAGAATTTTGGATGTGGTGTATCAATTAAATATGTCACAGTTGTCAAATAATCATTGCATCTCTACACTATACTAAAGTATTCCCCCTGAGTTAGGGAGAAAACGCCTCTGAATCCTAAAGCTCTCCAAAAAAATCAAGAGGAGGCATGTGAGATTAAGTCAGTCAATGCCTCTTTGGAGGGAGGAAGTAGAGATAAGGTCTCACTGGGTAGCTCAGGCTAGCCTGATGTGCATAACAATGCCAGGCTCAGCTACCGTTTTATTTGTAATTTTTTTAATTAGATATTTTCTTTATTTACATTTCAAATGTTATCCCCTTTCCTAGTTTCCCCTCTGAAAATCCCCTATCCCCTCCCCCTGCTCCCTAACCTACCTACTCCCATTCCTGGTCCTGGCATTCCCCTATACTGGGGCATAAAGCCTTCACAGGACCGAAGGCCTCTCCTCCCATTGATGACTGACTAGGCCATCCTCTGCTACAAATATAGCTAGAGCCACAAGTTTCACCATGTGTTTTCTTTGATTGGTGGTTTAGTTCCAAGGAGCTCTGGGGTACTGGTTAGTTCATATTGATGTTCCTTCTATGGGGCTTCAGTCCCCTTCAGCTCCCTGGGTATTTCTCCAGCTCCTTCACTGGGGACCTTGTGCTCTGTCCAATGGATGACTGTGGGCATCCACTTCCGTATTTGCCAGGCACTGGCAGAGTCTCGCAGGAGATAGCTATATCAGGCTCCTATCAGCAGGCTCTTGTTGGCATCTGCCTAGTGTCTGGGTTTGGTGGTTGTTTATGGGGTGGATCCCCAAGTATGGCAGTCACCATTTTTTAGTCAATATGCTATAAATATTGTGCAGTGTTAGGCTTCGATTACAAAAATCAGTGCCAACTAGAATTATGATCAAAATCTAGCACAGTGGTTCGTTAACATTCCTAATGCTGCAACCCTAAAATACAATTCCTCATGGTGTGGTGACTCCCAACCATAAAACTATTTTGTTGCTACTTTGTAATTATAACTTTTCCTGTTTTGAATCATAATATAAGATCTGCTACACAGGATATCTGATATGTAACCCCTGGAAAGAATTGTTTGACCACTGCAAAAGGGTTGTGACCCACAGGTTGAGAACCACTACTTTAGCGGCTCTGGAAGAGTAGAGACTTTTGTACCCTGGTATGTATTAGATAAATTCAATTTTGATTGACATACTATTTTTTTCTAATGAAACATGTGGAGAACACAGAGAGGTGTTTGGAAATAGAAAGATTGACCCTGAGTTTCATCTCCAGCAGCATGGGAAGCCTCAGGAGACCCACCTGTCACTTTGATGTCCCCGGTGGCTTTGGCAATGTTGTTTTCGATCATACAGGAATATGTGTTGTTGATTGTGACATTGTAGAGCACAGATACGACCTTCATGGTCACATTCTCAGAGTTCAACTCAAAGCTGGTGTTGGAGACTTCTGAGAAGTTGGCTCCTTGGTCAACTTGAGATGCCCAGGCCACTGTGGGCTGGGGGAACCACCGAGGAGCCTCGCAGCGTAAACTCTCTGAACTGGCATTATAGTCCACATTTATCTCTGGTATACTGAAGGCTGCAGGGTCAAAGGTCAAAAGGGACAAATATCAGGGGGAGAAAGATTAGACAAAAAAGCCCTAAGTGCTAGGTGTTTTTTGTTTGGTTGGTTTGGTTTTTTGAGACAGGGTTTCTCTGTGTAGCTCTGGTTGTCCTGGAACCCACTCTGTAGACTAGACTAGCCTTGAACTCACAGAGATCTGCCTGCCTCTGACTTCTGAGTACTGGGATCAAAGGCATGCACCACTACTGCCAAGCTAAAGTGCTAGGCCTTAAAAACATGGAACAATCATGTCTCTCACTGAAGTGACTCAGCACATCCCCACAGTAATGTCTGTGTGAGGCCCATTATGTTGTGGGCATAAATTATTTCTTCAGAGCATCACTATGCATTATAACCCTTGGCCAGTTTCATGTATATTAGCATTTTGATAATCTTCTCCATGTAGAAGGAGCTCAGTGATTATGGAAGAAAGGGGAAAAGGAAGATGAGGAGGAGGAGGAGGTCTCAGAATAATAGGGCCCTTGGACGGCTTCTGAATATGTTTTGAGGGAAAGAGGGAAAGGTAAGAAGAAAGAACAAACATTCATCTTTCACCACAGAAGGCCTATGCGCAGGCCTTGGCACGGTGGGGATTTGGAGTTTGTTTGGGTAGAGATTTTAGCTCTGATATCTACAAGTAGAATGGTAGGTATTTGTTGTATTCTAAGAAAAGCTACTTATTAAAGTAACACTTGGAAATTAAGGTATCCTTTCTCCTCTATTCAGGCAGAGTGACACTGCAAAAAGTGTTAGGGCTCTGGGCTTATTGTTATGGCAGAAAGGCAGTCTACAATTAAAATTATAAGATATTGTTGTGATCATGATAGTGATAGTGATGATGATGATGACAGTGAGGGTGGTGACGGTGAAGGTATATGTGCCACAGCATACCTGTGAAGCTTGGAGAGTAGTTTTGGAGAGCTGGTTCTCCCCTTCCACCTTTGCATGATGTGGTTGTTTGAATAAGAATGGCCTCCATAAGCTCATATGTTTGAATGCTTGGTGGAACTGTTTGGGAAGGACTAGAAGGTATGGCTTTGTTGAAGGAGATGTGTCACTGGGGGTAGGGTTTGAGGTTTCAAATGCTCACACCATTCCAAGCTCTCTCTCTCTCTCTCTCTCTCTCTCTCTCTCTCTCCTCTCTCTCTCCCTCTTTCTCCCTCTCTTTCCTTCTCTCTACCCTCTCTCCCCTCTCTCTTCTCTCCCTCCTCTCTCCACTCTCTTTCCTCTCTCCTCCCTCCTCTCTCTCTCTCTCTCTCTCTCTCTCTCCCTCTCTCTGTCTTGGCCTCTTGCCTGTGAATTAGATGTAAGCTCTCAGCTACTGCTCCAGCTCCATGCCTGCTTGCCTGCTGTCTTGTTCCCTGTCAGGATGGTATGGACTCATCCTCTGAAACCGTAGGGCCCAAATAAACCCTTTTTTCTACAGTTGCCTTGGTCATGGTGTCTTTCTGGAGAAACTTAAAAATAACCAAGACACATGGGTTCCAGGGATCAAACTCAGGCTGACGTGTGGGTTTGAATATCAAGCACCTTTACCTGCTGAGCCATCTCGCCAGGCCCCTGGCAGTCAGCAACTTATTAAGCCATTTAGCTGCTTCTTTGCTTGGGGTAAGGCTGGTGCAGAGAGGGGATTAAAAGAAAATTTTTACCTCATTGTTGTTTGTCTGTGTCTGACACAGTCTCATGTAGCCCATGCTGGCCTTGAACTCCCCACCAAGCCAAGGATGACAGGAGCGCCTGATCCCCTTGCCTTCAGTGCCCCTTGCTGAGGGTAGAGACACATGCCTTTACCTGCTCTTTACCTCACTCCCAGCAAGCCTGTTACATAGCAAAGGAGAGGAGATGCACACGCTTTGAGCCAGGAGGGAACAGGTTTGTAGGAGATGATGTGAGAGACGAGTTTTGAGCATATATCTTGTGCTAGAAGTATAACCTAGGTATCAGTCCATTTGGTGTTCCCAAAAATTCTATGGTTATCTGTGATAATATCTGTGCTAACACTTTAAATTTTGGGAATAATTTTAATTTGACTAATTTCTTTTAAAAGGTGTATTTATTTTTATTTTATGTATTTGAATGTTTGCCTGCATATGTGTATGTGCACCATGTGCGTACTGTGCCTGTAGAGGTCAGGATCCCCCGGAGCTGAAATTACAGATGTTTGTGAGGTGAATGTGTATGCTGGGAACCAAACCCTGGTCCTCTGGAAGAAGAGCCAGTGCTCTTAACCACTGAGCCACCTTTCCAGGTTCTCTTATTTTACTAATTTTTTTAAAAGAAAGTTAACATAGAAATAGATTGCATTATGTGAATGACTTTAGATTTACATAAAAGTTCCAAAGACTTTTCTGCAAGAGAGAATTCCTGTAGACTTTCCAGTCTGTTTCCTCTAATGTAGCATGTTTAATGGTCATTGTATCTCAGAAGCGAGAAACCAGCACCTCTGTTAACTAGACTCCAGGTTTGATCTGTATTTTACCCATTAACGTTGTTTTTCCTGTTGCTGTTCCAGTGTATAATCTTTACATTTTCAGTAATTGTGTTGCCTCAGAGCCTTATAGACTGTGACATACTCTTTCCATACTCTTTATGGCTCTCGCAGTTTTGAGAACCTGGTCAGGTATCATGTAGGGTACCTTTCTGTTGGAACTAATATGATGTTCTTCTCACGGTTAGAGTTGGAGAGGAAGACAGTGGTAGGGAAAAGTCCCCCCATCAACATGGCATGCTAAGAGGTGTGTGTTCTCCACACGCAATTACTGATGATGAGAGGGAACATTTATTAGGTGTCTTTGAACGGTGACTTCACTACTCCAGCATATCCTGACAGGGCAGAATGGGAGAAGGGAAGAGAGAAGTAAGTTGTTTGGGATTTCTGTCTGAGTAGAATCTATTTCTTCTCCCTCCTTGTACGCCTGTGAGCATGTGCTTTAAACCCTGAGACATGATTTTGTACTGTGTTCTCTTCTTCCACAGTTTGAAGCTTTTCCCTGAAGTTCACTTCTTTGGTCTGACCATCTCACATTGCTCCACTCATCTCCATCTTAAGATAAAGAAGACGAGGCTCAGAGAGCGTTCTGACTCTAGGGCTATGCTTTGTAGAATTACATTTACCCAGGAAATGTTAAAGGAAGCCCTACAAAGGCTAGTTTAGACTAGGGACGTATAGACTAGTTTCTGCTTCCTTCAAAGCCCCTTTCACCTTCGCCATGAGGGCTTCTTACCCCTTCTCTTATGTGCATTGGGTGTGGTCTTTCTTTTCCTGTGAACCCCTCAACTGTTCTATTTCTACATCCCTTAGGTGTTCTTTGTTATGCTTTAATCCTGTGCAGACCTCCAGTTTTGTGAGCGCTATACTAGAAGCATCATGAAAGGAGGGGCGAGGACTTTTGTTTATTAACCATCTTTATATGCTTGGTTGCATTTATCTGAATCCCTCATATATACATTCAGAAAACATCTAGTAGATAGTGTTGGCACAGAGGTGTGAGTTTCACTGGGGCCATATTACTGAGTTTGTATTAACAGCATTAGTTTGTTTGGTTCTTTTTGGATCTCTCCTAAACTGACTCTTGTCTGGAGTCTCTGGAGGGACTCATTTCAGATGTGGGCTCATGCCTAATTAGCATAGAAATACTCTGGGGCAGATTGTGGGCTTTTCCTATTAGCAACACCAGGGCCTACTTTAAAAAGACCATTCATTAGCTAGGGGTGGTGCTGTACACCTTTCATCCTAGTGGTTGGGAGGCAGAGGTAGGCAGGTTTGACAGCTAACCTGGTCTATATAGTGAGTTGCAGGCCAGCTGGGGCTACATAAAGAGACCCTCTACACCTTGGAGTGGGGAGTGATGGAGAGAGGGAAGGAGAGGGAAAGGGAGAGGGAATGAGGGGGAGGGAGGGAGGGAGAGAGAGAGAGAGAGAGAGAAAGAGAGAGAGAATGTGTCTTTGAGAATACACACTAACAGAACTGAGTTTTGGTCTGATATTGGTCATTTATGAGCACACTATGATATTTTTATCAACAACTCATGCCCTCAGACATCTTTGAGGGTGCCCCCCCAGAAGCAACTCACCTCCAGTCTTATACTCAAGGTTTGCATTCCCCTTGCCTTTCGAGGTGCGGATGTAACACGTGTAGGTGCCAGCATCCGTGAGCTGCACATTTTTCAGTCTCAGGGAAGCATTGCCAACTACCACCTGATCGGCAAACACCGCTGTGCGGCCTCTGAACATCTCATGCTGCTGTGAGAGGTCGTCTTTGCCTTCTTTGAACTCGTGGACCAAACCTTTGATGCCTTCTTTCAGCCACTGGATGACGATGCCATTGAGTTTGATGTCAGGTTCAAAAGTGCAGCTCAGGGTCCCATCCTCTCCAATGTTTCCAGCTGAGGTGAAGGTCGTGACCGTGATGAAGTGCTTGCCTGTGGTTCAGGAAGGACCCATGCCAGTGAGGCCCTGGTACTTGGACAGCCATGTTCTTTATTAGTCCATGCCGGACAGAGATGTCCAGATCAGTTAGAAGTAGAGAAGCACACAAAAAGACATGACAGGAAAGACTAGAAAGAGCAGGAAGAAATGTTGGTACCCACAGCAGATCTGTGCACAATAGCTTTTGTAAGAACAATGTATCCACACCCTCAGAGGCAGCAAGAGGAAAGCACACCAGAGCCGAGGAACTCTGGAGTGTGAATATTCACATTCCGGCTTTATTCCTGAACAGTCATTTAATCTTAAATAAGTCACGTGACTATTCTGGCTCTCAGGGGAATGGAGGGAATGCTGCCGTCTTGCCAACCTTGAGAGGTTATTGTGAGGAACAAATCAAGTGGGTGTAAACTTGACTTGCTGAACGGCAGTGACACAGATAAGGCATTATACTTAGCTAATCAGAACTGACACAAAGCAATACTTCATGTTAACTAATAAGGCTAATAATTCCAAAGAAAGTTCAATTCTAACGTGCTGGGACTTTGTCTTTCTTGGAATGATGAAGAAACTCAGGCATGGAGAAGGGAAGTGCCGTGGCTGAAGTTATAGTGTTATCGACATTATAATGAAGAGTGGTACTTAGTGATGTTTTGGTCCAAGACGGAAACTACCGTCCTCACCTGTTGGATCCTACCAGCAGGAGAAACACTGACTAGGGGAGTATCTCCACTCTACTGCCTCCCCTGTTGGATCCTACCAGCAGGAGAAACACTGACTAGGGGAGTATCTCCACTCTACTGCCTCCCCTGTTGGATCCTACCAGCAGGAGAAACACTGACTAGGGGAGTATCTCCACTCTACTGCCTCCCCTTCGGTTGTCCAGCCTACAGCCCACCCGGTCAAGGGTTCTTTGCACCGGTAGTTCTGACTGATGGCACCTTAAGGTAATCCAATTAATTCAATATCTTTAGTGGTTTTAATGACACAGATGTGAAGCTAAGAAAATGTCAATGGAGCCCAAGAGGATTATGAACCAGTTACAAGGAACAGTGGGGAAGAGACCATGGAGAGTCTCATCCTGAGTCATGTTGGCTATTGAGGACAGTGGCAGGAGATGCGGTCCCGACCTCTGCATATTCTTCACAGAAACACCTGATTTAAGCATTTGAGATGGTCCACACAGGCCTTTCTGACACCCACAGACATCACTGTGATGGGTCTTGGACAATTCCAGCTTCCTTATTGGTTTTCCTACTGTGCATCCAACACATTTTTAAAGCCATTGCTCTTGCAGGCAGCTTTCTTAAGAGTACAAGCCAAATACATCTGTCACCTAGGCACTAATTTCCCATGGTTACTACGGGCTTTGGAATGCGTCGCAGATTTCCCTGCCTGGCCTTCAATGCCAGGCACTGCCTGGCACGCAGCGAATGCCTTTTGTTTCTGCCTGGCAGTTTCCTCTCCCACTGTCCTCTTTCATTGTCTGTGTCCCAATAGTTTGTTGATTTTCTTTCTTCAACTTAAAGATTCACAAACAATTAGTACATGTTCATGTTCAAAACCAGAAACAAACATTCCAGATATAAGGGTGTCCTTGGCACTTCTAGCTTATTCAGGCTCAGGATTGTCTAATTGACTCCAAGACCTTTGTAAAAGAGATGAGTGTAGTACATGGGACATAGACCCAAAGACATCAAGCTGAACAGATTTGCGTAACAAAAGAACAGAGGGCTAGGGATAGAAGAGGAAGTATAACTGGAAAAAGGAGACAGAGGAAACAGGCGTGCATAGGCTGGGCTGGAAGACACTTTGGAGGTTTGGCAGTGTGGAAGAAAAGAGATTTGAGGAGCAGCTGCTGTTGTGTGGCCTTTTGTGAGAGAGATTTGGATAACTAACTAGGAAAGATGGCAAAAGAAGACTGTGATAAGAGCATTTTCTTGAACTCCGCTTGGAAGATTCAGGCTTACTTTCATTTATCTTTGTTTGTTAAAATACCCACTTGTGCATTGGGCTGAGTGGTCACACTGTACTGTCACCACCCTGCTCCTTTCTCCTGTCAGGAGTTCCAGCTCAATGTCCTTGCTTACCCACCATCTACTCTTATTGGAGCCAGCCGGGATGCCAGTCCTTCTGGGAGACCCTTTCCAGCCTGCCAAGGAAGAATAGGCAGCTACACCTGCCCCCATAACTCTTCTTTTCCCTTTACCATGGCAACCGCCTTCCTCCTCCCTGATTCACGTCTGGACCTTGCTCTCATCTGCAGCTTTGTCCAAGGGGCAAAGTTACTACTGTTTCAGTAGTAAACTACAGGCCTGATCGTGTTTACTGCTCTGTTCTACAGAGAAATAATGTTTTATGAGTTTATGAATAAATGGGGCTAAGCACAAATCAAAGCACT
This sequence comes from Mus minutoides, assembly GCA_902729485.2. NCBI lineage: Eukaryota > Metazoa > Chordata > Mammalia > Rodentia > Muridae > Mus > Mus minutoides. The sequence continues at coordinate 962,199 of LR749943.1, read as the reverse complement.
GCTTAAATAATCTATCCATTGCCAGGGTGAAGAGCATGTGCCAAGGTCACTGCATTTAAATTTGGGAGAAACATTAGCCTTAAAAAAAAGGACAATAAAAATATATATGGTTTCTCAATGAAACCACAGAACAAATGGGACTCAGTCAGAGCTAGAGAGAAGGTGACCGTACTTTATAAAGTGTCATCGAAGTTAATCTGGAAAATTACTTTTCAGAAAAGAACCCACATTATTAGCACAATTACAGAGGAAATGAAATGATAATGACATATCTCGGTTGGTAATTGTGTTACGGAATTCATTTTAATGTATCATCGGCCTTGAGCCCACAGGTAGGGAATCCAATGACACATCTCCTAGAGAACTTGGTAAGTAAAAATAGGCAGCTCTGGCATGCCTGGGGACCTGCTGCAGCTTCAGGTCATTTGAGGTCACACTCATGATGTGGTATGAATTCACCAAATGAATCCCCATCCATAGGAAACAAAGAGGAGAATAAAACCAGTGAGAACCTCAGCAATCATGAAGAGGTAGGCTTGCTTTGCATCCAGCCAGAGTCAACAAATGCTTGTTACATACATAAATAAAGAGTTAAGTGATTGAACAGAACTTAATGTGCAAAACCAGTCTGTACTCAAAGGTACAAACATATCCTGGCGCAAGGAACATTACGTAGCCTGGTGTGATGCAACTCTCCAGGCATTCTGACCACCAGAGAGACTCCTAGGTGACGGGTGTAAAATGGACGAGAGACCCTTGGAGATGGGTTAGAAGCCACTCTCTGTTGATAGAGAATTCTGTGACTGACACAGATTTAAATAGTCTCATTGACCTCCAAGGTTGCCCCCAAACTCCTCAGAAATTAGAAGACAGGGGAATTTGCTGAAAATACATAATTAGCTAAAGAGGTTACCCTAGCTTGGTTTCTGTTGCTGTAATAAAACAGTGTCCAGAAGTGACCTGGAGGAGGGAGGGGTGACTGGGCTTTGCTACCACATCACATTCCACTGTTGAGGCAGGCCAGAGCAAGAGCTCAAGGCAGGAACCTGAAGGCAGGAACTGAAGCAGAGACCATAGATCAGTGGCTCTCAAACTTCTTAATGCTATGACTCTTTAATACAGTTCCTCATGTGGTGGTGACCCTGGCCATAAAATTATTTTCATTGTTTCTTTATAACTGTAATTTTGCTACTGTTATGAATCATAATGTAAATGATCTATGTTTTCCTATGGTCTTAGGTGACTCCCATGAAAGGGTCATTTGATCCAGTTAGGGTTACGCTGCTTTCTTGCTCACTTGTTCTGATTGCTAAGCTACTTCTTTTCCTTTTATAACTAAAACATATATGTATTTATTTTTATTGTATATGAGTGTTTGTCTGTGTGTGCTATATACATATCTGATGCTCTAAGAGGCCAGAAAAAGATATGAGATCTCCTAGAGCTGGAGCTAGAGGTGGTTGTGACAATGTATGTGCTATGTGGGGTCTAGCAACCAAAGCTGGGTTCTCTGCAAGAGCAGCCAGTGCTCTCAACTGTAGAGTCATATCTCCAGCCCCTTAGCTACCTTTGCTATATAGCCCAGGACCACCTGCCCCTGGATGCTACCATTCACAGTGAGCTCCTACATCAAATAGCAATTAAGGAAATGTCTAACAGACATGGCCTCTGACCTGGGCAATTCTTCAGTTGAATTTCCCTCTTTGTTGGTGACTCTGGGCTTGAGTCAAGTTGACAGCTAGCACTATGACAATGGAGCAATTCCTACTATCCATAGCTCTGGTCACATGAGGAAAGGGATGGGAGACATCACAGGTAAGCAAGTAGTAGTCTCAACATAGACACACAGGTGAGAAATGTTCAATTGCTTCTCCCCTGTAGAAGTAGGGATATTGGGGGGTGGGAGTTATAGGAAACATGAGGTAAACATTTCATAGAAATTGTGATAGGGGAGCCTGGATAAAACTTAGGAAATGAACTGTCCTTTGACACAACGTAGTACAGGTTTTTATACATTTCAGTGGTGTAAAACATACTAGAAGCCGTTATCTGAGGGTCCTGTAGCAACGACTGGAGTGCAGCTGTGCAGAATGCACCATAGTTCACACATCCTCCTCCAGGCTGAGATGATACCTATGGGTAGGTACCATGCTAGCCAAAGAGGAAAATGGATGTATAGCAATTGCTTATATGAGGAAACTAAGAAAGATACTAGGTCAGGAGATGGAAAGGAAGATGTAGGGATATGGCAGAGTGTGGGCATCTGGGAACATGGTGACTATATCACTCCGGGTCCTAGTTCTGTCATTTTCTGGGTATGTGACCCTGGGCAAGACCGTAATTCATGCTTTTACATATAAAATGTGGGTGTACCCTCCCAGGGTCTTTAACAGGACTAAATGAAACAATGCAAGGAAGGGCCTAACGCTGTCCCCGACTTGTCATGGTAAACTTTAAACCATGGATATGGAAAACATTAACTCCAACTATTTCGGACAGCAGATGGAGGCCTTGGGAGGTAAGAAAGGAATGTCTCACTGAGTCCTTTGCTCTTAGTGGCTCATTTTAAGCCATAGACATGAGAATGCACATCAGACCCATTTCATGAATGAGCATAAAGAAACTCTGAGGCTAGTGACTTGCTTAGTGCCCTGTGTCTAGCAAGCAGGGGAGCCAGGATCAAACCAGTCTCATATTGGCACTTAGCCTAGCTCCTTCTAGCAACTAACGTCAGACTGAAATATGTCAAGAGTCAACCCATTATAAAGATATCACCACTTTAAGAATAAAAGAAATAGGGCTGAGGGTGTAATTCAGTGACAGAGTACTTGCCTGGCATGTTTAAGACCCTAGGCTTGATCCCCAACATCATAGTACATAAATATATAAATTTTAAAATAAGACAACTAATGATGACAAATATAAGAAATGAGAAGAGCTATGTTTGCAAATGACTGTAGTGTTTGGAAATATCAAATATTTTCTAAACAATTTGAATAATGTTTCTGATAAGTGCATAGAGGCATACCCAATTGTCCAAAGTTGGAGCATTATTAGATGATGTCTTGTGGCTGTCTGTCTTGACCACCCTAGCTTCAAAAGAGGTCTACCTTGGGGTGGTCGGGAAATTGTGCAGATCCCAAGAGGCGCTAAATGAATGTGTTGATAATAGAAAATGCGTATTAATAGCATGTGTGGTGTCAAATTGTGGCAGCCATTTGTCACATGAACATGTTGGGAAGTTGAGTAGTCTCTGGCTTCTCACACATTGATCTTGAATATTTCAACAGTAAGAAAACTGAATCTGCAAAGTTAAGTTACCTCCCAAAGGGCATGCCATTGTCAAAGTTGAGAGCCATCTATCTCTGATCCTTTCACCCACTGTGTGGAACCATTGGAGAGGCCAGTGAGTGACTGGTATTGCAGAGCTGGAGGTGTTTACCATGCCCAGGGACCTTCCTGCCACATCTCCTCTCCTCTTGAACACCCTTTAACTAGGGGTTAAGAGGAAAAAACCCAAGATTTAGAGGCAGGAAAATCGATGAAATAACACAAATCAAATGAAGGTAATTAAAAGGGAAGATGGGTGGGCTCCCACTATGATGGTTCAGTTTGTGATTATTAGACTTCATGATGGGGCAAAAACGATATGCATTCAGTAAAAAGTATACTCCAAATTTTGACCTTTTATGTGCTTCTGTGCTGGTAATGCTGGCACCAGTAACTCCCACTGGGGTACATGTTCACAGAGCCAATAGGCACACTTGGCAGTATGTTAATATGCCAAGTATGCTGTGTGACAGGTTGGCTGTATTGAATGCACAGAACTTGCAATGTTTCCAACATATAATTGGGACTCTGGAATGTATCACCATTATAAATCAAGGACCATCAGTATTGGAATGAAACAGACCAGCAAGTTCAGAAATGTACTAGCACACATATGGATGGCTGTTTTATGATGATGGATGCATTAGAGGAAAGAATGTTTTCAATTAATGGCATTGGGTCTACCAGATAGCCACATGGAAATATTGAATCTTGACCAGTATACTGTAAAAGCTACTCTAGATGGTTTGTAAGCATACTGGCCAGTGGTAAAACATTGAAGCTTCTAGAAATTTGGAGATTTTTCATGACCTCAAGGAAGGTAAAAAAAAAAGTTTTAAATTGATTAGATTAAGTTCTGCATATGAAGGAAAATATTGATGAATTTGGCTCTGTCAAAATGAAGACCATTTGTTCATAGAAATCTATTAAGGGAGTGAAAAGGTAAGCAAGCCATATATCAGGAGAGATCTGATAATACTCATAGCCAGTTCCCAGCCAGAACTACAAGTCAGAAAGAAAAACAAGTGGCTGAAGACGTAGCTCCCTGGTTAAGAGTGCCTAGAGCTCTTTCACAGCTCCCAAGTTTGGCTCCTCAACTACGTTGAACCCTTCACAACCACCGTAACCCAGTTCTCCGGTGTCTAACGTCCTCTTCTGGCTTCCTTGGGCACTGTACTCAAGAGCACAAGCCTATCCTCAGACATATAGCCACATAATTAAAAGTACAACTAATATCTTTCAAAACACCAGAGAAATTCAATTTTAAAGTAAGTAGAATATATTTTGATGATAAGGAAAGTGGGTAAGAATACTTATGCCTTGTCTTAACAAACACACATGGCAAGTCTTGTTTAGTAGTTCAGGCCTTGTTATCACTTTTTAATAACCTGATATTGGAGGATAGTGATGTAGGAAAGAGACAGCTGAAACTATAAAGACTAAAACCATAAAGTGACAGGTTGGTCACAGACCAAGTTAAAATAAGTACATTGGCCCTAGTCAGGCAGTTTATGAGAAACAGCAAACAACTGAGCCTTCGAGAAGACAGCTGCTGGCCTAACTGCATCATAATTAACAGCATCCATAATAGATGTTCTATACAGACATGGCCTATCAGAAGAGGGATGGGAGGGCTCCTGCGGCTGACATAAGCTAACTGCCTTTGAAGAGTGGCTATTTGTGGCATGTGTTTCCTACATGGTGTGAAAGTCATGATCAGCTCTCCCTTTACCTGAGGCTCCTGTTTAGGGAGGGGGTAATGCCTACGGAGTTAGATGTATAAGGCAAAGAGGACCCAGTACGGAGAACTTTGCTTTGAAGTCTTCTGGGAGAAATCCTGTCCTTCACATGTCCCAGTGAGTGAGAAGAGGTTTAATGGAGATGGATGCAGCATGGACTGTGATTAGATGGTACATACCTGAAATGCCAAAGCCAATGATGAGTGCAATGGCCCCAGCCAGGATGATGATGATATTAATAATACTGTGGACAGAAATGGAGAAACAGCAAGTCACACTTCTCTGTTGTAGCTGACATGGTGCCTCACAAGTGCCCCATATAATATATTGCCATCTAAGGCATTCTCAAGCTTTTCTCTCACATGAGCTCCTCCTAGAAATAGGTACCTTAGAAAGGGGTCTCAGTGATGCCATGCCCATCCCATGGAGTCCAGGCATAGGTGAAAAAACTCCCCTTTCATCTGATGATGTCATCTCACTTCTCTACTCCCAGATCAGAGAAGGCCACTGTTGGAGTCAGACTGATGGTAACATCTTTCCATATTGCCCAATGTCACATGAAGATAACTTGCGTTCAGCTCAGCTTTACCCTTAACAACTCTGCCCACCTCCTTATATTATTGTTTTCCTTTCTTGATTCTTTCTGGAGACTTTCGCCTCCTCTTGGGCTTGCCTTTCTGACTTTGTATCCATTCATAGATGGTCTATCATGCTTGTAAGTCCTCGGTGACTGTCTTCTGCCCTTTATTTTAAATGAGTGGACTGGCGATGTGTGACTTACCTACTCCACAGGCTGCTTACAGGAGTCCCACCTTCTACCCTAGTCCATTCTTTGAGGACTCTGCCTCATGGTGCAAACCCAGGGTTCCCTTAGGTCTTTCCCACTGAACTTTTCATTTTTCCCATCTAGGCTATTCCTTTGTGTCAACTGCTGATCTGCAGAAATACTTTCTACCAGAGAAATCACAACAGTAGGGACTCACCATCCTTCTTGTCCACCATTCCAGCCACTCTAGACTTGCTCTTAACCTACCTGCAGGACCTCTCCCCTAAAAATCCACTTCTGCCAGGCAGTGGTGGTGCAAGCCTTTAATCCCAGCACTTGGGAGGCAGAAATAGGCAAATTTCTGAGTTTGAGGTCTACAAAGTGAGTTCCAGGACAGTCAGGGCTATACAGAGAAACCCTGTCTCAAACAAACAAAAAACAAAAACAAACAAAAAATCCACTTCCTGGGTACTCTGCCTGTTGGCAGAGAAGAACAGGATTTCTTTGTGGGACCCTGTCTCCCTAGCTATTTCCTCTGCCATCTCCACCTTTCCTCTTAGCTCATCTCTATTTCTTTGTGTTACCTGCCACCTGACAGAAGTAATCTCCATCTGAGACCCCTTAGCCACCATACTTTTCTAGGATCCAAACTGGGCAAAAGCAAACACAGAACAGAACTACCCACTCAAAAAAAAAAAAAAAAAAAAAAAAAAAAAAAAAAAAAAAAAAAAAAAAAAAAAAAAAAAAAAAAAAAAAAAAACAAGCTATCTATGCCAAGAAATACCCCAAACATTATAAGTACATATGCCTGGATCCCCATGCAAAAACAAACATGAATACTCAAGACAATATGCCTTCCCTAAAAGCTAGTAAAGCTACTTCAATAAACACTGAGAAATGCAGTTTAGCTGAAGCATAAGACAAGGACTTTGAAATAGCAACTATGAATATGTTTGAAGACATTAAAGAGGATATGAATCAATTCCCTAATGAAGACTGGAAAAGAACACAATCAGTTAAATGAAACACTGAAAACATTTTAAGACTTCAAGACATGAAAATAGAAATAGAATCACCAAAGAAACTCCAAGCTAAAATAAAACTGAAACTGAAAATGAAAAACTTTAGCAGTCAAACAAAAGTCACAGAGATGAGCTTCTCTGACAGATTACAAGACATGGGAGAGAGGATTTTAGGCCTTGAAGACAAGGTAGAAAAATGGACACCTTAATCAAAGAAAATGTTAAATCTAAAAAAAGTCTAGGCACAAATCATTCAGGAAACCTGGTACATAATAAAAAGACCAAACTGATGAACAGTAGAAATAGAGGAAGGAGAAAAACCCTGATTAAACTATATATATTGGTTTTTCAAGACAGGGTTTCTCTGTGTAGCCCTGGCTGCCCAGGAACTCACTTTGTAGACCAGGCTGGCCTTGAAATCAGAAATCTGCCTACCTCTGCCTCCCAAGTGCTGGGATTAAAGGCATGTGCCACCATGCCCGGCCACAAAAAATATTTTTAATAAAATTATAAAAGAACATTTTCCTAATTTAAATAAAGAGCTGCCTATCAAAGTCCTAGATGCACACAGAATACCAAATGAGAAGACCAGAAAAGAAATTTCTCATGAAACAATCAAAACCCTGAATGTATACGACAAAGAAAGGATTTTAAAAACTGTAAGTGAAAAACAAAACAAAACAAATAACATCTAGAGGTAGACTCATTAGAATAACACTGGACTTTTCACTGGAAGCCAGAAAGCCTGGAGAGATGTTCTACAAATTCCGAGAGACCATAGATGAGAGCCTAGACTACAATACCCAGCGAAACTATCAATTACAATAAATGGAGAAAGAAAAACATTTCTTTATGAAACCACATTTAAGCAGTATCTAACTATAAGTCCAGCTCTACCGAAGACATTAGCATTAGAATGAAAACTTATGTTAGAAGAGGCTTACTACATCCAAGAAAATACAAGGAATAAATACTCTCAGAACAGTGCATCAAAGACTGTGGGAAGGGGCACACCGTCACAACAAAATAATAGAGATCAATAAACACACTTCATTGATACCTCTCAATATTAGTAAATTGATAGCTCACAATATTAGTAAAAGGACAAAGAGTTAACAGATTGAATTAGAAAACAGGATTCACTCTTCTGATGTATCCAAGAAATATAGTTTATCAAAAAGGATAGATATCATCTCAGGGTAAAATGATGAGAAAAGCCATTCCAAGGAAATGGACCCAAGAAGTAAGCAGAAGAAGGTTTTTAATAGCTGACAAAATAGATTTCAAACCAAAAACAATCAAAAGAGATAGGAAAGGATACTACATATGTATTAAAGAGAAAAAAATCAAGAGTATAGTGTAATTCTAAACATTTATGTACCAAATAGAAGGTCACTGTGGTGTTTTGAATGACAATGGCCCCCATGGGCTCATATATTTGAATACTTAGTCATCTGGGAGTAGCACTATTTGAGAAAGAAGAGAAGGTGTGGCCTTGATGGAGAAAATATGTCAGTGGGGGTGGGCTTTGAGGTTTCAAAAGTCCAAGCCAGGCCCAGTGTCTCTCTCTTTCTGTTTTCTCTTTTTCATAGTTGCCTTGGTCATGGTGCCTCTTCACAGCAACAGAACACTGACTAAGAAAGAAGTTGGTACCAAGGAACAACTATTGTTGTGGCAGGGCTGACTGTATTGCTTGTTGTCAGAATATGGACTTTGGGACTTTGATTAGGAAAGCAGTTGAATGCTTTATGTGGAGTCTTACTGGGCCACACTAGTAGGAGTGTAGAGACAATGGGTCTAAGGGTGACTTGAATGGAGGAGGCCCAACTAAAGAGGTTTCAGAGGGGAAGAATGGTAATAAATTATTTTTATGATATTTTGGAGAAGAATGTGGCTGCTTTCTGCCCTTGTCCAAAGAAAAGTTGCCTGAGGCTAAATTGAAGAGGTTTGGATTAATGATGTTTGCAGTAAAAATTTCAAAACAGCCTAATATTAACTATGTCATATGGTTATTAGTGCTCACATTTATCCAGATCTATAATTAAAAGGCTTAAACTGAGCAAAATAAAAATACAGAATGTACAATGTAAGGAGAAAAAGGCACCAGGAAGTGTAATGAAGCTAAGCCCAGTGCTCAAGGAGATGGAAAGCTCGATATTAAATGGAATAGAGGGGGTGGTGACCTCAGGGCAAGACCCCTCCCAGAGAAGCTTCTACTCTGTGAAAAGGAATTAAAGAAAAGCTTACGCAGGGACATTCATAAAGAAGCACTATTGCAGCCAACCTCACACACTGACCTCGCACGGTGAGAGTGTGTGACTTCAGTACCCCACTCCTGTGCGCGATGCCACAGTCTCTGCGTTTGTTGGATTGTCCCCTTTCATCTCTAATTTTTATTCATTTGGATCTTCTCTCTGTCCTTTGGTTGATTTGGCTAAGGGTTTCTCAATCTTCTTGGTTTTCTCAAAGAATTCTTAGTTTCTTCAATTCTTTGTATTGTTTTTGTTGGCTTGTTTCAGCCCTGGGTTTGATTATTTCTTGCCCTCTAGCCTTTTGGGGTGTTATTTATTCCTGTTGTTCTAGAGCCTTCAAGTATGTCACTACAGTATTAAACAAACCTAGCAGACATCTGCAGAACACTCCACACAAACACTAGTGGATTTACTTCTTTCTCGGCAGCTCACGGGACTCTCTCCAAAACTGACCACACACTAAGAGACAAAGCGTGTCTCAAGAGATATAAGAAAATAGAAACGACTCACAGCATCCTATCTGACCACCAAGGATTAAAGCTGGATATCAACAATAGAAACAGTAGAAAATATATAAACTCATGACAACTGAACAACTCACTGATGAATATAAAATGGGTCCATGCAGAAATGAAGGAACTCAAAAGCTTCTTAGGACTGAACAAAACCACAACCTACCCAAACCTATGGGACACAGTGGAGGGAAGCCCACAGCAAACCCATGGAAACCTATGGGGCACAGTGGAGGGAAGCCCACAGCAAACCCATGGAAACCTATGGGACACAGTGGAGGGAAGCCCACAGCAAACCCATGGAAACCTATGGGACACAGTGGAGGGAAGCCCACAGCAAACCCATGGAAACCTATGGGGCACAGTGGAGGGAAGCCCACAGCAAACCCATGGAAACCTATGGGGCACAGTGGAGGAAAGCCCACAGCAAACCCATGGAAACCTATGGGACACAGTGGAGGGAAGCCCACAGCAAGCCCACGGGACATTTGGAAGCATACAGCAAAAACAACACAGAGAATCAAAGAAACTACGTGCTAGTTCTTTGAGAAACCCTTAGCCAAATTAACCAAAATACACAGAGAGAATATCCAAATGAATAAAAATTAGAGACAAAAGAGGGGCATTACAACAAACACACAAGACCTGAACAGGTTTAAGCCAGATGGAGTGCCAGCACTGAGTGGGGAGAGTGTACATACCTACCTCCTACCCAACCCCTCCCCCTCAATACCCTGACCAAGAAGCTATCTGCAGTTGATATATGACCATAAAGAAAAGAACAGTTTTCTCTAATAAAGTCTCACTGGGGTATACAAACCACACAGAAGGGCAGGTCGCATGCCCAGCAGAAGACAAATTCAGTATTTCTATGGACTTTCTGTTTCATTTTGCTTTGTTTTGGCAGTTTTTGCTATTAGTCTTTGATCATTCTCATTTTTGGTTTTGTGGGTTTTTACTTGTTTTTTTAAGAGAAGGAAAACATAAAGTTGTGGGTAGGGAGGATCTGGAAGAAATTAGATGAGGAAAAAATCATGATCAAAATATATTTATGAAAAAATGTTTTTCAGTTGAAGAAAACCCACATATTTAGTATGCTCAAGGCCTTAGGTTTTACCTCCAACACTACAATTAATATATTGTATATGTCTATATGTATATGTATGTGTATAATATACATATTATATATATTTACTAAACAAAGTTTAGAATCTTAAATGATCAACTAAAAATGGAAAATAAAATTATCCACAATTCCTTCATCCAGACACAAACACTGTCCGATTTTTGACGTGAATTCTGACAACTGTTAATTAACAGATTAACAAATGACACTTGAGAAAGAAAATGCTGGAGGAGAGGGTGTTGTTTCCACTCACTGCTTGAATTGTGATAGACATGTTGTCCCACATACCACTTCCAGCTTCTATCATCCCCCAGCCAATGACTTCACGTGCATTGCCTCCACTTCATGAGTGACATGGAGATTATGCATCTCCCTTAAAGTCACTCAGCAAGCGGCAGGGCCAGGGTTAGACTCTGTCTCTCAGATCTGCACTCAGTGACTTTGTCTAGTGCTCATCAGAGTGAAGGTGGGCGGTGGGTGTGGAGAAAAAGGTCCTTTTATACTTAAGCAGTGGTTGTCTGTGGGACTGTGATAGGCAGCCTATTTTGGTTGAATGGGGCATGCTCCGGTGACCCAATAGAGAAATCTACAAGGGACGGAAAGGTGAGCCATGTTCCCAGAATCAGGTGCCCGGCCATAATTCTGTGAGTATCAGTCATGCAGACAAAGTCCCAAGCTTCTGGCATTCTGGCTAGACTCCACCCCCACAGTTACCTGACAATAGCCAGGTATGCTCCTCCCCACAGTTACCTGGCAACAGCAATATAGCCCAGCCCACTATAAGAGGGGCTGCTTGACAGCCAGGGCTATACAGAGAAACCCTGTCTCGGAAAAACTAAAACCAAACCAAAACAAAACAAAACAAAAAACAAAACAAAACAACAACAACAACAAAAAAGAGGGGCGCTTGGCCCCTCCTCGCTCTCTTTATTAAGCCCTCACCTTTCTTACTCTCTAGCCCTCCTTCTCTCTTTCCCTTATCCCATCTCTCTACGTGGCAATGGCTGGTCTCTCTCTCTCTCTTTCTACCTTCTTTCTTTCTCCCTGCCTTTCTACAATAAAGCTCTAAACCGTAGACTGTCTGCTCACCAAGGCCCACCTCGCTTGACCGATGGGATAGGCTTTCTCTTAATGAGCTGCGTCTAACCTCCCGCCATGAGGAGGCCTTCCTGTGCTGCAGCCAGGACCAAGCACTCTCGCCCATGTGGGAACCATCCAGCACCCCCTCGCCCCCTGCCCTCTGCTCCCTTCATCCCCTGGCCTGAGTGCGGATCCGTGGCCCCTATTCTGTTCTCAGCTCCTCCACCATATCCAGCGTGGGATACTGGACGCTGAGAACCTAGTACCTGGGGCTGCCCCTTGTCCACCACCCACTGTGTGGGGTCAATAGCTTAACACCCACTGAGGTCGCGTGGAAAGCATGTGGCAGTCCTCCCGGTGGCAGTCCTCCCGCATCCACCTGCCCAGAGCACTGGAACTCTGGCAGGACATGGGTTCTCTCCCACTCCCCTCTTTCCCCCACACCCATGGCCCCACAGTTGTCAACCTGTGGGTTGAGACCCCTTTTGGGGTGGGGTTCACCAAAACTTTCACAGGGGTTCCCTAAGACCATTAGAAAACACATATTTAATTATAATTCATAACAGTCTCAAAATTACAATTATGAAGTAGCAACATAAATAACTTTATGGTTGGGGGTCACCACAACATGAGGAACTTATTAAAGGGTCTCAGCATTGGGAAAGTTGAGAACTACTGGCTTAGGGTAACCCATGCTTCAGGAGAGCATGGGGTTTGACCAAGGCAGAACAGAAGGCACAGGTCAGGGGTGCATTGGCAAAGCCATTTCTGAGAGGCTCGCCCTCTGCTGCCTGTCCTGCCATGGACAGCATCAGGAGTGGGCACTCAGCTGCCGATGACTCACACACACCTCACACCTCACACCTACACTGCGGGTTATTCAACGGGCAGGACAAAAGAGCCTAGGGAAGCAAAGAATGTTATAGACAGAGAAAGGATGCACAAAGCTTGATGCTTTCTGTACTGAATGAGCTCATTGTACCTGCCTCCCTTTGGCTCAGGATGGGCCCCTCACAGAGAGCTGACTTGCAAGGAAACAGCCATGGGCAGGAAGAGGTACTCTTAAAAACAGAGCATCTGCTAACCTGTTTCCCTAAGATCTCAGTGACTGCTTCCCCTCTCGGTCCCTTACTCACCAGGCCTGAGAATAACTCACCAAACTGAAAGTGAGAAGGACCTTGCGGCTCACCCTGACTGCAGCCCCTTGCCTTTGTGAAGGCTTTTCCCTTCCTTTGACTATCTGATAACCTTCGGAGACTCGTTTCTTTATAAGATGGGACATAAGTAATCTTCCATTCGCTCTGTTTACTAGAAACGTGTCAAAGTTTGGATATATTTACCCATCCCCGACTCCTTAGGCTAGTACCACAGAAATGTGACTCTCTTACAAATGGGGCCATTGCAGATGTGATGAATTCAAATGAGATAAAACTGGAGTGGATGTCCTTACAAAAAGGAGAAAATTAAGCTGGCAGCATTGTGTATACCTATTATCCCGACTGGTCCAGAGGCTGAAGCAAGAAAGACCCCCTTTTGCCCAGGGACTCAAAACCAGTGTAGGCAACATAATGTGAGTTGGTGAGAGGACTGTTTTAGATCCTCCTAGAACTGGAGCTATGGGCAGCTGTGGGTGATGGGAACTAAACTTGGGCCTCTGCAAGAGCAGTACACACACTTACCTTCTGAGCTATATCTCCAGTCCTATCACTTCATGTTTAAGATTGTATTTTATCCATTCTGAAAAGTTCAGAAGCATCTGGACAGCAGCCAGTGAGTTGAGTCCTGCGCACTCACTGTCTGCCTAGTTAGCTTGTCACTATTAGCTTCACACAGCTTGGAGTCATCTGAAAAGGGTGTCCCAGCTGAAGAATTCAGATCAGATCAGACTGGCCTGTCCACACGCTTGTGAGGGACAGCATTGATTAATTGATGTAGGAGGGTCTAGCCCTCTGTGGGCAGTACCATTTCCTAGGCTATATAAATAAGCTAGCTAAATATAAACCTGAGTGAGCCGTATAGTAAGCAGTATTTTCTCATGGTTTCTACTTAAAGTTCTTGCTTGAGTTTCGACCCTGCCCTTCCTCAATGACGGACTATCACCAGGAAGCTGAAACGAAGCCTTTTCTCCCCTAAGTTGCTGTTGATCTGTGTGCTTTATCTCAGCAACAGAATGAAGCTGGAATGCTCACTGAGGGTTAGGGGTGGTGTCTTAGTCAGGGTTTCTATTCCTGCACAAACATCATAACCAAGAAGCAAGTTGGGGAGGAAAGGGTTTATTCAGCTGTCACTTTCCACATTGCTGTTGATCACCAAAGGAAGTCAGGACTGGAGCTCAAGCAGGTTGGGAAGCAGGAGCTGATGCAGAGGCTATGGAAGGATGTTACTTACTTGCTTGCTTCCCCTGGCTTGCTCAGCTTGCTTTCTTATAGAACCCAAGACCACCAGCCCAGGGATGGCACCACCCACAATGGGCCCTCCCCTCCTTCATCACTAATTGAGAAAATGCCTTACAGCTGGATTTCATGGAGGCATTTCCTTTCTCTGTGGTAACTCCAGCTTGTGTCAAGTTGACACAAAACCAGCCATTACAGGTGGGGATGGAGCTTGTGTATTTCAGTTAAAGGAGCTGAGCCCATTCCCGTCGCCCCAGGCCTACACGTGTCCCCAAACATCACCACAGGACCTTGCCATCTGTCTGTCTGTCTATCTGTCTGCAAGTGCTCTGTCTGAGGAATCACCTGCAGTTTTGTTTCTGTTTTCTTTTTCTAAACTTGTAGTCTCTTTGGAAGTCGGTCAGCCTCCAGAGTCTTGGAAAGAGAAGCAGGAACTGTCAGCACAGCCAAGCTAAATCTGTTGCTTGTTAATTAAAAAATACATTTCTCCTTAGTCCACTGTACTGGCTTGTTTTGTGTGTCAACTTGATACAACATTTCTGTGTGTCATCAGAAAGAAAAAAGCCTCAGCTTAGGAAGTGCCGCCATGAGATCCAGCTGTAAGATATTTCCTCAATTAGTGACCAAGGGGGGGCGAGATCCCAGCCCATTATGGGTTCTATAAGGAAGCAGGTTGAACAAGTCATGGGAAATAAGCCAGTAAAGCAGTACCTCCCATGGCCTCTGCATCAGCTCCTACCTCCAGATTCCTGCCCTGCTTCAGGTTCTGTCCTGATTTCCATTAGGTGATGAACAGCAATGTGGAAACAAACAGAATAAAGCCTTCCCTTTCCAACTTACTCCTTGGTCCTGGTGTTTCATCGCAGCAACAGAAACCCTAAGACAGCCACCCACTTTGTAATGAATGAAGTCTACTGACTTATGATCCTTTAATCTCAGTCATTCTCCAGGTAATTCTGTGTATCCTATAATACATATTGATGTTGCACATAAGCTTTTTAAAAGAGCTGCACACACACACACACACACACACACACACACACACACAAACATACACACACACACACACACACACACATCACACTCCCTCTGCTTAATTAAACCAGTGATGAAAGCAGAAGACTGGCGTCAAGTCTCACGAGTGTGCTACTGGTGGAGAAAGGTGTTGGGGCCAGAGGGAACTCCCAACCCCCACTGATGTCCCCAAATGATAGTGTGGGTTCAGCTTGGGCCAGACATAGGATTTCTGGCAGAGAGATAGAGGATACATGCACTGTTACTGGGGAATCTGGGAAATGGGTTTCTGTCTGCCAGAGACAGTCACTTCTCTTATCTCCCCTTGTCTCCCATGAATGGGGCGTTTGGTGTATACCTGTGGCACATATCAAGTCCCATGGGGCATTTGGTGTATACCTGTGGCGCATATCAAGTCCCGTGCTGGCCTCCAGTCTTCACTGGTATTCTAAATCAGTAGGATTTTATTAGTGGCCTTACCTAAACTGTCTTGGGGACCCTTTCTGGGGGCAGAGTGTTCTTAGTGTGTGGAGTAAGGAGCAAGTGGGCCTAGAGCTGCTGTGGTTTGGCACCATGGGGGCGTGGGGAGAAGGCACGAACAAAAAGTTTTATGCGAGATGTTCTTACCTTATTTTCTGGATTTTACTCTGCCAGAATAGTTTCCAGAAACAACACTGGGAAAATGTTAGTGTAAACCTCCATGTTCTAGAGGCTGGACTGACGGCTCAGTGGTTACAAGCACCCA
Organism: Mus minutoides; assembly: GCA_902729485.2. Taxonomy (NCBI): domain Eukaryota; kingdom Metazoa; phylum Chordata; class Mammalia; order Rodentia; family Muridae; genus Mus; species Mus minutoides. Next base: position 946,220 of record LR749943.1, on the reverse strand, counting down.
GAAGACCCTCATTCTGTTTCCAGCACGCACATGGCTGCTCACAACCACCCATAATTCCAGTTCCCAAGGATCCCATGCCCTCTTCTGGCTTCTGCATGCACGTGGTGCACAGTTATACATGCAGGCAAAAATACTTACAACGGTAAAATAAAAAGAAATAATAAAAAAGACCCTACAAAACTGTCTTCTAACCTGTATGCTAGAATTAACAGTACATTTTTGTTAGACACTCTTTAAAAAGGGGCCCACATGAAAATCAATGTTTTGGGGAGACTTGCTGATTTATTAATTTTGTTTTTTCCTTGTGATTTTTTGAGATAGCCCTGGCTGTCCTTGGAACTTGCTCTGTAGACTGGGCTGGCCTCAGACTGACAGAGATTCATCTGCCTCTGCCTCCTGGTTGCTGGGATTAAAGGTGTGTGCTGCCACCACCCAACTCAATGTATTAAATATTGGTTACACATATTCACTCTGTGAAAGCTGTAGCATTAAGAAAGATGGATAAAAGACAGAGCTGAGGTAAACAGAGCTTCTGCCCTCACAGAGCCCCTGAGGTTAAAGAAAATGTGAAGACAAAGGCCCAAAGGAAAAAAACTAAAGTCTCTATTTAACAACTAGGCCAGGTTCTTCCAGCCTTGTTCAGACTAACTCCTAATGACCCTATAAAACTTACCACTTAACAAAATAGTGAGAAGCCAGCCTGACTAGCTACCCAGCAGGAATGACACACAAGATTAAGACCAAGTAGCTTCACCCCCTTTCCACCTGGCAATCCCCTTTCCCTAGAAGCTTGTGTGCTGCCTCTTTGCAGTGTATTTCATATATTCTCCCTCTGTCTTTTTGTGTGCTGGGTAAATTTTTTTACCTCTTTCTTATGCCTTCTGCCTGACACTGAATTCTAACACACACACACACACACACACACACACACACACACACACACAATTTTAATAAGATGTAGAATGTGATGAAGGCTTTGGTTTTTAAAAAAAAAATCAAATTTCCACAGGAATTCCACGGAGGTAGGAAACACAGAAAATCAAAAAGAATTTATAAGCACATTTCCAGAAACTGAAGAGAAAAAAAAATCACTCAGAAATATATTTAAATAACCCATGTTACTATGCAGTGTCTGTCTGAGGTGGAAATACATAGAAAAGGTGCCATTATGGTCACGCAGATGGGTTAGGACCTTGCCTCTACAATTCAGTGCCTGGCTGGGCACTGCTCGAAGAGCTGCAGAACTGAAGCCTTCCAGGGAGGGCCCAGCTTTGCAGCATCTGCCCTGCCCTGGGCCCCCTGTTTAGTTGCTTCCCGTGTCTTTGATCCTATGGTTGCTGCCTTCCACAGGACTTAAAAGAAATTGGGCATTTGTTCAAATATCTTGCATGAATTCCTGAAAAATTTTCTCATTCTGCAATAAAGGTAATGAGGCTTATGGAGGGAAAGTAGGGCAAAGGACGCACCACTCAAAACTCAGGCAATTTTGTAATTGGTCCATCATCAGAAACAGTAACCCAAATCTGAGTCAGTGAGCTGGAAGCCGAAACAGGCAGCCCATTAGGACCGGACGGACGGTGCTTCCAACAGGATTAAATATGCACAGCATAATGGAGCAGGTACCCAGGCTTTCGGCACCATGAGCCAGTGGAGCCCCTGAGGAGTAAAGTACACAGAAGAAGTGAGCCATCATCCTGTGAGGCTGGGGTCGTCAGCAGGGTGCACCGTCTCCAGGGAGGTGGTTTCAATCGCAGGCCTTCATTCAAAATTAAAGAGAAAATGAAATGGAAAGCCATGCAGAGCCTTTCCCACTGTGGTGGTTATTTTTCTATTTCAGCTTTTCTTGCATTGGGAATAAATCTGCGTGAAGCAATACGGCTTCCACATAATACTGTCACCAACCCCCTGCTTTCTAATTACAAAAGAGCTTACTCATGTTCTAGAATCACATTTTACAGCAGACCATAATGCTGCAAATATTAAGATATAAACTAGGAGAGAGACCCCCTATCTCTGAAGGATAAAAATTTCATTACATCAGAGCTCTTGGTCTTAAGATTAGTTTCTAAATTAGCAAAGAAATAAATGGGCTTCATTATATCATTGCCGTACTATTCTAGTTAATCTCCATTGTCTGTTTGATGAGATCTAGAATTGCCTGGAGCCAGGCATGGTGGTGCACACCTTTAATCCCAGCACTCGGGAGGCAGAGGCAGGCGGATTTCTGAGTTCCAGGCCAGCCTGGTCTACAAAGTGAGTTCCAGGACAGCCAAGGCTATACAGAGAAACCCTGTCTCAAAAAACCAAAAAAAAAAAAAAAAAAAAAAAGAAGAAGAAGATGTAGAGTTAATTGCCTGGAAGGTGGCCTCTGCATGCTAGTAAAGGATTCTCCTGATTAGGATAACTGGAGTGGGAAGGCCTGCCCACAGTGGGCAGCTCCATTCCCTAGGCCAGAATACTAGCCCGAATTAAAAAGGAGAAAGTGAGCTGAGTAGCAGCGTGCATTCATCACCCTCTGCTTCCTGATGCTCAAAGCGAAACTGATTCAGTCTCAATCACTTTTTCCTTCCTTGTGTGTTGTGCGGCCTTGAACCATGAGCTGAAACAAGCCTGTTCTCTTTCAAGTTGTTTTTGCCCTTCCCTAGTCCCTTGCTTCCCTTTGGCTAGTGTTCTCCCTTTCTGCATGCCTTTCTGCTTTCCTGTCATGTATATTTTATTATCTCCCCCTCCCCAAACCTTTATAGTTCCTTCCCCACAATGGAGCTCTTTCTAGTTTTATGACCTATACCTCCATCCATATCCATACATTTATACACACACACACACACACACACACACACAAAGCTTAACATCTAGAGAAACATGTAATTGTCTGATTCTGGGATGCCGTGCTTAACATACATAATCATTCCCATCCACCTTCCTTTATGGCAGAACAAAATTCATTGTGTACATAAACTATATTTCCCTCAAACTCTTGTTGATAGACATCTAAACTGGTTCCAGATCTCAACTATTTTGAACAGTTTTAACACACGGAGACGTGTGTGCATCTCTGCCGTAGATCTGAAGGTCTTCTGGGTGTATCCCCAGCGGTGGAACAGCTGGGCCATTTGCAATTCTGTTTCCAGTTTTGTGAGCAGCCTCCATGCTGGGTTCCCATAGTGAATGCATTAGTTTTTGTTGCCACCAGCAGTGAATCGGGGATCCCCTTTGCCCTCATCCCTGCCCTTGCTGTCAAAAGGCCTTAGACCTTTGTTGTGTTCCGTGCTCAATGTTCGATTCACAGGTTGTTGTTCAATCCTAACAATAATCTTATATGCCAAGCAACACCCCCCCCCACACACACACCCTTTCTTTTCGTGTTGGGGAACTGAGTCTTGAGTAAAGTAACAGGTTTCACATTCACAGCTATGACTATGTTAGGTTTTGGGGCTGGGGATTGTGGCTAACAAGCCTGTGCCTTTGGCTATGGAAGGTGGTCACAGCTTGGGCGCCTCCCTTGTTGCCACCCCTGCATATCTTCATAAGCTTCTTTTGGGGGAAAGAAGGGCTTTTTGAAGCTGCTACATTTCATGTAGAGACCTTGATGTGTTCTTTGTTTTATTCCAGAATGAATGGTTCCTGTGTCCTCCCCAAGCCAACAGACACTACATTCCTCAAGGGTCATCAGTTTAGCTCCACTTGCATAACTGAAAGTGTTTAGAACTCTGAAAACTAGGTTAGGTTGGCAAATGCAATCAATCTGAACAACTCCACTTTCAGACAATAGATGAAGGAGACCGAGTGGATTAAGTTGAGGACATTGCTTTGACTTTCTCATTAGCATGAAGAAGGAATAGCAACTGTCCTCCCAGAACCATGACTCCTGAAGCTCTGCGCTGAACTACTTGAGCATCAACACACTCAGGAACGTGTGTCTGTGCTGAAAAGCAGATTAACATCTACTGACAAGGCAGTCAGTCACACTGCATCAGGCAGCACACATAGTCTACAAATTTGTCTCAAATGTCTGAAAGGATGGGTATGCAATACACAAACCCTGCGTCATTTTCCATGAGGAACCTGACAGATACAACTTTCTGTATTTGCACAGGGAACAGTTATTCTAGTACCAGTCCTTCCAGAATCCCAAAAGACAACGTTTTTAAAACACCACACAGAACAAAGCATTGAGCTTCAAGGGGAGGAAAACCCAACCATATTCTAGGTGTTGATGCGTACCATCTTGAAGCTTCTGAGCTCTGATGATGGGTTACCTAAGTTTCCTCCCCAGTGCTGAGGAACCCAGGGTGTACAGTGTTAGCTTCCTAATGGTGAAGACTACATCAAGCTTTGATTCAGGAAATTGAAAATAGGATTGAGAACAGTGAGTGAAAGGTCATGAACTTGGAAGAGAAGGCTCTGTAACATGGGACTTGGGGAGTCTACGTGGAAAATGAAAGACATCTCATGTAGCCTGTCCACATTGTTTTAATGGTGGTGGCTGGCCAGGATTTGTGTTTAGTAAGGCAATTTTAGGAAATAGCATGCATGAGGCTTGACTGCTGCTCATTTATGGGTTCTCTGTCCCCTCTAGCTTTCCTCAAGAATCACAGCACAGTATGGTGGGGTGCTCGGATGCACAGGCCCCCGTGATTTCATCATGACTTGGCTCCCAACATCACAAATCTAGGGAGGGAGACACGGCCAGAAAACGGATTTCATTTTGCATGCCAACAACTATCTGAATGATGGGTAGTGCTGGCCCAGAATATTGTGCTGGAAAAGATTTCAAGGTAGCCTCAGGGCTCCTGGGGAAAGGTGCCAGCCATGATAAAATGTGAGCATGCAGGTCCTCTGGGTGTCAGCGGTGGGTCAGCAACTAGATAAACAGCGCTCTAACTAGCTGCAGCTAAAAAATGCCAGAATCTTAGGCTAGTTTAAAATAAATGTAGCAATGCTTGCTGACACTCTGGGCACATTTTTGGCACATGTAGTTAGAATGGCATTTCCCATCCTTGGCACCATGGATTACTTGGGCTGGGTAAGTTTTTGTTGCTGGGGGTTGCAGGGAGCTACAGTCCTGGGCATTGTTGTGTATTTGTAACCAGCTTCCCTGGCTTCTCTTTTCTAGTCTTTAACCTTTATTCTCCTGGCAGCTAGAAATCTTTCACACACATGGTCCCATTAGAAGACACGATTTTTGAAGAAGGGAGAGAACTGAATTAATTTAAAGGAGAGTAAATCCAAGCTGTGATCATTTTAGTCTTTGAAAGATGCTATTCGGGCTTGTTCTCCGTGACTCTGGAAGAGACAAAGCCCCAGGGTGACAGCTCTGGGGGAAAGATTAAGAACCATACAGAGCTTCTGGCCCTGGCCTGAGATGGCAGCTCCTCATCACTAGATGCACTTGCAAAGGTGGTTTTGTAACATCAGATAAAAAAAAAAAAAACAGAAAAATTTGAATGTCCATTTATATTGTTCTGTGATTCTGTGATTTGATAGTCCCGGAATTTGTTCTGACCTTGTCTTTACCACAATTCTGTATCCTGTACACACCTCACACTCCTGTTCCTATTATAACAATGACAACTGATACCTTATTCAGCCCCCACATCTGTGTGGGGCAGGAAGCAAGCGGAGGTCTAATGTGGAGTAAGTCCCTGAGTACTCTTCCTTGGGAAATCAGAGCAAGATTAGACATTGGTAGAAGACACCATCACCTTTAGTCTTAGCTACTGTCTGTAAGCCTAGTGTTCTGTAAACACTTGCCAGCCATGTGCTCTGCAGTTATAACCATGGGAAGGACGCACAGTTATATACAGATTGAGAACAGCATTCACCTTGTTTGGCAGTGTCTTTTGTCTGGGATTGTGAAAGGAATGCTGAGAAGGGAGTAGCAGATGGAAAATTCCAGAATAGTAATAAGCAGATACCTATCCCTAGACAATATTTGAGTTGGCAGTAGACCCGTTCTTCTCATCGGTAGGCCAGTTCTATTTGCAACTGCCCCCTGATTGCCGTGAAGCACGCATGTCATTGTCCTGGTAGTTTCTACCACACAACCAGAGACAGACAAAAGGCAACACAAGCTCGAGTCCTTCCTGTATTTCCTGTTCTCAATGCCAGGGGAGGGGGGCATCCCAGAAGATCCCTTCAGCACTATAACTGACTCCATTGTGCTTACAAACAAACAGTTCAAATATTTTATGACCCTCCCTTGAAGAAGGACCAGTATTGTTGGGAAGGCCGGCTAGCCCATAAGCAATGTATGCCTTCAGAACCAAACAGCTTCCTAACTGTAACTTCTCCAAACAGGGTTAGGAGAGAGGTGCACATACCATACTCCCAAGCCTCTCCTGACCGAGCGGTCATCCTGGAAAGTCTTCTGTTTGCTCACAGTCCCTCCACTGGTCACCTTGCCCTCTTCATCTTATTTATTCCTTTGGCTCAGCCATGAGTGTAGGCAGGAGCATGGCTTGGCTGGACTATCATGGCTGGAAATGAAGAAACAGGGGGGAGAGTGCTGCTACGCCTTTCCTCTGTCAACCCTTCAAGAGAGCTAGCTTTGTTCCTAACTGAGGCTCCCAAGAGCCCGAGATGTAGAGCTGAGCCATGCGGTCCTCCAATACCCATGCCACATCCAATACTTCCTCCACAGGGTTGTCGAGAAGAGACAAATAAACAACCTAAGCCTACTAATGTTTAAATATTAGCTGTTATCGAGAAACTGTAAAATTAATGTTTATTTTTTTTATCCCTTCCACTATCTCCAAGTTCAAACAGAGGCTAGAGTTTAAGTCCATTTTAAAATGCCCCAAGCTCTTTTCCTCACCTTTCTCTCCTGGAACCTGCCACCTCACCAAACAGATATGTTCATTGCCTCCTTTTGCTCTTTCTCTGCTTAGAATAGCCATAAACCTCCGTGTGGATTTTCAAAAGCCATCCAAAGTCTGCCTCAGCCTCAGGCACCTGCCCCGGTAGTCAGCCCATAGCTGCCCTCATGAATTCAGGTTGGAGTAGGGATGGACCTCAGAAGCCTCGGCCTGTGAGAGAGCAGACAGGCAGGGCGGGCGCTAGGGCACCCTTAAGTGCCCAGGGGTGGAGACAGGAGAGTGGGGAAGGAGAGAGATACTCTTCTAAGGAGGGCAGAGTTCCATTTAGCCCCCACCCCCATCGAGGTGTAAGTCCCAGTGGTCTGAGTCTCAGGCAGACATATGGCCAGTGATCTATAATTGAGGTTACCTTTGCAACACCCTAAAGCCACAGTAGCTCTTTTGACTTCCCATCCCTCTTCCTGCCTCCTGAGAACCCAGGCCTGTCACTGCAAAAGACACAGAAGAGTGTGGGCAGGTCGCCTCTCAGAGAACCTTGCCCCAGGAGTCAGTTCATCATTTTCTCATTAATAAAGCTGGAGACAAAGCTCATCTGTCCCCCTGGAGCTTTTTTCTGCCATGTCACATATCTGCCAAACCCTCACCCCTGTCTTAGCGCTCTGGTTCCTCTGTGCTGTGAAACAGGACATAGTAGTGTCAGATTCTGTCCACATGGAGGCTTCTGTCGTTCACTATGTCAGGCATACCAGAATGTCTTCCATGAGAACAGACACTCCCATGCTGGAAGCCAACAGGAAGTCAACATTTAAGATTTAACTATTTTTTTTAATGTGCACTGCTGTTTTTATCCTCATGAATGTCTGTACAAGAGTGCCAGATCCCCTGGAACTGGAGTTACAGATAGTGGTGAGCTGCCATGTGGATGCTGGGAATCGAACCTAGGAATAGTAGCCAGTGATCTGAACCACTGAGCCATCTCTTCAGTCCAAACACAGAATATATTATTCAGCCTTCCAATAGGAAGTCTTCTCAGTGCCCACCCTTAGTTGCTGGGACCTACATTCTCATATTTGAGAGATGGGCACAGTCCTGCAGACATGGCCTTATAAAGCTTGTGAGAATCCAGACCCATCCCATGAAGGCCTGGCCTCCTGGAGCCACAGTCACCATAGGCAGACAGCCCCTGGAAGTACCCTGCGTCCTTGGATTGCTCCCTTTATACTCTGGGACTTCCCTGATGACCCTTGCTTGATCACACCAAGGATCAACAGCCGACCTTAGGTTGACCCCTTTGGTGGGCCTGACCATCTGTAAGAAACATAGAAATTTCCCTGAGCTGCTGGCATGGGATCTTGTCTCTCCCTCTTTCCTGGGGCCAGGTTAACCTAGAGTTTGCCTCATGAAGTTAGGTTTTTCTCATTTTGCCACTTTCTATTTCCCCAGGCTAATTTCTGGGATTTAGCTTTCCTCTACAGATCCCTCTGGTAGGAACTCCAAGCCTGACACTGTATGCCAGAAGGCCCTGTGACTACCTATAATCCTCCCACATATAGCCTCAAATTCCATTTCTTAATTTTGAGGCCACATTGGTCTACTACAGCCAACCTCCTGGCATAGACCCAGGCACAGGGCTATCATGAAATTAAAACTTTTCTTTTTATTAGTTAAAAATGTCTGTGCACTTTCAAATATCTTGATTTTACCTTGAAAAAGGGATTTGATTTAAATATAAAAATATTGATTAGACCATAGAAAGTAGGGAATGTATACCATTCCTAAGTGTTTAAAAGGTTCGCACATATATAAATTCAAGAGTTTACATGGATTTGGGCTCCCCATCTCTATGCTTCAACCCTTATGAATTACTTTGGGCCCTTCAATATACACAGCTGTTTCTTGCCGCTATGCCCGTGTTCATGCTGATAATCGGGTCCGTGGAGCACAGCATTTAATAATTTAAGGGTGATTTTATAATGCTTGTTAAATAAAGGTTCTGCCTTGCAGACAGTTTCCTTCAGAGTGTCTAACACATGGTTTCCTAAGCACATTGGATTAATAAATATTCATGTTGGGCTACTATGGGAAACGAAACCAATCTGAACTTGTGGAGCCATTTATGGTAGAAATTATCACTCATCTTTCTCTATGAAGGAACACAGTAGTTTTTAAGACTCTGAAGTGAAATCTTGCCGATGCTATGAATCATAACAAAATCTTCTGGAACGTTGGAATAAGAGAAACCCAGTTAGTTCTGATCAAGAATGGAGCCAGCAATAGTGGCGGGTGATTACTTGTTAAAACTGAGTCTTCTTGAACACTTTCTTCCAGAAACGAGGCATAAACTAAAGTTCTCCCTTTAAGAGAAAAGGAGCATTGGAGGAGGTGTAAGCTAAGTTACAACAGTAAGGAAAACTAAATATCCTCAAAAAAAAAAAATAACCATCTAACTAAAACATACTCAAAATGCTGAATTGAAACAAACAAACAAACAAACAAACTAGGGACTGGAGAGATGGCTCAGTGCTTAACGGTACCATCTGCCCTTCCAGAGGTCCTGAGTTCAATTCCAGCACACACGCTCAGAACTGTCTGTAACTCCACTTCCAAGAGACCTTGATACCCTCACACATGCATGCAGGTAAAACCACCAATGCACAATAAATAAATGAAAAACCAAACGAAACCACACATGCATAAATGTGAGTGTGTGGTTTTGCTGGAAAGAGAAGAAGACACAGAGACTAAGAATGAAGCAAAATCATGAATTCAGACCAACAAGAGGGTGCTAACTGCTGCAGCTGTCCCTGTGTCCCCGCATGTTAGGAATATCAGAGACAAACATAAGGGCCAAAGAAGTCCAGGAACTTGTCTGGAGCCTCACACAGGTGAGAACCTGTCACCAGATGCAGCCGCCTTATTTGAGACATGCATCTATGGAGCCTCCAGTCTCAAAGAATCATCTTTAAAGGGCTGGGTTGCCAGTGCTCCGATGCATAACAGTAGCAAAAACAAATGTTCTCTGAAGAAACACACTTTTTAGCCCAGTCCTTTGAAGAATTTCAGCTGATAAAATTCTCACAGTAGAAGTTTATAATAATAAGTCAGAAAATACGCAAGGAAAACACTACTATGCATAGGAATTGATAGAAACAAAGACTGGATTTTAAATCAAGATTTTGGGTCCAGAAATCATTAGATAGAAAATATAAAATAAGCCTATGTAGCATATTAAAATGAGTAAACAAGCAAACATCAACTGACCAGATAGATTAGGGGGAAAAAATCTTAACAGATATCTAAAAAACAAGCCAAACCCCCAAACATGCAAAAACAAGCAAACAACAACGGACAAGCAATGAGATCCGTGGTGGTGGCGCACACCTTTAATCCCAGCACTCAAGAGGCAGAGGCAGGCAGATCTCTGAGTTCGAGGCCAGCTAGGACTACAGAGCGAGTTCCAGGACAGCCAGGGCTACACAGCTAATCATAGAAACCTTATCACAAACAAACAAACAAACAGAACCAAAACAAAACCAGAAAAACATAAAACAAACAAAACAAAACAAATAATCAAAACTTAAACTCAGCCATCAGGCTAAGGAATAGGATAGACACATCTAGAAAAGAGAATTAGCTAAGCAGGGCTCAGAGCTGAAGAAATCTCACACAATGTGATACAGAAAACCCAAGAGAGCAAAGTTAGGAAGAGATGCTAAGATACATAAAGACCAGAATGGGAAATTCTATGTCTAGTGCAGGGCGGAAGGCAAAAGGAGAGAGAAGGCAAGGTTGATCTCTTTCCGTGTTTATGGGAGATCACAAGTCTTCTGGTGCAAGAGGCTCGATAACTCTCCAGTGGGAAAAAGAAAACTGTAGCAGGAGACTTCCACAGTGAAAACTGAAAAAAAAACGGGAAGACCCAAAAGATTATGCACAGTAAGAGAATTGACAGGTCACCTGGAAACAAATGTCTAGTGGACCTATAGCTTACTTTCCAAAGTAACAAAGGAAACCAGGAAGATGATGGAATACCCTTAAAGTTCTGAGAGAAAGGGATGTGTATGATATGAAGTGTGCCTGCGGCATGCACAAGTATTCTGGAAACTATTATGAGATAGAAAGAATGTAGTAGTACCCACCAGCAAAGCCTTGTGTCCATCAGAGAGACTCCTACAGGCATCCATAAGAGGTTAGAAGTACCACTCATTCCTCTAGCCAAGGTAGAACCAGCCTCCATGGCCACCCAGAGTCTTCCTCAGACATAATGGATGGATGTGAGGAGCAAACCACAGATGAAGCATTGCTATCTGGGGACCCAAGGTACCGACACTGAAGAATGCACTGAAGGAAGCATCTCTCAGTAAAACGTAAGCAGAAGCCAACTGAGCATGCTCTCCTAACCTCAGAAAATCAGGGCAATGTCCCCAAGCAACACATAACAAGGGACTGAAGGCAAAAGAAAAAATTCAATGAGCTTACTTAGAAAATTAAGATCATGAAAACTAGAAGCTAAAAGAAACTAACTACATATATAATAGATGAATATATTATACATGCATATATAATATATACATATCGACATATATACATATTGCTATGTAATATATACACATATAATATATTCATATATAAAATGAATAAACCCTTCCCTCCCCAGGTTGCTTGGGTCATGGTGTTTCCTCTCAGCCATAGTAAGCCTGACTAAGACAATGTACATCTGACAAGAGACAAGAGCTAGGACTGTGGATGTGAAGAGCACACGCTTCAAGGCTTAAGAGGCAGAGCAGGGAGGGGAAGGGGAAGGAAGAGTTATCCAGAGATACTTAGAAGCAGATTCCACTGAGGCCTGAGAACTGAATAGGCCTGAAAACATGGCTTCTCCAAACTTCCCTTAGTCTAGAAACCTATTAGCTTTGCCTCTCACCAACCCAGGGATAGAATAGCCATGAATCAGCTCCATACATTCTTAGTCTCATCCACTCTTTAGGCATATCTTATTTGAAACAAAGACAAAAAGATACTCTCATCTTTTAATAAAATACATCAGTTCTGGCAGACACTGGGCCTGAGACTCTCAGGAAAGTTCAGTGTCTGTAGCAGACAGCCCAGGGCTTCTGAAGAAAAGAGGCTGGGATGATTGGGGCTGCTGAGCCGTTTTCTATCCAGGCAACCCTCCAAGTAGCTCATGCAAGTCACAGCCTCTTGGCAGACGTTTTCTCAGACTTCCATCAAAATCAAAATCTAGTCAGGTTAGGGATTTTCACACCAGGGCCAAAGGTGGCGTTCCTTGTGTGGAATTCACTGCTCGGGACTGTGGTCCCCCGTTCAAGGCACCCATTTTCCCAAAAATATTGAAAAGAGTAGGGCTTTGAGACATAAGCCATTAAGAGAAGGCACAGTCTGGATTCAGTCCTGGTTTGATTTTTGGGCTACGTTGTTGGCTTGAAGGGATAAGAGGCTGCTGAAGTGAGAATCAACTTGTTCAATGTGAAAGGCAGGGCTGCACATCCTGAGCCCTCCATGTGTAGGGTGGACAGACAGTAGGACAGCTCCAGGACCCAGGGTCACAGCAATGTCAACTGACACTTTCCCTTCAGGTCCCTGCTCCCTGCCTCCTTCTCTTCCAGGTCATTGTTATTCAGAAGTGAGCTTCTTCTCAAGCCTTTTCAGTATCTATCTCCCTTGCTAGTTTATAATGCTACATTTTATGTTGGGATTGGAAGCTAAGACTATGAAATGGACTATTTATTTTAAATCATGGATAGGGAGTAGAGATTGGGTAGAGAACAGTGTGGGAAACGAGGAGAGAGGTGTCACGCTCAGGGCCTCTCCTCATCACAGATGTCCCTTATACGTTCACCAATGTTCACGAAGTCGAAAGCAGCATAGTGGGGTATGTCTGAGCTATCCAGACCCCAGATGGGCCCTGTTTAGAAATTCTAGAGAAGACTTGCTGTTTTCACATTTGGCGGCTAGGATTTCTAGATGACTTCTCAAACTCTTAAAAAAGGAACTTCGGGGGTGAAGAGATGGCTCAGAGCTTAAAGTATGTGTTGTTCTTACACAGGACCCAAGTTTGGTTCCCAGAATTCTATGTTGGGCAGCGCACAGCCTCCTGTAATTCCTGTGTGTGTGGTGTGTGTGTGTAGTGTGTGTGTGTGTGTGTGTGTGTATAGTTGTATGTGTGTGTGTAGTGTGTATGTGTAGGTAGTGTGTTTGTGTGTGTGTTTGTGTGCAGTGTGTGTGTGTCTGTGTATGTATAGTGTGTGTGTGTGTGTGTGTGTGTGTTGATGCTCTCTTCTGGACTTCACATGTGTACCAGCAGTCCCAAGTGCACATACCATATACAGGCACACACATATACTTATAATTAAACTAAGATAATTCTTTTTCTTTTAAATGAGAGTTTTCCTAGCCACTTTCATCAGTTGGACAGTGTAGCTGCCTCTCTGTAATTTGACTTTGTGTGGTGTGTGTGTGTGTGTGTGTGTGTTTCCCCTTTCGGGTATTTAGTAACCCTTTGCTCCAAGAAGCACCCTGGGAGAAGGCTAGTCTTCAGCCTTCTTTCTCTTTTGCATGTTTCCTCACTCTAGATAATTTCTGAGGGAAGCTAATGGTAGCATCTCTGGGTCTGGGTCCTTGTTGTGTGCCTCGTACAGCTCTACTGTTGGATGTTACCACACTGTGTGAAAGTGATTTGTTTCTACATCTGAGTCTCCTCTGATCTCAGGAGGTGTTTTTTTTTTTTTTCCAAGAACTATATCTTTTTACTTTTGTGCAGTAATGTGTTAAATTTAAATTTTTGAATTGGAGTTCCAATATACAATAGCTGCTGCATGCCAAAGAGGCACTGCCTTATTACATAGAGCTTAAAAGGGAATCTTTGACGCGCTCCCGTAATTCTTAGCCACATCACTCAGACAAAGGATATAAAAAGGGCTCATGGTAGGAAGGGAAGATTAGTGAGCATATTTCTTTGGAGAATCTTTTTTTTTTTTCCTGTGCTGTGAGAACATCCTTCTTCCTCTCCCCAACATACAGATATGTGCTTTAAAGAGCTTGTTAGACACTTCTCATGAGGCAAGCTGGGGAAAACATGAATTAGAACTTAAATCATACTTGATAATGTTAATGTGCTCTAGAACAGAAAAGAGAGGGGAAAGTGGGAGACAGAGAAACAGAGAGCGATGCAGAGAGACAGAGACAGACAGAGAAACAGAGAGAGACACAGAGAGACAGAGACAGACAGAGACACACAGAGAGATGTGGGGGTTGGGGGAGCAGGTGGCGGGAATAGAGATCTCTGCCTGGAAAGTCAGCGCTGTCATACGCAGCAAAGCACATGGGTTTTCCCAGCAGGCTGGACATCCCAGAAGGGTGCAGCCAGCTCACCAAATAGGGCACCTGGGAAAGGGGGCTGATGTAGTGAGTCATGCTGAAGTGAATGTTCAGGGACTCAGGGGCAGGGAACCGAAGAAGACAAATTTTCATAAGTGGTCTGACTCACCCAGACATCTGAAAATGCTGAACTGAGCTAACATTAGCTAAACTCAGTGGCGCACACCATCTATTTCAGGTAATGTCTCCTAGATAAAGGAAGGAAGGAAGGAAGGAAGGAAGGAAGGAAGGAAGGAAGGAAGGAAGGAAAGAAGGAAGGAAGGACCGACCTTGGGTAGGATTGATTTGAACAGTTAACTAAATATACACCCACATTTAAGGTCATATTGTGTGCTAGGAATGTAGCTCAATGGTAGACACTTGCCCAGCGCGTGAGTGAGCTGTGAGTTTGTTCTCAGTACTGTCCCTCACAAGCTCTTAGCTCTCACACACAAGAAGATTCTTTTCAAGATCCACGGAACTTATCTTATTGTAGCCACATAGACTCCAGATGTCTTGTGACTCAGTTGATGAGACTGAGTTAATCAAGTGAGCGAGGCACTTTGAAAGCTAAGGCAGTGTTACAAGTTCAAGGCCAGTCTGGGACACCTAAAGAATTTCAGGCCAGGCGTTTACTTAACAAGATCCAATCTCAAAAAAAAAAAAAAAAAGCAAAAACGAATAAACATCAACACAGCAGCCACTTTATGTGAAGCCATCGAACAGCTAGGAAATGCTAAGAGGCATTAGACAGGCAATGCACAGCTGAGGGGGCTTGAATTTGCTTGGCCTAGGGAGTGGCACTATTAGGTGTTTTCTTGATGGAGGAAGTCTGTCACTGTTGGGGTGGCCTATGAGATCCTCCTCCTAGCCACCTTGAGAACAGTCTGCCCCTGGCTTTTTTTAGATGAAGATGTGAAACCCTCAGCTCCTCCAGCCCCATGCCTGCCTGGATGCTGCCATGCTTCCCACCATGATGATATTGGACTGAACCCCTGAATCTGTAAGCCAGCCCCAGTTAAATACTGTCCTTTATAAGAATTGCCTTGGTCATGGTGTCTCTTTACAACAATGAAAACCCTAATTAAGACAACAGTAAACCTTCCTTTAAAAAATCCCACTTTCTCACTCTCTATCTCTATCTCTATAAGATTTTTTTTTCTCTATGAAGCACCCCCTGCCCAATTCTCTGAAAACTTTTTCTGATCTCCTTCCCTCTTCTGTCTATTTCCCTGCTGTCTAATTTTCTGTCCTGTCCCTCACAGTCCATTCAGACTTCTCTGTGTGTCTTTCTCCTTTGGACTCTCCGCTGTGAGTTAGAGCATGGGGGGCAGCAGAAAGAAACTGCTGGGGGTAGCTATTTTCTATTGTCTCCTCAGACCTGGATGAGGTCAGCATCAGGTGTTAGGGGAGCTGACGACCCTGAGACCCTGCAAGTCTTTTGCCACCTTGCAGTAACTTTTATTCTTTAGATGACAATAAAGAAACGAGAAGAAATAGCTGTCCTTGGTTTCATTCCCAGTTGAAGTATTTACTATGGCATTTTCTCTCATGAGCCACTGATACCCAAGTGAATGAGGAAAGCCTTGCTAAGAGCGGAGCCTCAGGTTAGAGAGAGGAGGCTGAGGAACTGACATCAGCAAAGTGGTGGGACGGACGGACGGTCCCTCATATTCTCCAACAGCTACACTAATTTTATAGCTGCCGTGGACAATGATGCATCTACAGGAGTTTTGGCTTATGTAGGAGAACGCAAGGCTGTAACTATCAGGATTAGGGTTAGTTGTGATGGAATCCAGAAACACTCTCTTCATATATTAAAATAAAGAACCTGAAGGGTTTACATCTTAATGTAAGACCTGAAAGCCTGAAACAACTGGACAATAATACAGGGGGGAAAACCCCAGATGTTTTAGTGATGATTATTAAACATATGATGCTAAAAGAAAAAAAAAAGGAAAAAGAAAGAAAAAAGGAGCAAATGAGACCTCCTCAAGCTAAAATAGTTTCTATATCACTAGGGAAATAATCAGTAAAATAAATAGAAACCCACAGTAAGGAAGAAATATTTGCTATTCATATATCTGATAAGGGCTAATGTCCAAAACACAGAAGGAACACACACACACACACACACACACACACACACACACACACACACACACACATGCCAATAGTAACCCCCCAATAACCTATATTTGATAGGTGAAGAGGCTGAGTGGCCAACTGAAAGGTCTACGAAATGGAGTTTAATGTCACTAATCCTTAAGAAAGTACTATCCTACCCCATTCCCTACCTTTTGAGACAAGATGTGGTGGTTTAAATATGCTTAGTCCAGGGAGGTTTGGCCTTGTTGGAGGAAGTGTGTCACTGTGGGGGTGGACTTTGAGACCCTCCTCTGCCTGGGAGACAGCAGATCAAGATGCAGAACTCTCATCTCCTTCTCCAGCACCATGTCTGCCTGGACACCACTATGCTTCCCGCCATGATAATAGTGAACTGAACCTTTGAAATTGTAAGCCAGCTCAATTGAATATTGTCCTTGCCTTGATCATGGTGTCTCTTCATAGCAATGGAAAACCCTAACTAAGTCAGAAGTACTAGCTATCTTTTAGCATATGCTGGCCTTGATCTCAAAATCCTCTTGCCTCAGCCTCCTGAATACTGGAATTATAGGTATATACCATGCCTGGCTGAAATACAACTCTAAACCTCAGTGAGGATAGTTCCTCCACTTCTTAGGAAAGCCTTTATCAGACAGGCAAGTGGCAAGAAGCACCACCAGGGACATGGGGGAAAACGGACCCCTCTCCATGGTTGATGGGGATGTGAGTTCGCTGCTCCACCATTGTGGGAAACAACATGGAAACTCCCCCAAATTTTCCAATGCAGCTACCCTCTAATCCAGCAAGCATATATCTGAACATGAATCCAAAGGAAACGACTGTATCTCAAGGAGGTGCCTGTAACTCATGTTCCTAGCAATACTATTTCAAAGAGCTCCCACCCAGAAACATCCTGAGGGCTCAGAAGCAGCTAAATGCACAAAGACCTTTTGAGGCAAATATACTATGGGGCATTATTCAATCTTAAGAAGAAGGAAACCCTATTACCCTTTGTGACAACATGAATTAACCTGGAGGACATTATCTTAGGCGAAATGATATAGACACAAGACAAATAATATGAGCTCGCATGTGAAATCTTAGAAGTAGAGAGGTGGGGTAGGACACCAGGGACTGGTGGTGGGAAAATGGGAAGACATAGGTCATAGGGTACCAGCTTCTATATATGAGTTCTAGGGACCTAATGCACAGTTATGGTTAATGATATTAGACCCTCCAAACCTAATGAGAGAGTAGATTGTGTTTGTATTGCACACACAGTATACACATACACACATGCACACACACATATATATGTACACACATTCACATGTCTACATAGACATACAAATGCACAAAAATGTTAACTGGAGTGAAAGACACGCTCATTAACTCTACACGATGTCATTCCACAGTGTAGACCAAATGATAAATTCTACATGATGTCAGTTCCACAGTGTAGACCAAATGGTCACGTATGTGATAAATACATGATCTCTACATATCGGTTACACTTCAATAGACCTACATTGTGGTAGGGAGAAGAGGGAATAAGGTTAAGAAACAAGCAAGAAAATTGAATATTGTGGTGAAATGTGGGAACATCAGGCATAAAATGTGTTTCATTTTTCAAAATGTTGGTCTCCCTGTCTTACATGCCTTTATGTTAAGTTATTTGAGGTTTGACACCTCAGACTAGATACAGATGTCAACTCTCAAACTCAAGCTTCTCTGGAACTGTTGGAACAGATTGCAGGCCTGACAGTTTGCACTCAATAGAAATTTCACAAGAGCCCATACCAAAGCAAATGTGTGCTACAAATTACATGTATGGCATTTTCCCTCACCTAAGTGAGCACATGTGTTCTCCCTAACTCAATGAGCTGTTACCAGCTGCCCCAGGCAGAGATTAGACATCAACCCTTGTCCTGAGCCCCAGCTGTGCAATGCCAGGTACCTGGGATTCAGGAGAACCTGAGCACTTCCTGGTGTGACACCCCTGGGGAGCCATGAAAGCCACCATCTTGCAAGTCTGTTCTTCTTAAGTGTATTTTCCTTGAGGGTAGAAAACGGTGAAGCTAGTGGATAGGCCACAGGTATTAAATGTAGGTCGCATGCTTTCTGCCTTGGACAATGAATGTTTGCTATCAGACAAAGGGTTTATTATGCTAAGTAGGGCCTGGGGGTGTGGCTCAGAGGAGGGACACTTGGCTTGCTTAGCTAGGTGTGGACATAGGGAAGAAGAGCAAGGGACATTTATTGATATCGGGTCATATGTGTTTGTTGCAGCTGTGAAAAATGGAATGTTTCATTGATCTCTTCACTCATAAATACAAGGAATCATAGCTATTTTTGTTTGTTTTGTTTTTGGTTAATGTTTTAAGTCTTATCTTTCGTTTTAGGAGAATTCTCCCAGAGGGAGCTGCCCAGTCTTGCCAGCTTTAACTGGCAGAGCATCCTTTCTCATACTAACTACTCTCTACCAACGCTGGCGAGCTTCCCTCCTCAAGAACTTTACAGAAAGGCAGCAGGATGAGGCATCTGGGGTTTGGACTCCAAGAGGCTGCTCACAAGTCACTTGGTACCTACCCCATGAACTTGACTGAGGTGACTGATTCCTGAGAGGCCAGCTAAGCCGGAGCACTTGACTTCCCCAGAAACCCGAACAATCTTGCTGACAGTAAAACCACACTAATTTTTCTAGATAAGAAGAGAACGAGGGTTTTGGTGGCAGATTGACCTAGGTTCCACTGCATTTCCCTTATGTGCTATATTAAGCAGTGGTGATCACGGCTAATATGAAATTGCTGATTGCTGCGAGAAAATGGGCAGGAAAGATACTGTGGGCCCAACCAAGGCCTGCCATAGCTCTAACTGCGTCCCTTTGCTCATTAGCAAATTATTCTAAAAATGGTGTGATTTCATGTCATCTAGTCACCCTTCTGAGGGCCCTCCTTTGCTCTCTCCTGCCACTTCAAGCCTTTACTCACTCAGGTGAAAGAATGAGTCAATCACACTTGACTTGGACTGGCCTCTTTGACTGATCACACCTGGCTGGGGTGACCTCTCTGACTGGTGTTATTGGTACACATGCTCAGACTTCTTCCTCCCCCTATCCCCATCCTTACCCCACTTCACAGTCTTTTCCCTTTGTCTGGATCTCCTTCCAATGTCTCCTTGCTTGGCCAATCCGTACTCAAATTAAAACTGCCTCCTCTGTGACCACTCTGTTCCACCATCACAACCAAGAAGACCAGGGTGCTCTGAGACCAGCCTGAGGCGGTGATTGGCACAGTACATAGCCACTGTGTATCTGTTTACCTGTATCCTTTTCCTAGTCTGTTCCTAATTATTGAGGCTTCATAGTTCATTCATGATCACCTCCCTAGGAAGTGTGATGCCAGATAATATTATGTTCAATTTAAATAAATAAATAAATAAATAAATAAATAAATAAATAAATAAAAATATGTAAACCTCCTGGAAGCCGCTCAACAAACATTTGTTAAATCAGTGATGCATACGGTACTTCAAGACAAAGGCTGGCTAGCTAGCACACAGAAGGAGCTCAACATTAGAAGCTGTGATTATGAGGTGGTGGGACAGTGAGTCAGTCCCATCAAAAGGCCACCTCTGGAGGTGACATGATTCTGCAAGATTCAAAATGTCAGGCTGTGACTCTGATATGACTCTGGAAAGTCAATCTATAGGAGATAAACAGTGGTAGGCATGTAGGATGCTTCTGCTATCCAAACTTCTGCTTTTTAAAGTTCAAGGTAGAGGAGTCTTGGTACCTTTTTTATGTTCTCTCTCTCTTTTTTTTTTTTTCCCAAAGAACAACATGTAGATGTGCCCGGTCATACAGGAGTGCTATGTGTGGCCATCACTATCATTACCACGGTCATCTTTCATACTTCCCACATCCCGTGCTCACCGTCCTACATGTCTCCACCTCACGTTATTTGAAGTTTGACATCTCTCTTAGACAGCACACAAGCCATCAGCTCTCCTTCTCATGCTCCCATAAAACTGTCAGTGCGGATGCCTGGGTCAGTGGTCTGGACTCGGTAGAGCTCTCACAGAAGCACACAGTGAGGGACACTTGCTGTCTTTTTGACAGATGAAAATATGAGACCTGGAGACACAGGCTAGCTTGGGACTGCAGTTTACACTTGGAAGGAGACGTCTGAAGAGGAGGAGCACTGTCCATGACTCCCACAGCTCTCCTGGCCTCCTCCCCTTGCGCTCAGAGCACTGCATACGCATGCTTAAGATGTTTTGATTTCCTTATTTACAGGACAAATGAAACATGAGGGTCTGAAATAGGATGTGGGAGGATCAAGATTCACCACTGCATACTTTTGAAGGACGCCTAAGTCAAAAAGGCTTTATTTCCACCTCCTGAAAAATCAGAAGGGTTTGTTTCTTTGTAAATTTTTTAAATCATAGGCATACCCTCTCTGGGTAGTGCCTACTGCTGTAAGGACACAAAATTTCCAGGGCCTTATTTCATATCATTTAATCTTACAAAGCTATAGTCAATTACTATCGTTAAATTAATTATGTGTTCTCATAGGAGAAACGCCCTTCATCTTCTTCTTCCCCAGAGTACCACTATCATTCCTAAATGTGTTTGACAAACACTGTCAAAATGCTTTGTCACTGTAGAGTGTGGCTCAAACTGATGACCACTGGGTCTCAAACTGAGAACCAGACATCGACATTAAAGGATCTCTCAGGGGAAAAGAATTCTGGGCAGTGGGGTAGCAAAGTGAAGGAGCGGGGAGAGTGGGAAGGAAGGGAGCGTTTCCAGCAGTACTGATTTAGTTCTGGCCAGCTGTTGTCACTGTACTCCGATGCTATCCCATGCCCAACACTCCCATTCCATGTCTTGGACATTTTGCTACAGTGACTGCCAAAAAAAACCAAACTCAAGTTCTGGCTGTGTGTGTGTTCAGCGTCCACCCAAGCACCAATAGCCAGTGCTGGTGTATCTATGCTTCCTGCATCTAGACTCATTCAACTTGCGGTTTCAGGCAGATCAGATGAACACCCATACACTAGGGTGATAACTACTTCCTGAAAAGAGGAACTAATTAGCAATTGTAACAATGAGAGGGCAATAAAAATTATACCCATGTTTGTCTAGTAAATCATTTGAGATGAGCCATTGATGCCACCTAAGGATTCTCCTTCTGGTTTAATGAGGAAAGAAAGCCACAGGTTAGGCATATGCAAACATGGGGCTAACAAAATAGGGCAAACAGAAAAGACTTGCTGGAGAAGAAGTAGGAAAAGAATGATGACTTCGGTTATAAAATGTGTGGGATTCTGGGAAGGAAACTCTAGTCTCTATGGTCTCCTTGGCACTTGCTCAGCCATGTTGTTTGAATGTCAGGCCATATATATATATATATATATATATATATATATATATATATATATGCATATTCTACATATTTTTAAGTTTCAGAGTGTCTGGCTGCTCCTTTCTCTTTCCCAGAAAGCAAAGCAAGCCACATCCCCCTACAGCTGTCTCCAGAGCGCTGATAAGCAATGGATGCTGAGATCCTACAGCTCTCAATGAATTGGGTCTTTCCCTCCTCCCCATTTGCTGCTACAAGCAAAGCCTTATCCACCTCCATACTTCTCAGACCCAAGATGGCCTGGAGTTAGACTAGATTTTTTGTTGTTGTTACTTATGAGACAGACTCTTTCTATGTAATCCTGGTTGCCCTGGAGCTCACTATATAAATCAGCATAGTTTGGAAGTCATGGAGATCTTCTTGCTTCTGCCTTCCAAGTGCTGAGATTTAAAGTTTGTATCACCATGCCCAGCAGTAGCTAGACTTTTAACAGCCCCTTCTTGACTTCTCATATGTAGACTGGGTCACATGGTATGAACTCACCCTTGAAAGCCTAGAAGAGCAAGCAAACCTCTCGATTTCCCTGAATGAAGGGTCTGACTCTCCCTTCCAGGGAGTGGCTCAAAGCTCTCACTCTTCCAATCCTTGAGAAAGGAGGGGAAACTGAGGGTCATTGAAAGCACTTTCCCTTCAGGACCCCATCATGCTACCCATGATGACCATCTCAACTAATGAAGCTCTTCATGGGACCTGAAGACCTGCTCTCCCACTGCATGCTGGGATGCTGTAACTGCCAATAAAACTCCTACATAGGGTAGATGCATCTCAGTTTCTCTTCTCCACCCACAAGCCCTGTATATGTAACAATGGTTGCTATTCTTTCCTATGCCCTAGAAACTCTAAGGTGTCCCGGTGGATACTAATAAATATAAAATTTGAAGATTGCGTTTTGATTACACCAGGCTCATCATAATGGTTTCTTTACCTCCACAGAACTCTTTAAGCCTTTAGCACTGATATCCATGATGAAAGGTGCAGATTAAACCATCTGAAATTATGGCTATATTGGTCAAAAACAATTGTGCACCTAGCTAAGTCTGGTGGCACATACCTACAATGCCAGCAGCTGGCAGGCTGGAGAAAGGAGCATTGCAGGTTCAAGGATGGGCTGGGCTACATAGCAAGGCCCTAGTTGTTTCTAATTATGCCACCTAGTTATTTCCTTACAGCCATCTTAATACACATGGCTTTGAATTTTTTTCCCTAATTCCCATTTCCGGGGGCCTTCCCTGATGTATTGCTGACAGGGCTGACAGCAGCAAACAAGATAAGGAGTCAGCAAAGGGAGGGAGGGAGTCAGGCACGAATGGTCCAGGGAGTCTCGAAGCTCTGACTGACTAGCAAACTAAACAACAACAGAAACTCAAACTAACACGCCTAGCCCTTAGCATTTTCACATGTCCCAACATGACATCATTTAGCACCTCCAAATTTGCTTGACTACAGAATTCTTCTGGGGAAAACTGATTGGCGTCACTTTGGGAAGCACTGTCTTAGGCACTAGGTACAAACGCTACTGAGTGCCCAAGTCATGCATGGTGGGACTTGGACCCAGATGATGCTCACATCCAACTGGACACTGGGTTGTGTACAATTGAAAGACTTCTAAAAAAAATGACAAAAGTTGGGGAACTCTTACCAGGTCTTGAGACCAAGTTTCTAAGAAGAGTGGTGTCATTATGGTTTGGATCTAAAAATGTCCTCTATGGGGGTCACGTGTTTGAATGTGTGATCCACAGTTGGGGTTACTGTTTGGGAAGGCTGTGAGGCTGGCTGGCGGATCAATGCGGGGAGGCCTTTGAAAGTTCTTTTCTTATTTTTCTTCAAGATGTGAACATGCTATACTCTTAAATTCCCACTGCCATGGACCAAGTCGAGATGGAAATCGTGAGCCAACATAAATTGCTTCCATCAAGAGTTGTGTATTGGTGTCAAAAGTAACTAGTACAAGTGGCCTACCATGTCATTTTCTAACTGGGCAGGATTGCAAAAACAGATTACTGTATAGGGTTCTGACTGCTGTGGCTGTAAGCAAAATTTCTTTAATTGTACAACTGCTTTCAAATTTACTTTTAATAACATGAATGTTCAGTAGGAAAAGCAGACTATAAGAGGGTTTCCCCAGTATCAACAACTGTCTAAAGTTATTTGCAGTTTGGCTTTAAAAATGGGAGAAACAGAAAAGAAAATAGTCCCAATGATTAATCCATGGATGACTTTGAGAAATTGTAACTTTTCCTTAAATGTTACAATTGGATTTCACTGTGAAACAAAATCACACATTACATGGGATAGTAAAAAGCAGGTGCTATGAAGGGGGGAAATGGAAAAAATGGGGGGGCACTTTAAATAGGGAGGAGGAGGGAGAATTATAGAAAAGGAGAGGGAGGGAAGACAGAAATAATAACACTAAGGGTATTTTTAAAGCTGTAGAAAAACATTATTTTATAAGCTTACTTAAACACATCACACATACACACAAAAGAGTTATACCACTTAGGATGATAATATTCCAACAGCCAAACTAACAAAAACCCTAGCACCAGGCATGGGAAATCTCTCTTTGATTCTTGGTCATGCGAGTCCAAAGGAGTCCAGAAAGTACAGGCAGTTTCCATTGCCCTGGATGCCTTCCAGAGAGGGATGTGAGAGCCTGTAGGTGGAGACAGGGCTTGGAGGAATGAAGCGGGAGCTAACCTGGAAGCCTCCTCCTGAGGACTGGCTCACAGCTTCAAGCCTCCTCCTGAGGAGGCTCACAGCTTCAGAAGGTTGCTATGCAAGCTACCAAGAGAGAAAAGCAACCAATAGTCCTTGGCAGCTCTAGAACGGTGAGTTATAACCATGACCCAACCAGCAAGATACCTCCAATGGTGCAATTGTGGCATTTTATCTTGGGGGTAGCCAACAGCTGTCTAAATGGACTGAAGGTCTACTCATGCATGACCCCGTAAATCTAACCAACCACCTATAGGTCATAGATCCTAGAGAAAAGCTTATTACTTCCACTTCCTTAAGCCACTCAATGTAACGTCTAACTATTCAAAAAACTTATTCTTATACCTACATATAAATGTAGCTCTCACTCCTCATCAGGGAAGCATCTTTTTGCCACAGATAGAGACTACTACAGAGAGCTCCAACTAGTGAAAATGCAGGGGACACGGTATTCATTCAGTCCATACCAGACTATCCTCTGACAAAATCCCAGTGCTTCCCGATGAGAGAGTTATTTCAAAGACCACCAGGCTCTAAGACCATCTAGCCTGCTTACTGATCTTGGCAGAGCTGAAGGTCTGTGGTGGTTAATTTGCCAACTTGATTGGATTAAGAACACCAAAGGCATTAGTAAACGCCTTGGAAGTGTCTATGGGGGTGTTTCTGGGGAGGGTTGACTGAAAGTGGGTACGGCCAGCTTTTGATTGTGGAAGACATCATCCCATGGACTGGTTGGTGTCTTAGACTGAATTGAAAGGGAGAAAGCCAGCTGAGTACCCGCATTCTTCTCTCCCTATTCCCTGGTGCACTGAGAAGTTAGCAAAGTCCTGCAGCTCCTGCAGTCACGGAGGTTCCTGCCATCTTGCCTTCCTGACCATATTGACTAACCTAACGAACCACCCATAGCTAAAGACTCAATTCCAGAGAAGAACCTTCCGTTTTTCTAAATCATTAAATGTGATTTCTAACTGTATTCCAAATACCTTTCCTTATACCCACAGATAAACACACCTTTCACTACAATGGACTCTATTTCCCTGAACCATGAGCCAGAATAAATCCTTCCTCTCTTAAGTTGCTTCTGATCAAATATCAGGTCACAAAGATGAGAAGAGTCATCCGTGGGTGATCTCCTAAAGACCTAAAGTATAACCCTTTGAACAGCCCACCTCTCTCCTCACCCAGAAGAGGCCACCCACATAGATTCCAGAACCTACAGGCATGCCGAGCACACAAAGCTGCTGTGTGTGCATTTAAGGTATGCATGTACATGTTCACGTGGATGCACATATTTGTGTAGGAACGTGCACACACATCCATGTTAGTATGCAAGACTCAAGTCAGTGTCCTCTATTGTCCCTCCCCATGTGTTTTGAGGCAGAGTTGGGCTCATAGAACCTGGAGCTCACAGATTAGGCAAGAGTATCTATAGGGATCCTCCTTTGTCTACTTTCTCAGTGTGAGGATTGCAGACACGCACAACCTTGCTGGGCTTTTTATGTGGGTGTTGGGAATCTGAGCTCAGGTTCTTGTGCTGGCACAGAGAGCACTTCAATGGTGGAGTTATGTTCTCAGCCCCAAAGAGCCCCTTTCTTAAAGCCTGTAAGGTTTTTCTTTGAAATAGCCACGCTCTTTACATATGATGATTGCACTATTATAGCTAATACTGAGGATAGCTTTGTGGGCTCATTTGGGCACCTGACGGCCATTCATAAAGCTACTGCCATGGAAAGTGTCTTCTTATTCTTACCCAGGACATTGCTGCCACACAGTCGTAGGATGTTGGTGGAGGATGAACTTATTCATGGGCACAGGAGTTCCTCTGCCCACGCCTTCAGGCAAAGCCTGGCCTGTGGGATATTCTCAATACAGTAGCACCACAGGGTTGTTCAGAGAGGCCCAGATAGCAGAAGAGGACCCCTTTCTCCTCAGACCTCAGTGGGGGAATTTCTGTGCATAAAGGATGCTCTGCAGGTCTGTGCTCCCTCTCTCCACCCTGTCCTACTCCCAAACACAGCCTAGTTCATAAGCCCTGGGCCAGCAGTGATTGGCAAGCCCATCCCCCACATTCCTGTGCAGTGTCCTTGTGAGGGAGGGAGCTGACTCCTCTGCAGGGAGCCTCACAGAGCTGGCCCCAAGGTGAAGGTGTCTGCAGCCGCAAGGCAGAGCTTGGCGGGCTTTTGCTAAATCCCCACAAGCTTACATTAAAGGTCTTTTTTTTTTTTTTTCAACTTTTATTAGATATTTTCTTCATTTACATTTCAAGTGTTATCCAGAAAGTTCCCTATATCCTCCCCCCTCCCGGCCCTGCTCCCCTACCCACCCGCTCCCACCCCCTGGCCCTGGCGTTCCCCTGTATTGGGGCAAATAAAGTCTGCATAACCAAGGGGCCTCTCTTCCCACTGATGGCCAACTAGGCCATCCTCTTCTATATATGCAGCTAGAGACACGAGCACAGGGGGTACTAGTTAGTTCATGGTTATTCTTCCACCTATAGGATTGAAGACCCCTTTAGCTCCTTGGGTACTTTCTCTAGACATTAAAGGTCTTAGATGAAGGTCACCTAGTCTAAAGCCAATAGGAGGACAACTCAACTTTCCCATTCACTGACTTCAACAGAGACGGCCACCAGGACATGTCCTGCCTTCAAAGAAAAGAAGAAGGAACAGATGGGAAATGTGTTCTTTAGATAGGTAGAGGTGAAAATCAAAGATCAGCTTCTTGCTTGGTGTGATTCTTCCCTTAATTCTCCCTCCACAGGGCTTTCCATCAGGACCTGCCTAGAAACATCCCAAACTTTAAGTGCATTTGACTGAGGCGAAAAGAATCCATCATCAAACACAGCACAGGAGTAATGAGCTGGGTCCTTGTGCCAGAGGCAAGTTCCCTGGCTATAGGATGGTAACTGCTATCAGGGCTGCAGAGAAGCAGAGGCTGGTTCTAAGAGCTGGAGGCTCAGGTCACGGTGAAGAAGGAAGGGACAAGAAAAAAAGGAGACTGTGCTGTCATGGAAAATGAAGAAGGGGTGTTGCCGGGAGGTCGCAGGGCATCTGTACTGAGGGCAAGAATCTGTAAAGGCAAGCAAGAGAAGAAGAGAGCAGCAAGTATGGGGTGTGGCAATGTGAGATGACACGAGTCACTGAGAGGTATACCATCGTGGTTCTGTGAGGAGGAAAAATTCAAGTGGGGGGGGGGGAAATCACAGCTGCATAAGTAGCTGGCAATGAGGGTTTGCTAAGTGTTTTATGAAATGCAACTTGCATAATTGCCACAGGGTCCTATGGTGTTAGCTCAGAGATGGCTCCTAGATCCTGAGCCCAGGCACAAAGAAAATAAGTAGCTTACCCAAAGCCAAACAACTAGGAAGTAATTTAGACAGGAATGGACAGGCAGGTTAGCTCTACTGTGTTCAGAATCACCAGAATCAGCTGAATCCCTGCAATAAAGCCTGCTGAGGAGGGAAAGAACAAGACGGGAGTGGACAGACAGGGCTGTTATGAGACTGAGAGACAGTGTTTCTTTCTATGATGGACAACCCTGACAGCTGGGCTGTGTGCTGATTGGGGCAAAGGAGGTTCAGGGAAGATGGATGATGACAGCCAGAGCGCAGGAGCTGGGAGACTGAGAGATGGGGAGCGGGGTGGTTCTGACCTTTGATAGTGCTGGGTAAATCTGCTCCCAGACATCTAGCCTGAGGCCAGAGGAAAGAGCATCCGTGAATGTGGCAGCTGGGAAATGAAGAGATGAAGGAGTACCTGTCTGCTAGTTTCCATGTCCTCGGTGAGGGATGAAGCTGGACAATTATCTGAGACCACGGTGGGGAGAAGGGATGGGTTTGTAAGAGGACTGAAGAGAGACAGGTGGGATGCACAGAACGGCCGTTCTGGGAGCCGGAGGGGGAAAGAAACCATAGCAAGACATTGGGATAGGTAGATAAGAGGTGCCGTTTGATGAGCCCAGATACTACTGATGCTGCCTCCGGAGTCTTCCTCTTGGTTTTTATCCCCTGAAATTTATCATTTTTTAAATCTATAGGCAAAGAAAGAGAGGAAACTTTTCCCCCCCGTTAGTGTCATGCTGGGACTGGCAGAAATGTGCTGGAAACAGTGTCATCGTAAATCTTGACGTATCCTAGGTTTGGGATTTCAAAAATTGAAGATGAAGATAACCAGAACCGGGGTTTCCTACCTGCGGAAACTCAGGGTTTACTCCCTGTGGAGACCCGGGATTTCCTATCTGTGGAGACTTGGAGTTTCCTACCCGTGGAGACTCGGGGATTCCTATTCGTGGAAACTTGTGCGTTTCCCTTCATCTCTATCAACACCGACCCATTGCTCTTTTAAATATATCTTTTAAAAGAAATGAAGCATGATAATTGATCTCAGGTGGAGTTTATGTCCACCTGGACTAAATCTCTGCCCTCTTGCTGGGACATCAAAGGCTTGAGTGGAAACACTTTACAGGCCTCCGTGAGCCCGAATGGGTAGGAGGCGCCCAGAGGGACTATTGAGTGCGAATCACTGGGCCCACTCCAGTTCAGTAGACTTGGAGGGGGCTGTGAATGTGTTCTTCCAACAGTTCCCCGGGGTGCTGCTGCTGCGGAATGTTGGGGTGACTGTGGCAAGATGTCCTGTTTCAAGTTCACCCGGTTCAATGTCTCCAGAGGCAGAGAATGCTCCTATGTCTCACAGAGCAAGAACCAAAAATAAGATATCTTACTTTGATCCAGTGAAACCTAGAACATTCTAGACACAAAGGTTCTTGGAATGGTCCTGACCCGACCTCCCTCCGAGTCACTGTTTCTCCTCTAAAACCATAGGAAGGGAGGGAACCATTCTGCAAGATCAGGCAGGGCCTACCCAGTGCTAACACTGCAAGATGACAAGGTCTGCCGTTCATCAATTTATTTAGCTTTCACTCCAACCCTAAAGGCTAAGGAAGTATTAACATCCAGTTTACTGACTCTCCTGGAGTAGAGATTAGGGTTGAATACTTTACTTGGTTCCCACAACAGGGAAATGGAGAGTTCGACCAGTCAGGGTAACTCCAGTATTTTTCCATTTTTTTTCCATACATCAGGAATAAACGTAAATGAAACTTTGGATGCTCTGGTCTGAAAATCCCTGATGCTTGGGTAAAGCAGTCTTCTTAGGGCAACACAGCTTTTTTCTAAGGTCACTGACATTATGGGACCTTAAAGAACATCCCTTTCTATGAGTCTTTAACAGTATGGCATCTGAGAAGCTACCCGCTTTATTTTGGTTGTCTGAGGAGTGTTCAAGCTCTATGCTATGTTTACCATCTAGTGCAGGGGTTCTCAACCTTCTTAATGCTACTGCAACCCTTTAGTACAGTTCCTCATGTTGTAGTAACCCACAACCATAAAATTATTTTCACTATCACTCCATAACTGTAATTTTGCCACCATTATAAAATGTTATGTAAATATCTGTGTTTTCTGATGGTCTTAAGTGACACTGTGAAAGGGTCATTCGACCCCCAGAAGCATTGTAACCCACAGGTTGAGAAATTCTGATTTAGAGCAATTACCAAAACAACAGAGACTGAGGCTCTGGCTGCAGCTGGGCATCTCCAACAGCCAGCCAGGGAGTCCTTTGCAGTGATAGTCACTCAGGAAGTGAGGCTTGGTTTTGTGTTTTTAAAGATTTATTTATTTCATATATGTGAGGACACTGTATCTGTCTTCAGACACCAGAAGAAGGCATCAGAAACCATTACAGATGGTTGTGAACTACCATGTGGTTGCTGGGAATTGAACTCAGGACCTCTGGAAGAGCAGTCAGTGCTCTTAAGCACTGAGCCATCTCTCCAGCCCAGGAAGTGAGTTTTTGCCAGGACTGAGTCGGGTTCTGCTTCAGTGGCAGGAGATGAAGCAAGTTGACTGGATGGAGAATTATCTTTATAACTCAGGATAGGGCATGAGCTAGGAGCATGTGTGTTCCCAGCATTGACTGGTGGAGAGACAATAACTGTGCCTCAGTATCTGCAGCTTTGAAATGGGTATAATTAGGAGTGTGAGGCAGTTTGGCTAAGGAACCATTATTGCATGCTTGATCATTAGCCCATAGCTCTAACTGCATTCTGGCGGGTGGCTGGGTGAACTTACTGTAAACTATGGATGGACAGAGTACAAAATGTTCTTCCCACAAGGCAGCCTTCTTAAAGAAAAAAAAAGTTTACATCAACTATGAAAAGTAAATGCACTTTAAAACAAAACAAGGACCTTTTAAAAATGCCCTGACGCGCCTACATTACCTCTGTAGAAACAACAAAGGCCTGGGAAAAATATTCTTGGCTCTTTTTCGCATGATCAAAGATAGATCATAAGACATATAAAACCGGATATATTCCCTCATTGTATTTGTCTTTCTTTAATCTTACTGTAATGGTCACCTCAAAGATCTGCTTGCTTTAGCAATAAAAATAAAAAGCACTTTGTTTGCACTTCCCCTGAGCTCAAACACCTCGAGTCCCCTCATTATCCTAATACGTGACATCTTTGGCATATCCTTTGGCCCTTGAAGACTTAGCTTCTCTGGCTGCAGGGCAGGTCGATATTTGTTCTCAATGCTCTATCATCAGAAGATGTCATCATCACCAACTGGGCACACAGTAGGGCTTCCCAAACTTACCAAGAAGCCCCTCGCTACAATGTCCAGATCTTCAAGCCTGTGGTCAGACATGGAATAATCTCACTCCCAGATCCTCAGGTTCAGAAAATGACTGCATCTCGGATTCATAGACAGATAAGAAATGTATGACAGATTTGACTCCCGCCCTCCCAAAGCAAACTCAATAAATAGAATGTTGTTAAATAGACTCCATTGGGGGGTAGGGAGATACCTCGCTGGATCCAGGGGCTTGCTATGAAAACAAGAGGACCCAAGTTTAAACCTCTAGCGCCCATGTAAAAGTAAGGCATTGCCAAGTGTGCCTGGGATCTAAGAATTGGGAGACAGAGATGGGCAGATCCCCCAGGAGCTGGCTGGCCAGCCAAACAGATAAACTAAGCCTTGGGCTTAGTAAGAGACTGTCCTAGTTTGTTTACTGTTGCTGAGATAAACACATGACCAAAATTGACTTGGCAGGGGCAGGAGGATTACATCCTACAGCTTACAGTCTACCTTAAAGGGAAGGCAGGGCACGAGCTCGAGGCAGGAACCTGGAGGCACAAACTGTTGCTGAACGGTAGAACACTGCTTATTGGCTTGCTCCTCACAGCGTGCTCACTTTGCTCTCTTACAGGATCTAGGATCATTTGCCCAGGAATGGCACCACCCACAGTGGGCTGGAATTTCCCACATCATTATTAATCAAGAAAATGTCCCTTAGGCTTGCCTAGAGGCAATACCGTAACTGAGATCCCTTCTTGCTGGATGACTCTAGCTTGTGTCAAGTTGACAAACAAACAAATACCCCACCTCTAATCATTGGCAACCATTGGTATCATTTCTCAGCCTTTTGGCTAAGATCAAATGTAAAAACTAAGATCAAAAGTAATAGAGGAAAACACCCGTTATTCTTTTGTCTCTGCATGTTCATATGCATGTGTACATACATAGACACACACACACATACACACATTGCTCTTTAAACATCCTCAAAGCCTTCACTACAACATTTGCTTCAAGGATAGAAAAGCCAGTGGGAATAGCATTGAAGATAGGTTTTAATGGCCATGTAATGAACATTATAGAGGAACTTGCATGTAATATATAGAGTAGTGGTTGGCATCTGTATTCCATTAGGATATGTCAGACACATAATTATTACATGTCATTCACATGACCCCAGCAATTATGTACTGTCATCATCCCTGTTACAGTTAGAGAAGCTGACACTGATACAGGGTAAGCACTGATGATTGACCAGGGTATCGATCCATGCAGACTGAAGCCAGAGCTCAGATCGGTATCTACAGTGGTAATAGTTTCCTTCTTCCTGACAAAAATGATCTTGGTGAAGCTCTGCTCCTTAGTGAGGAAAGCAAATGAACACCAGGAACAACATTCATAAGCATGTCTGGCTGGGAACATAAAAGGGGCAATTAAGGTACCTAGAAAAATTCAAAGGGGACTTCAAAGCTGAAGTGGCACCAGAGCTGGCTGTTGAAAGAGTGAGAGTCACTACAGCAGGCAGAGGTGAGGGAGAACGTGAACTCAGGTGATACGGAAGGACTCATGGGGTCCCTAAGACCCCAGAGCCTTCCGTTTAATAAGCCCCAAGAGATAAAGGTTGGACTCGCCTTCTATTGCATCTGTAGGGTTTGAAGGGTTAATCTGGTTAAGGCTGAGCTCTGCCAGGTAAGATTGTCTCAAGCTTGCACAGTGCTGTCAAGCATTCTGCCTGATTGACTTGAAATGCAAGACAACGGCGCTAGGGCCAAGTTCCAGGGATCTCCTTGACTTGAGCCTTCATCATTGATTTTAGTTACCTTCATCTGACAAAGAGACACCAATTCTTTCTCTGTGCAGCAATCTCCTTCTCTGGACATCTTCATCGGTCCTATGGTCTTCTATAACTTCAGATAGGCTAAAGAGGTTTCACGGCTCCCCTGATATTTGTGATTTCTCTGTTCTGATCTCTCTAACCCTCTGGACATTCAGCCTTTCTCCATTTCCCTTCTCTTCCTACCCCTAAAAATAAGTGTTCTTCACTCCCTGTCACTGGCCCCTTTGTCCTCTTAAGGGCTCTCCCTAGGACCCTCCCACTCCCATGTAACCAACCACTCCTTGCCTGACCCCTCCCAGTTTCTTCCCCCTGTTTTCTGGGCTTTTCTCATCACCATCTGATGGTCCCAGGGGAACCTTAGACTCAATGTGCACCTAATGTTAGGAGCTCCCCTATCAAATCCCTCTCCTTCAACTCACTCTGCCCATCCAGGACCAGGGTACTCATTCCAGGACCTGACCCTCACCCCACCTTCTACTGCTCCGTACCCTTCTCTCCCGCATGTTTCTCAAATCCACTTCCCTTCCCCGAGTCTCTACTATCTTTTTCAGCTCTCTGACTTTACTATTTGGACAGCAACTGCCTCCCAACTGCTCTCATTGCCTCCAGACTTGTGCTTCTCCAAGGTGAAAATTCAGGCTCCTCTGCTCGAGAATGTCTGAGGGCCAGTCATCACCAGCACCCAATCCCTAGCTCAGCCTGGTAAGTAAGACCTTGTGTGATCTGGTGTCACCTCTCTGTCTACGTCTCAGAATTCATGTTGAGATGGGATAACAAAGTAGCAAGCAGCTTTCTGTGCAGGCTCGTGAGTTTTGGTTATCCCGTTTCTTCCACATAGAGTGTCTTTCTCACTTTTAATACTTGGTCCCTAAGCTAATTCATTTTTAAAGAAGCAGCCCAGATATTTGGCTTAGTAAAACTTCCCCGATGCGTCGGAAGGGCTCCAATTGCATCCTGAGCCTATCACCCCATAACAAAGAATGAGATCACTGAGATTCTTTCTCTATTGTCAGACCCTTGTCAGCATCTTGGTCATCTTTGCCCCAGTGCCTGGTGCAACACCCAACAGAGAACAGACACCCGGTTATACTGTTCACCAGAACATATGCTCTCAGATAAGTGATCCTGACCTCCACCCTTGGACTCCAAGCAGCACTTGACAAATGGTCCATTAGTGACTGCTGGTGCCATGGACAGCCACGATGGCAGGAGAATCTGGATCACACAGCTACTCATGTGCCAGGACATTCTTTCCCCGAAGCATACATATTCTGAGAAAGAGGTTGAAAGGATCAAACTCTAGTAAGGGAGCAATCCTGCTGGGTCTGCAGAAGACGGGATGGTGGCCCTCCCGTGAGCTGTGTCTTGGAACTATCAATGAGAGGAGCTATTATGAATAAAGGGGAGTATGGCAAAGAAAGATTAGTTGGCACTGAGAGAGGACACTGAGTTCCCCAAATGGGTTTTATTTGTATCTAGAGAAAAGCTTTCTGATCCCACTATCCATTTGCGATAATCAGGGTCCCTCTCCCCTGTCTGTCATCCTTGTGGCTTGTTCCTGATTTTGCAACTGCAACATTTAAATGGTGAACAAGGCAACCAGGGTCACTAAGAGGAGCCTCTGTTGATCCTAATGGGTCACTAAACCCACCTCTGGCTGATCCTCCAGCAAAACCAGTCAGGCTGGTTGCAATGTATTATTAGAAAGCCCACGTGCCTGACCTTGGAACAACAGAGACAATTGTTTCCCATCCTGGGGAACCTAAGCTTGGATGATGGAGGAGGGAGACCATGGTGGGAGCAGGAGCAAGCTCCTCAGAGGGTTCTCAGAGAGTGGGTTTAAAGCTGCCCCGCCCCTTATACATACAGCTTTAGGGCCATGCAGAACCTTTATAAGGGATAATGAGATTCAAGATGCCAACAAAGCACCCAGTATACTGGGCGCTTCCGACTGCCATCCTCACAGGCTGAGGCTTCTGGACAGAGATGATTGACACCTGTTGCTCCTCAGGGGGTTGGCCCAGCACAGTGAGGGAGGAGTGCTGTCCGGACCCCCCCCCCCCCCCCCCCCCCCCCCCCCCCCCCCCCCCCCCCCCCCCCCCCCCCCCCCCCCCCCCCCCCCCCCCCCCCCCCCCGCGCTGATCCTGCAGAGCCTCTGCCCTGCCTCTTGCTGAACAGTGAGGGAGGTGGAGTTAGAGGAATTTTCTAGGCTGTGTGGGAAGTGATGTTCTTTACAGACTTTTCATTGTTAATCACTCTCCTTTCTGCCACCTCACCCTCCTTTTCTTTTCTTAACTGGAAGAGGCACATGAAATTGGAAGACTGGGTCTTCAAACAACGCCTAGAACCAGCATGTGTGTCTTCCTAAAAGCTGTTAATGAGTTAGGACAGACACTGAAATCCTCACCTATTTCCTAGTGGGGGAGAAGGAGGGTGGAGGATGGGCCGGGCCGCCACCACCACCACTATGACCACCATCAACAACAACAACAACAACAACAACAACAACAACAACAACAACAAAACTCTTTCATTTTCCATTTCTTTTCAATCAGAAAGATAAATGATGTCCTAATGGGGAAAGGCACCTGGAATATAGCTGAGGAACAGTAGGCAGCAGGTGGACATGTGTCTTTTTATTGCATTTTATTTTAATTTGTGTGTGTGTGGGGGGGTTGCATCAATAACCACCAGGGTCTCCTCTCTGGGCTTTCCTGGGAAAATGAGGGACCCCATCTTGCAGCTGAGATTGGGCTGGAGCTGGGTGTTGGTGTGAGAGTGCAGAGACATTATGCCACAGGAAAGCATTGAAACACATCTGTCTGTCTGTCTGTCTTTCTGTCTGCCTGCCTGCTCACCACCAGCCCTGCTCTCTATCCAATCTCTGCAGCTCCATAAACTGGGTTTACTGTGCATGAACATCTCAGCTGAGTCCTCAGTGTGGTACACACAGTTTTCAGTTCACAGCTGCCTTAGTAGGGATGAGTCTTTCATAAGAAATCATCTACCAGAACCTTCCCTGAGTCTGGGCAGTTGCTTGGGGCTGCTAAAGTTGCTTATTAACCTCTTCCTGTCCCAATGCTGGACCCGATAAAGTACAAGTGTGACCCTATGGCACAGCCCACAGGTTCTTAGCACTTCCCAAAGACCCCACTCCTGTTCTCAATTTAGAGAGAGAGAGAGAGAGAGAGAGAGAGAGAGAGAGAGAGAGAGAGGATTACCTCCAAAAGATGATCTGCCCCAAGGAAGCCATGGCGAGGGAGTTCCTTCCCACAGTCCTGCTGTGTGTGGGGCCAGATTTTGGTGAGTGGAGCTGCCTGCCTGCTGCTGCCCTCCTGGGTGTTGTGACTCACACCGGGTTCCTTTGTGCTGTCTTTAAATAGTGCAGGCTGGGAGGGGTGCATGTCGCTGTGGATGGCTCAGGTATGAGGAAACAGCTCCATGAAGCCTTTCTAGGCCCTGACCTATGAGAGGGTGAGGAGAAGTTTCCTAGCCTCCACCTCGGGGCTTGAATTCATACAGGTTGCTATCTTCCAATTGCACAAGGCACAAGAAAGAGCTAGCTAAGGGGATCTAAGCTCACTATCTGAGGAATTCCAGGAGGCTGTAGGGTTGGAAGAAATGCTGATTCCTGCTGGTGTTGACCTCAGACCTTGGCTGGGTCACCCCTGATAAGAGTTTCTCTCTCATGCATCTGATCCCTGCTGGTGCTGACCTGAGGCAGCAGACTGGGTTGTCCCTCCCAGAATCATTCTCACACATGCGATTTCTGCTGGCGCACCACAGAGAGGCCATAAGCTGAAGCTACAAGAACCCTGGTGTGCCACTGAAGACGTCTGACAAAGCTAGGTGAGCAAATCTCTTCTGGTTTCCTTTCAGGGAGAGGGTGAGGGGACCTGTCCCTATCCCCATTTCTTACTGCTGCTTTGAGATTCCAGAGGTATTGAGAATACATTGCACAGAAAATTATTCAAGGTAAGTGGATAGCATTCCGATGTTCATGGCAAGGCATCTCTCTCTCTCTCTCTCTCTCTCTCTCTCTCTCTCTCTCTCTCTCTCTCCTTCCTGTCTTTGAGATGGGTCTCACACTGTAGCCCTGCTGCTGGCTGGCTTGAAACTTACTATGCTCACTATGTAGCTCAGGCTGCCTTATACTTCCTATCAATCCTCCTGCCTCAGCCCCTGAGCACTGGGATCACAATTTAGGATGCTTTCAAAGGAATAAAGCTTGCTTCGTTCATACTACCTCATCTACCCTTGGAAAGGGAATGCCTTTGATGACTAGGTAACCTTCCCAGGCCTGCTATGGCCAATCCAGAGTGGGTCAGGGACTTTGGGAACCACCAGAGAGTGGAGCTGAGAAGGAGAGAGGGTTGAGTGGCAAGAGGAGAAAACTTCAGAAGAGAAGACTGAGTTTGACAGTCAAGCACAGGGAGGTTGATTTCCTGGGTGGTTTCAAGAACACTCTGCCTTTCTCTAAAGCAAGGGTTCTCAGCCTTCCTCATGCTATGACCTTTTAATACAGTTTCTCACGTTGTGCTGACCCCAACCACACAATTATTTTCATTGCTACTTCATAACTGTAATTTTGCTACTGTTATGAATCCCGATGTAAATACCTGATATGCAGGATGTGACTTCTATAGGGGTTATGATGGCAGGTTGAGAACCACTGCTCTAAAGTATCCCTTGGGAGTTAGCAGGTTTAGGAGAGGCTCTCTGTGCTTTCCCTCTCCCTGAAATAAGCAAAGAGCAATGCCTTGGAACCTATGAAGTGTCCATAAAGATGGGTCCTTCCAGGATTTAGGAAGCTGAAGTCACTGGAGGCAATAGTTTCTTTAGATCTATACATTCTGAGCCACAGCACAGATGGACACCCCTCCAGCCACCACATGTCATCGCTAAGGTCTGAGGAAGGTCCTGGAAGGAAACAAGACAACTTCAAACACAGAGGTCTGGGGGAGATGCCCTCTGGGACGGGTGCATACCGCTCTGTAAGGGAGGTAAGGAAGCTGACTAAAGAAGTCCACAGGTCGCACAGTGGGCACTGCCACAGCAGGGATTCAAGCTGAAGAACATTCCACCATTTCTGGAGAAGAAACTGACATCACTCCAGTTCTGGCTGTGAAACAGAAACAGTGAACCTATTTTTTAAAATGGCAAAGGGCATTGTGGTGTGTGTGTGTGTGTGTGTGTGTGTGTGTGTGTGTGTGTGTGTACAGAGAGGAAGACAGACAGACAGAGAAAAGCTTTGCTCCCTCTCCAGCCCTTGAGAGACACGCAGTTCTCTGTGACTCTGCTAATGCCCCCTCCCCCCAGCCAGCTGCTGACTCAGCATCTCTCCGCTAGGCTCTCCCCATGAGACTCCACGACATCATCTGCATCTGCAGCCCTACCCAGCTTCCTTGTTACTGCTCTCAGTACATAGCAACCTTGCAGGCTGTTTGTTGTAGAGGCAAAGGGAAATGTGCTCTCTGCCCTCTGAAAGGTCAAGGAAATAAGTCTGCAAAGAGAGATTAAAAAGAAAAGATAAAAAAAAAAGATTTAAAAAAAAAAAAGATTAACATCCAAAAGGAGAAAGGCACACACAGGGAGACTCACAGGAGTGATTACTCAGTCACTTAACTTTATTAAAAACCATCATGTCCTGCTTGCTATAAGGACAGTTCAGAGACCCATAGTGCTTATCAGAGGACTATGAGATTTCCAAGCAGTCTCATTGGAATTTAAATATGCAGAAGGGAAAGATATTATCTTCTCATTCTTACTGACCTCTATGGGGCTTCATGGTAGGGTGGAGGGTAGCCCACTCTTAAAAGAGATGAGGAATTGCAGAGTTTCCACCCAGCCTTGAGTGGGCAGAAGCAAGCTTTCCCTTTAGGTCACAGGCTTCATGTGTCTCCACACACCGTATTTGGGTGATATCAAAAAGCGTCACCCTTGCCTTCCTCTTCCCTTGCTCCGCACATCCCTACATCCAGCCGTCTCCGGACTCTCCCTCCTTGATGACTTTGCTATGGTGGTCAGAACAAAGTGGCCCAGGCTGGGCAGCCCCAACAACAGGGCTTTATCTTTTCTCGGTTCTGAAGGCTGTAAGTCTGTGGATGATGCACTGGCTGCTCCGTGTCTCCTGAGGCCCCTCACAGCAGCGTGGGGTCTTCTCCAGGGTCTTTCTCTGCACAGCTGCTTCCTCTTTTCTTTTTTTTTGGGGGGGGGCTTCTGCGGCTTTTGTTTTTGCATGTAAGCCACTGGGGACGGGGAGTTCCTGATGGTGGACACCCTAGATTACACTGGAGTTCTGAGGGCTCCAGACACTAACTGGGAAGTCAAGTGACAGAAACAATGATTCAGACCAATCACATGATTACAAAGCTGGGTCTCCAGCAGGGATTCTGGTAGTCAGGTGTGGATGCCTAAGGAAGCAGTGACATGGGAGGGACACGCAGTGGGCTGGCCTGGAGCCGCCTGGATGACATCAGGGACAGAAGACCTAGCAGCTAGTGGTTCCAGGGATCTCCAGTTCGTGCTTTACTTGGCCAGGGAGTTCCTGAAGGACCTGCCAGCAAACTTGGCTTTGCTGCCCAGCTCTTCCTCGATCCTAAGGATCTGATTGTATACTTGGCCAGGCGTTCAGATTGGCAAGGGGCACCAGTCTTGATCTGCCCAGTGCAGAGCCCCACCACCAGGTCAGCGATGAAAGTGTCCTCAGTCTCACCAGATCGGTGGGACACCACGATGCCCCAGCCATTGGACTGGGCCAGCTTACACGCCTGCAGGGACTGGGTCACAGAGCCGATCTGGTTCACTTTGAGCAGGAGGCAGTTGCAGGACTTCTCGCTCGCTCGCGGCCTTGACAATCCGTTTAGGGTTGGTCACTGTGAGGTCATCGCCCACCACCTGGATGCCTGCACTAGCCGTGAACTTCTGCCAGGCGCCCCAGTCGTCCTGGTCAAAGGGGTCCTCGATGGACACCACTGGGTAGTTCTGGATGAAGGACTTGTACAGGTCAGCCAGCTGGTCAGGTGTGATGTACCTGCTGGGGTCATCCAGAGACTTGAAGTCCAGGTCATACTTGCCAGACCTGTAGAACTCGGAGGCAGCCACATCCATGCCGATGACAACCTGGTCAGTGTAGCCAGCCTTTGCAATTGCAGTCCTGAGCAGCTCCAGTGCTTCTTAGTTCTCCAGGACGTTAGGTGCGAATCTACCCTCATCACCCACATTGGTGGCGTCCTTCCTGTACTTCTCCTTAATGACATTCTTCAGGTTGTGGTAAACCTCTGCTCCAATGCGCATGGCTTCCTGGAAGCTGGATGTTCCCACAGGCAGGATCATGAACTCTTGCATGGTCAGCTTGTTGCCAGCATGAGAACCACCGTTGACCACATTGAAAGCTGGGACCGGCAGAATGACTTCAGGATTGCCAGCCAAGTCAGCAATGTGACGGTAAAGGGGCACCTTTACCCTCTTCCATGGCACCAGCTTTGCAGACAGCCAGGGACACTCCCAGGATGGCATTTGCACCAAATTTAGATTTATTCTCAGTGCCGTCCATCTGGATCATCAGCTTGTCAATCTTCTCTTGCTCCACAACATTCACTTTCTTGCTAACCAGAGCAGGTGCAATAGTGTTATTGATGTGCTCAACAGCCCATGAGACACCCTTCCCCACGAAGCGGGTCTTATCATTGTCTCTGAGTTCTATGCCAGTGGACGCACCGCTGGGCACCGCAGCTCGGAAGAGACCTTTTGCTGTGTACAGATCTACCTCAACAGTCGGATTCCCACGGGAGTCAAAGATCTCTCTGGCATGGATCCTGAGAATAGACATGGCGAGCTTCTGGCAGTAGGATCACTGCAAAGGAAGGAAAGAGGGTGCTGTGGACACCGGACAGATGAGAGTGGGACCCTGTACCGGAGCAGCACTCTGCTTCCTCTTTTCATCCTCCTACCAGGACAGCGGCCATATTTAACTAAGACCTGACCTGAAGGCTCACTTGAATCTTATGGCTTCTTTGCTGGCCCTTTCTCTGAGTGCTGCCATTCTGAGATTCTCTAAGGATCAAGCTCAAGGGTCTTGGAGAGAGATAATTCAAATGACAGCATTCCTTTATACATCCAATTCCTTTACACATTCCTTTATATATTTTACTCTCCAATGTGACTAGGCTCCCACTAGTTTCCAATTGATTATTAAATTTATTTTATTACTTAAATTATCAAATTTATTAAAATAATTTAGTGGCTTGGTGAGATGGCTCAGTGAGTAAAGTGAACACTGTGCAAGGGCAAGGGCCTGAATTTAACACCTCCTTTCTCCCAGAAGTCCAGGTGAAACCAGACACAGCAATTTGTATCTGAATTCTCAGTGATGCAGTGAGACGGGAGAGAGAGATTGGAGAATCTCTGGAAACTCACAGCCAGCTGACCTGGTATCACACACACACACACACACACACACACACACACACACACACTTCTTTTGTGATGGAGTTGGAGAGATGGCTCAGCTCTTAAAAGCATCTTATAGTACTCAGGTCCTGTGTACTTCTGTTCCATTGCCTTCTTCTGATGTCTGTGGGCTCATGCACACACATGGTGAATGTACATACACCCAGGTACACATACGCACATATAATAAAATAAATGAATTAAACGAAATTTAGTGACACACGTCATGGTTTGCACGGGCAGCCCCTAGGGGGCATTTGACACACTTCTGCAATGCAGAATTCTAAAATGCATGCTGTCTCTCTCCCTGCGCTGTGTGGACCAGGCATTTTCCACTGCTTTCTCTAAAATGACATACTTTCCCAGGACAAGCTATTTGTTGGTCTCTCCACCTAGAATCCATCCCCGCTTTTCCTTGTTTTATAGAGATCTGTGGTTTACTTGCTCCCACGTGACCCTCATGCTGACCTCCGAGACTCTGATTGCGACTGTTGACTTGTCTGTGGCCTTTACTAATCACACCGTAAAAATAGGAACAGCATTTTAACCTCCTTTGTATTTCACACTAACAGGAGGCATGCACAGAACAAGCGATCATTAAATATTTGTTGAATAAACACATCTGTTCCTTTCACAGTGCACAGCCATGGCCCAGTTTCCTGTTTCCTGCTTCTGCATCTGTCTCGTTCCTGGGACACAAACTCCTGGAGGATGAAAACCATATTTTTCTTTGTCACCAGGTCCTAGCACCAACCCAGACATAAAAGGACTTGGTAGCAATTGATGGATGGGAAGAGAGATGGGCTTGGACTGTGACCCATCCATCAAGCACTTCTTGGAGCTGTCTGGCGAGCTGGATTGACACTGTTAAGGGTGGAAGAGAGCATGCTGCATTGGGAAAGAAGGAGCCATTTAGGCTTGAGCACAAGAGGAAAAAGGGAAGCAGAAATAATTTGTTTCTTGAAATAAAATCAGCTTCCTTTTTAATGATATTGAGAAAGAAAGTGACAGAGACGAACTGAATGCATGTAGACTCAAAAAGCTCTCCTGTGCACTTTTTAGGTGAGTCATACAGCTGGGCTTCAAACTTCTCACTGAGTATTGTACATCTATCTATCTGTGCACCAAGCTTTATGTCTCCTGGGACAGCGAATCCTGGCCGGGACGGGCGGAGCATCCACACCTGTGTGAGGCTTCTACAGTTTTCACATGAGACCATGAACTCACATGACCCTTACCCCAAATAACCTTGGGAAGGAGTATTACAACTGGGCGAAACTAAGCCTCAGAGCTGAACGAGCTGTCCAAAGCCTACCAGTGTGTGTTTCCCCTGGTCTTACTTGCTGTCTTGTGTGTGTGTGTGTGTGTGTGTGTGTGTGTGTGTAAAATCATACTAACAAAAACATCACCAACTTCAACGTTCTTTTTTTTTTAGTTGTTTATGTTATGTATATAAGTGCTCTGTCTTCACATACACCAGAAGAGAGCATCAGATCCCATTACAGATGGTTTGTGAGCTACCATGTGGGTGCTGGGAATTGAACTAGGGACCTCTGGAAGAGCAGTCTTAAACACTGAGCCATTTCGTTCTTGAACCTGTATTCTAAGACCAAACTTCTAGCTTATCTACAAATTTTATCTCTCATAGTCTCAAGTCATTTGACTGGAGTTTCTCAGGAAAGCTGTTGGGGAGGCTTCTGTCACGTCTTCAGATCATGCTTCCATGTCTTGGTGCCTTTGAGCAGACATGGTACATACAGGTAGAGTACTTAATCATTTGGGATGTCCTGTGTGGCCACTGAGCACTCTTCTGCCACCGTGTGAAGGGGGATGAGATGAGCCATTCCAGCAGGGACCCCTGGAACACCACTGTCCAGCTGACCTGCGGCTGATTTCAGTCACACACATAACCTCAGGTTA
The DNA here is from genome assembly GCA_902729485.2 of Mus minutoides. Lineage (NCBI taxonomy): Eukaryota > Metazoa > Chordata > Mammalia > Rodentia > Muridae > Mus > Mus minutoides. The sequence continues at coordinate 902,935 of LR749943.1, read as the reverse complement.
GGGGAACCTCCAGCTCAGTCTGAATTACACAATGGAGAATAAAGAAAGCAGCTATGGTCTTAGTAATACATTAGGGGGCAGGTTGTTACTTAAGCAGTAGATAACTGGCACTCTAGTCTCTCACTTTACCCCTCTCCGCATTTCACTATTGTCAGCACACACTAAGTCAACCCTAATCTCTGTAGGAAAAAAAAAAGGTATCTCATTTCTAAATTGGAACTGTGCTAAGGCATGTTACATACATGCATTCAAATACAACCACATGTATGTGTGCCTTGAAGTTTTAAGAAAGTTAAAAAAATGTTATTGACTCTGAATGCAGGAAAGCAATACCAAGGGGCCGTGTTAGTTATGCTTGTCTTTGTGGCAAAACCTGTGTGTGTATGTGTGTGTATGTGTGTGTGTGGGGGGAGTGTGCAAAAAAATAGGCAAGCTTTATTTTGGCTCATGTCTGCATGGTTCCAGTCCAAGGTCAGCTGTCTCCATCTTTTCACCCTCAGGCAAGGTGCAACATCATGGCTTTCAGATGTGGTAGCACAGAGTGGGTCACCTCATGGCAGCCAGGAAGGAGAAAAGAGAATAAGACAGGAATGCCAAGGCATGACAGACTCTTCCCAGACACACCTACTAACCTGCTTCCTCCAGCCGGGCCTTTCCTGCTAATAGTCCCCTCTCTGAGCCCATCTATGGATTAAGCCCTCAGTGAAGTTGGAGCCCCCAAGAAGCCTTTAACACACGAACCTTCAGGGGGACTCTTAATAGGCAAACCACTATAGGGACCCTCAGCTGTCCAAAGTAAGAGCCCTACGTTTTAAGCCATATTTCAGGGGCCCTTTTATACACTAGTATAATTCAAAACCAGCTCTAAAACCAATACCTTGTGGTTGGCAAGGTGTGGTGGTTTGAATGAGAAATGTTCCGCCACTGGCTCCAGTATTTGAACAGTAGGTTCTCAGTTTGTTTGGGGAGGCTTAGGCAGCGCAGCCTTGCTGGAGGAAGTGCATCACTGGGGACAGGCGGTAAGATTATATACACCCTAGTTCCAGTCTGCTCTCTCTGCTGCCTGTATTTACAGTTGGAAGCTCTCAGCCTCCTGCCCCTGCCACCATGCCTGCTGCTTGCTCCCACAGCTCCCCAAGATGATGGATTCTTACCCCACTGGGACTGAATAATACCAACTCTCTGTTCTTGATCATGATCTTTTATCACAGCAACAGAAGAGTAACTAGAACACAAAGCTTTGGAATTTTAAGACGGTTCGCTAAAGGAGATCTTTAAGATGTATTTTTACTTGTAGTTGACACGTAGTACTTAAATGTAACTATTTTTATGGAGGGCAGGGTGACATTTCATATATGTGTGCAGTTTTAACTGATCATATCAGGGTCACTGGAATATCTGTCACCCCAGTTGTGTGTCCTTGCTTTGTGTTAAAGAAGACTCAAGATTGTTTCTACTAACTATTTTGAAACTACCACCAATTATTGTCAAGTGTATTTAGGGGAAAGATCTTATATTCAGCAGAGCTAGCAAGAACAGACCTTTGTAATCTTATTGCAGGAAGCCCCAAAGGGCTCAGAATGGGAAGGGGGGGGGGTTGCTGTTACTTAACCAATATTAAGGAGTTGGATTAGAAATATAGTGCATGGATAGATAGAGCAACTGCCTAGCAAGCACAAGGCCCTGGCTTCAAGCCACAGTCCTGAAAAATTAAGGAGCTATATTTCATCTGAGGGGAGCAGTGTCTGAGACAGACGTCGTGCCTTCTTTCTATCTTCCCTTTCAGCCCAAGGCCCCAGACATAGCCTCCTGGAAGCCACCCACGGGCTTACTAGTTTGCAATTTTGTTTGCAGTCCTCACTAAGGCGGAATACACTGGAGCATGGACAAAATCTCTGGTCAGCTGACTCCAAATTCAGTGCTACCCCATTAGGTCTTGGGGGACATTAATAACTGACCACAGCTCTCTTTCCTATCAGAGTGGGGACGCTGCCCTGGAAAACAACAACAAGACATCTCTGACCAATCAGTTGGAGGTGGTTGTTGTGGCATGTGAGGTGTTCGGTCAAGCTGAGGACACAGCTGGTGTCCTTTGGTGCAGTCTGAGGTGTGAAGGTACTGACAGGTTTGCTCCTTCTGAGGGCTCTGGGAGAAGAATCTGCCCCATGAGTGAGCGCTTCTCTCCTTCCCCTGGAGATGGTCTCTCCTTCCTGTTTACACATATGTCAGGATGCTCCTCCTTGCTGTAAAATGTACCAGTCATATTTGCTTATAATCCATGCTGAAGACTTCACTGAAACCTTCTTACTTCTGTAGCTAGACTTCCTCTAAGGAAGGTCACATTCTGAGTTCCAGAGAAGGGAGGCATTGTCAAGACTTCAATATGTCCTTTTGGTGGGTACCAAAGTCGTTGTGTACTCTCTTAAGGTGTATATTGAAATGAAATACTTTTTTGCTTTAACACTTTCTCAGAGTTTAGGGTTGAACCCACAGCTTTGCATGTACAAGAAAAGTGCTCTAACCACTGGGCTACACCTACAAGACCTCATGTACCCTTAGGGTAGTGGGTGTATTGGGGGGGGGGTGATTTAGGATTAGATCAATGCCTTGATAGAAGGAGCTCCAGGGAGCACTGTCACCGCCTCCTTTCTCTGCCACGTGAAGAACTACAAAAGGCCAGCAGTTCCTATCCCAGAATTGTCCCCATCAGACCTCCATCACGATGGCACCTCAGTCATGGAACTCTGAGAAACAAATGTTGTTTAAGCTTCCTGGGATATGGTTAAGGCAGCCTAGGAGACAACTCCACTGCCTCAGCCTCTCAGGGCACCTTCCTTCGCAGCAGCATCTAAGACCTATGGGCCAGAGGCTGCATAGGCTGTGAGTATTCATAACCACAGCTTTTCGAAGCTGCACACCCACAGGAAGGACAGCCAGAGCCCTGAACTGTTGCTATCACTCAAAGGAGAACTAGTCCTCCCTGACCTACTGACAGGATTGGCCCTGTGTCTTCCTAGCCAGTAGAGGATGTGGAGGTGCCACATGTGCTCCTTATAGGATCTGGTCTCCCCAATGAGGCCACTGGTGGTTATGAAAAACACTTTTCATGCCAAAGCCACTGAGATTTAAGAGTTGTTTGTTCTTGGCCTTGTTTAACTCATGAGTGTCCCAACTTTCTCAAATAGAAAAAAAAAAAAAAACAAACTGCTTTAACTAATGAGTGTAGTTCTGTGGCTGCCCTCAGTAGTAAGTAAAGCCTTGCCCAGGAGGCTGCAAGAGAAAGAATAAACATGTTCAACTTGTAGTAATCACAAGGATAAATTACACGTGACTCAAAGATTATGGATGATTTATGAATCTATGACAGGACTAGACAAACATAACAATTACCTTTGCAATCTTAGGACAGGGAAGGGCTTCCTAAACACAGCCCAAAATCCAGAATCCAAGACCCTAGAGCAGTGGCTCGGCTCTCAACCTGTGGGTTGAGACCCCTTTGGGGTCACATATCAGATATTCTGTATATCAGACATTTACATGGCAATTCATAACAGTAGCAAGATTACAGTTATCAAGAAGCAACAAAATAATGTTATGGTTGGGGTCACCACAACTGGAGGAACTATATTAAAGGGTGGCAGCATCAGAAAGATTGAGAATAGATAGTGATACTGTACTGGCTAGTTTTGTGTCAACTTGACACAAACTGGAGTTATCACTGAGAAAGGAGCTTCAGTTGGGGAAATGCCTCCATGAGATCCAGCTGTAAGGCATTTTCTCAATTAGTGATCAAGGGGGGAGGTCCCCTTGTGGGTGGGACCATCTCTGGGCTGGAAGTCTTGGTTCTATAAGAGGGCAGGCTGAGCAAGCCAGGGGAAGCAAGCCAGTAAGTAACATCCCTCCATGGCCTCTGCATCAGCTCCTGCTTCCTGACCTTCTTGAGTTCCAGTCCTGACATCCTTTGGTGGTCAAGAGCAATGTGGAAAGTGTAAGCTTAATAAACCCTTTCCTCCCCAACTGCTTCTTGGTCACGATGTTGTGCATGAAAAGAAACCTTGACTAAGACAGATACATTGCATAAAAACAAAAAGTAGCCCAGGAGAATTAACAAGAAAAAGACCTTAGTCTGGGGTATAGCTGTGTCTTAGTTAGGGTTTTATTGCTGTGAACAGACACCATGAGCAATACAAGTCTTATAAAGGACAGCATTTAATTGGGGATGGCTAACAGGGTAAGAGGTGGGAGCATGGTAGCATCCATATTCAGCAGGCATGGTGCAGGAGGAACTGAGAGTTCTACATCTGTATCTGAAGGCTGCTAGCAGAATACTGGCTTCCAGGAAGCTAGGATGAGGGTCTTAAAGCCCACACCCACAGTGTCACACCTACTTCAATGAGGCCACACCTACTCCAACAGGACCACACCTTCTGATAGTGCCACTCCCTGGGCTGAGCATATACAAACTATAAGAGCTGGTGTGCTGGATGACCTGATTCCTTATTCTTTACTTCACAACCTATGGTGACTCTCATGCTGTCTCCAGCCTCAGCCCTCTTATTTGCTACAAGCCCTGCTTATTTTGCCACTGGGTCAGCAGCAGACATGAGCACTGGTACTGGCTCACTGCTAGTATTTTGCTTGTTTTTAAAATTTTTTAACTGTCTTGTGAACACCCTGAGAAGGCTTTTGACCTACCAGGTGGCTGGCTATGTCAGTCCCCTTTATTGACAACGAAGGTCAGAGCACGTGTGGAACACAGAACGACCTGTCTCAGCTGAGTCTGTCTTGAGCAAAAAGTGTCCATTTTTTCAAGTTAATACTTTCTGTGGTGGCTTGTGACACAGGAAAAGAAAATATCATTGATGCAATAAACAAAATGAGAATCAAAGACAAATGGCAGATGGAGGAAACTCTCAGAGCTCATCTCCTGAGGGGTTGTTTTTCATATAGAAGTTTACTGTAATTCCAGAGAAAAATGGCTGAAAAATACGAGTTTACTGTTCATTATAAAGAAATCACAAATCACATTCAAAATGTATGAAAACATAGGCTCATCTATCAGTTTAATGCCAAGAAAAGCTACAGAGATTCTAATGTCAGCCTGGCCAGCAGACTGGACTAGCAATGTTACAGGGAGACAGACGCTCTCATACACTGAAGGCGGGATTGTAGCCAACGGGACAATTTGGTAATACCAGTGACAATTACAAACACATAGGTAGTTTAGTCTAATGCCATCCTAGAAGTATACCCCACAAATGGACCAACAAACCAAAGGCCCAAAGTGATTCTCTTCCAGGTTTGCAATACCAAGAACCTGATGGCAACTTAAACCTCACTAAGGAGAGATAGATGAGTAAGTTGTCTGGATTATAGAATGCTATGCAAATATGAAAACGGATAAGGAAGCTGGTGTGCACAGAGATGAAAAGCTAGCCAAGATGTTACTGAATGAAGCCAGTTGCAGAGGGAACACAAACATGTGTGTTTGCTTGTGTCTGTCTCTCACTGTCTTCTCGGCACTGGTGAGATTTAGGTTTGCTCAGGCAATGCTCCCAGTACATGGGCTGCTCTTCTCTCTCATACTCCAAATACTTCCCATCCTTCCAAGTCCATAAGAAGCCCACCTTTCTTCCTCTTCCTCTTCCTCTTCCTCTTCCTCTTCCTCTTCCTCTTCCTCTTCCTCTTCCTCTCCTCTCCTCCTTCCTCCTCTTCCTCCTCATCCTCCCTCTCCTCTTCCTCCTCCTCCTTCTATTTGTGTGGGAGGACACAAAGGTTGGGGAGGTGGAGCTGGGTGGACTAGAAAGTTGTTATAATCAGGGTGCATGATATGAAATTCACAAATTAAAATATTATGGGAAAACATCTTAGGGTGTTATTGCCATGAAGAGACACCATGACCATGGCAACTCTTATGATTGAAAACATTTAACTGGGTCTGGCTTACAGTTCAGAGGTTTAGTCCATTGTCATCATGGTGGTGTACAGAGAGACATGGTGCAGGAGAAGAAGCTGAGAGTTCTACATCTTGATCCACAGGCAACTGGAGAGACAGGCTTGAGCTTATGCGATCTCAAAGCCTACCTCCTGGTCACCTATCTCCTCCAACAAAGCCATACCTCCTAATAGTTCTACTTCCTATGGGATATGAGGGCCATTTTCTTTTAATCTATCATAAAAAAAAGAAGAGAGAGAGAGAGAGAGAGAGAGAGAGAGAGAGAGAGAGAGAGAGAAGACAAAGTTGTCACATGGTAAATCTTTAGGTTCTTCACAGCCTAACTCAATGTCCTGAGCCTGCTATCTGTGAATCAATGCTAGTGTATTGAAAATGTTGGTACCCTGAAGGATCATGGGACATAGAGTAGGGAAGGAAACTGACTTGCATCCAGAGAAGAGGCTAGGAGTTAGATGAGTTCAGAAGTATCAGCCCAATGCAGTCAGAGCTTGTGTCCTAATGGAATAATGAGGTGTCCCACTCTCTGAAAGCCTCTCATGACTAGCAAAATACTCACTTGTCAGTGTACAGTCTTACAGATGGGTGACTGAGGACACATCTACCCAGTCCAAGTAGATAATGGCAGGCGTAGCTCAATGTTTGTGGAAAGACCCTTGTGAGTTCAGATCCACAAACATCTTGACTGAGGGAGTACTACTGTGTATCATAGATTCCCACATATTTATCTCATCTAACCTTCCCAACAAGCCTTGGGGGTGGGAAGATCACTCCACCTTACAGACATGAAATTTCAGCATAGACTGATCATCAATCAGTGGACTGTTGGGGTGCCAAGGACCTCTGGATGTTGTTGCATTCCCCAGTTGATGCTGCCAGAGGCTTCAGTAAAATACAGAAATAGCTTAAACACAAACAGAAAGAACCCTAAGTCGGCTAGACTGAAGGATAAGAGCCAACCAACTAGGAGACAGAGGGAAGGAAAAATGGGGGCAGGAAGAATGGAGGGGAGGAAGGGAGGTTACAGTGGCAGCTCGGAAGCTTTTTACGGGATCAGAAATGTAGGACAGAGCCACAAGCTCTCTCATTCTTCCCTGGAAGGATGCTGTCTTAAGAATCTTGGGTATACATAAGCACGCTTGACCCTTTCTCTTCTGTCCTCTTTCCTGGTGGCTGTCACAGCTGATTTTGAACCCCTATTTGTTTCTCTCCTGTCTCTTCCCTCATACTACTATTCATGTAAACCTGTCTCATGGCCTGAGCCAAGTGAACATGGATGCTTACAGGGTGAAGAGAGTCAATCTGTGTCTTCCGTAGATTCACACATCACCATGTTACCAGCATCAGAATACAATCTACAGCATTGGAGATTGAATCCAGGGCCTGATGCATACAACATAAACTCTCTTTCATTGAGCTAACCCTTGCCCAACATATCCTAGTTGAATCTTAATTTTGTGTGTCAGGGGACAAACAAGATGTCAAGTTGCCTGTTTTGTTTATAAACTCACAATGTTTTGAAGCTGGCCTTGAACTCCTGTTATCATCTATTGAGTGCTGAGATTACAAGCACGTCCATCTTGGTTAAATCTAGATTTTAAGAAATAATTAAATCGAGCATGTTTCTAGCCCCTTGGAGAATAAAAGGAATAGATTAACAAAGCATGAAAAAAATAGGTTCCTGACCTGGTTAACCTTGAAACCCTTCAACAATTTGGCAATAGTTGGGCTTAAAGAAGTAAAAGACAGAGAGAATGGAACATGAGAGACTTAGCAAATGATATTCTTTTTGGAATGGCCTTCACTCTCCCAGGCAATTTCATCTACACTGTTGCTGCCTCTGCTGATTCCTTTGTTAATACTGGAACCAGTGTTTTGGGGGAACCATCCAGGCTTTCAACAACCCAGGAAGAGTAGGAAGGCACCAGTTTCATGGTCTGAGCTCTGCCAGGTTCTCAGCCTCTCTGGTGTGAGGTAACCACTATTGTTCTACTCTGGCCTTAATGTGTAATCCCTTTAATATATATTTATTACATTTGTTCTGTTCCTCTAGTGGGTCCTGATCAATACAAATTGTCATAACTTTTTAGTAAATTAACACTTTTTTAAATGAATTATCTAATGTTACAGTTTGGGGTTGTTTTAAATTTATCTCATCACCATCATCATTATCATTACTCTGTTTGTGTGTGTGTGTGTGTGTGTGTGTGTGTGCCCAGAAAGGAGGTGGTTATAAGCTGCCAGATGTGGCTGGGAACTAAACTTGGGTCCTCTAAAAGAGCAGCAAGTTAAGATAGCTCTTAACCATTGAGCCATCTCTTCAGCCCCATGGTTTGGATTTAAATTTGCATCTAAACTCTTGTGTTAAAGTCTTAGCTCCTAAAGTATTCAGAAGTGGGACTTTGGGGAAGTGATTAGTCATTCAGGGTCTGACCTCATGGATAGATTACTCCATCTGTAGATTTATAAATGTTTATGGGTTATGGATAGGTAGTGTAAACTTTAGATGATGTGACCTACTTGGACGTAGAAGATCCTTGACTCCCTGTCTCTCTCCCACATCCCCTCCAACTCCACTCCCAGCAACTACACAGTCAGCAGCTTGGTCCCACCACCACGTGCTTCCTGTCATAGCGATCTGCCTCACCCTCAGTCCAGGAACAACAGAGCCAATGACCACACCCTGAAGCCACGAGTCCACGTCCGTCTTTCCTCCTTTAAGTTGTTTATCTCGGGTATCTGATCACAGTGATGGAAAGCTGGCTTATTAATCCATCCAATCACAGTAAGCTACAACTTACTATTGCGTGACAAAGTTGTGTAACTCTGTGTCTTTGTCTGGTCTAACACGTGTTACACATAACTATGGGTGTTGATATCTGAAGCTGAATGCAGTTCTATAAAGTTTTATTCTACCTAAGTCTCATTTCAAAACTGGCACAATGGAAGACCTTCACAGACAAACGAACAGGTACCAGCAAAGCCTCCGCATGTGCTTGGCTCCTGCTAGAACTAGGAAATCAAGCTCGAGACCCTGGAATTCCCACAGGTATAGATGAAGGGTTCATGTGGCATCACATAGTTATTATAATCTCAGCACTCAGAAGGCTGAGGCAGGAGGATGAAGAGTTTGAGGGCAGCCTTGACTGCACAGCAAAATACTATCTCAAAACAAACAAGAAGAGAGAAAAGCTAAGCCTTTCTTTCCTCCTTAGTAAGAAGCCATCGTCTTTGGGACAACTAACAAACATTAACCTGTTTTCAAGTTTCTGGAGTCTGAGGACATACTTTCTATTGCTTCATTCCAGGTTGGTCACACACTGTAGTCACCATCATTGGCACACGGTCTGCCTCTTTCTTCCTTCTGGTCACAAGGTATCCCACACACCTTGAGTTAAAATGAGACCACCACCAAACAATCAAAGAGATTGAGGTTCCTAAGAAATGGTGGAGTCATTTGTAGTAGAGAGCTGGGGCGACTTCTAGAAGCCTGCCAGGAAGTGGGTACCAAGGCTGATTAAGCTAAGCAAACAAACTAATGGCCTGGTGGGAAACACAAAGCGGAGCCGGAACATCAAGCTGAAACCATGGTTTCAGGTGACTATGGTATTTGTCACTCTCTGGAATTACAGGCTTTGAGCAATTTCTTGTTTTCCCTCACCGCCAAGGCTGATGACCTCTGCCAGGTCCTTGTAAATCATTCTCTTACCCCAACAATAAAGCTCATAGATTATTTCTAGCTTTGCCATTCATGAGCTCCAGGAAAACAGACTGCAAAAGTAATTCAGCCACTATCATCTCCCAGTGCGGTGGCCACACTTTGATGAGAGTGGCCATTTGACCCAGAAAGAGTGTTGCCCGGTAGCTCCTGTTGCTGGCAATTAAAGAAAGATGCTAGCAGGCTTGACAAGGGAGCCCCAGCCAAAGATTTAGGGGGTCATTGGAGGGACACAGAGGCTGTGTGTTGACTGGTAGGTTTCACCTCTTACACCAGTGTGTTGTGTGACCTTGAAGATGCCCTTTCAGTCTCCTCTGCCCCAGTTTCTTCATCTGCAAGGTTGCACTAGTGAAGAACTTTGTTCCTACTTATTTGATTCTAAAAGTTTGTTTTTTTAAAATTTGGCGTGTATAGGCACATATGCATGTGTGTGTGTGCAGGTGCATTCGTGTGAGTGTGTGTGTGTGTGTGTGTGTGTATACATGTAGAAGCCAGAGGTTTATATCCAGTGTTTGCCCCTATCATTTGCTCTCTCTCTCTCTCTCTCTCTCTCTCTCTATATATATATATATATATATATATATATATATATATATCACATACATATATATGGAGGGGGAGAGAGAGAGAGAGAGAGAGAAACTCTTACTGAACCTGGAGCTCACATTTGCAATAGACCAGCTTACAGGTAAGCCCAAGAGATCGTCTGTCTCTGCCCTGCCCTCCAGCCGGAGGGTTATACGTTTGCACCACTATGCTTCTCTGGGTGGTGCTGCAATCTGAGTTGGGTCCTTGTGCTTGCCCACTCTACCCACTGAGCTCTCTCCCCAGCTCTGATTCTAAACTTTTTAAACCAAACTAAGCCAGTATCAGAGTGAGCCATAACCCTCACTCTGCTTCCTAATACAATGGCCTGTTTTACAGTTTGGATGGCGGGGTTTACTGGCGGATTAGAGCTTTCAAAGCAGAAGTCATATAGAATTGTGTGACTCAGCCTGGGAGGCTGGAGAGCAGGCTGAAAGGCAACACTTTCATTGTCTAGGGTTAGATTTGAACACCCAGGTCCTGTGGCATCTGAGGCGTCTGCAGCTGAGTCTCCAAGTTCAGAGCTCCAAGGTTTGGGTCTGTCTGTGCCTCAGGCTTTCCTCCATCCGAGCCTGTGCTGCCTCTGTGCTCGGTGCTGTCTTTCCCACTTCTTTACTCAACACTGACCCTTGTTCAGGCCTCAGAAGCCATGATGACTTCCTAAATCCCACTCTCTCACTCCCCTATCTGGGGTAGGGTTGGCACTCTCTTCTCCTTCCATAAGCACCCACTTACAACACACACTGAGTTGTGAGACACTGCTTTGTAGTGTGGCGGATGTATGTGCCCAGGGGCCCTTCTTTCTTGAGGCCTGACCACACTGTCTCTGACATCCTGACCCTCAGTACACCAGCAGGGAACTTTGCTTGCAGACAGCAGATGAACAAACAGATGGAGAACTTTGCACTAGATGGTTTGTAGCGCTGATTTTGCTTTGTCCCTTGTGTAATCATGAACACTCACCCTATCTGTTCTTCTCCGGTGTTCAATAGGTTTGTGGTGGCACTGTGACAAGCTGTCCCCATCTCTTTTCAGAAATGAAGGAATCCACTTAACAGCTTCTACTGTAAGTGCAAGAGACTCTGGCTGTCGGCCCACTACACAATTTTCTTAAAGACCGTTCGATGACCAAGGTCATGTTCCCTTCCTTAGGCAGCCTAAGATCTTTGTTGGCTGATAAAGATTCAGACAAGTCCCTTCAACTTGATCCCCTCTACAGGTCACCTCAGCTTCAGGGGTTCCTGGGAAATTGGCTAGGGCCTTCATCAAGACTGTATTGTGGCTATTGATCCTAAGAGCAAACCCATAAGCTGCACATGCAATGTGGCATGCACCATCAACACTCGACACTGACCAGTGAGCAGAACCAAGATCATTTTCACACCAAGGCCCCCTCCGGTGAACTCACTGGGAAATTTGTTCAGATGGCCAACAGGACTTAGGACTAGTGGAGACTGGAGATTAAGACTGAGATGAAGGTGATCAAACATACAACTGAAAGCTGGTCAGCTGCTTGAAGCCTTGTTAAATGTCCACTTGTGCGGTTCTGGTGTGCCACAGTACAGCATCCGGAGAACACATTAATTAAAATTTATACCAAGGAGATGTGTTGGTGGGTAATGTGTGTGCTATAGAAGGATGAAGACCTAAGCTAAGACCCCTTGCACCCACACAAAAACAAGGCATGGTGCCATGTACCCATAATCCCAGCACTGGGAGGTAGAGACAGGAAGACATGGCTAGCCAGTCCAAGTGAAGCTCTGAACAGCAGGTTCTGTGAGAGATCCTGTCTCACAATGCAGAGTGATTGAGAAAGGCACCCTAAGTTGATCTCTGCCTTCTACATGCATTTACATTGGGAAGCGAGCTCCCCTCCCACAACACACACATGCACATGTAGGCATACCACACATACACAAGCAAAACAAATAAAAACTTGAAATATCTATGGCAAACCCAAGAAAGCACAGATGCATCCATCTACTTATTTTTTAAAGGAGTTTTCTTCCTTATTTTAAAAAGATTTATTTTATTTATTTTGTATGAGTACACCACTGCTCTCTTCAGACACACCAGAAGAGGGCATCAGATCCCATTACAGATGGTTGTGTGCCACCATGTGGTTGTTGTGAATTGAACTCAGGACCGCTGGAAGGGCAGTCAGTGCTCTTAACCACTGAGCCGTCTCTCCAGCCCTCATCTATTTATTTCCTGGTACTGGGGATGGAACTCCGGTCCCTAGTGCTATACTCCTGAGCATCACAACCAGCCTGCAAATCTGTTACTGCACCTGCATCTCACTCACATTTTAAAAATATCTTTATTGCTATTGTGGTAGCTTGAGCTTTCTGGTCTTAGCCGAACTATTTCAATATCCTTGGCTTATTTCTCTTATTATTATTTTCTCCCTATAAGGCAGTCTAGAGAACCTAGCTAGATTACGTTTCTGTAAACATAAACCATCAAAGTATTACTCTCCCTTCAGGACAAAGTCAAATTTATCTTTATTCTCTGCCCTCTTCTCTGCCTAATCCTCAACTTACCCCCACCATTCTTTTAAAATAAGACTTACTGTATTTTTCATTATGTGTATGTGTATGTGTCTGTGTGTATGTGATTTTGGGCATCCAGGGCTGGGAATTGAGCTCAGGTACTCTGCAAGAGCAAGTGTTCTTAACGGCTGAGCCATCTCTAGCCTCACCTGTGCTGTTCCTGAATGCGTATAATTTCCTTGCTGGATAGTCCTGCTCTACTGAGACTTGTGTATTTGTTGGAATTTCAGTGCTGCGCCAGCTTGACAAGAGCCATATTTTTCACCTGGAACCCTGACCGGTCTGCCCATCCTCATGTAATTACCCTTACTTTCCTGGACCAGCTCTGGAAGCACCTTCAGTCCCCTCTCCCCCCAAGCCTTGCTCCGAGGACCCTTCACACTAACCCTCCACCCTACTTAAGCCTTTAAGTGTTTATATTCAGGTCTCTTACATTCAGCTGAAATTTATAGGCATCTTATACGCTTCTGCTTCTCACCTCTACTTCTAGATTATGAGTTCTCAGCGAGCGAGGAAAGCCCAATCCATCTCTGTCTGACCCTAAACGATTTTGCACTTGAAAAGTCAACTCTTTTTTTTTTCCCAGCATTTGATTTCTGTATGCTGACTCAGAGACAAAGGCTTTCATCTGGGAGCCTTCAGCTGACACCTCTGGTTGATGATTCCGATTATAGAACGCCCAGAGAAGCCACCCCTATTTGTTTTCACCCCATTAGAAAATTCTTTGTGTTAATTCAACATTTTGTCCCACGACTCATTAAGTCAAGCTATGTTGAAAGCGATTTAATTAAAACTCTTGTGATTTTGCAAGATTGCCAAAAATTCTAGTCTCTCTAGGCACATCCATGGGTTATAAAATGCAGCATTTCCAGATATCGGTGTAGTCGCCAGCAACCTGGCAGCTCAGGCTTGCTTGACGATGAGATTCTGAGATGTTAGATATGTCCATTTCCCAACCCCCACCCCCACCCCGACCCTCCATATTGGTTGCAGTCTCTTGGTTGATTTGACAAGTGTAGCTTATAGCCTTCAAACTACAGTCCCCCCACCTCCCTAAAATAAAATAAAACGTGAAGCAAAGGTTAAATGTAAATAAGGTTTAAAAGTTAAGGAAAAAGATATAAGCTAGTTGTTTTTTTCTTGTCTAGAAGAACTTTCTCCTGTAGCAGAATAGTTGAAAGGTTTGTGGTATGTACTATTAAGGCTTGGGCTGAGAGAAGAGAACTAGTGTGGTCTAATTCAATCGTTATGGCTCTAAGTAAATGTTGGAGCAGCAATACCGACCCATTACGGGAAAGTCCTGGTTAAGAGACTAAGCTCTCTGGCATGGGCCTGCAGAGGCGCCCCTTTGCCTGACACCGTACGGTGCCTCCACCAAACATATCCCTGGCTTCTCTTTTCTTTTTATAAAACATAACAGTGGAGATCTGATATTCCAGCGGGGTGAGCCAGTCACCTGGCTTCCCCTCAGGAAGAAGGACTGCCTCTAGGAAGGAAGGGTCACCTTAGCCACCGTGGCTAAATAAAAGAAAAAGGCACAATAATCATTCTCTTAGTGAGAAACTGTCTCTTCCTTCCCACCCCCAGCACAGGGCCTTCAGATTGCCTGGAGGTTGTTCGTTGTATCTGCCCACCGGACTCCGAAGCTTTCTCTTTGGTTTTTCTGTCTCTTTCCCATGGATGTTGGCCAAAGCTAAATAAGATTTTCCTGATACTCTGGGCTTCCATTCTGTTTGTTTGTTTGTTTGTTTATTTATTTGTTTATTTATTTTTTTTTTTTTATCTAAAGTCCTACTCCCCTGCCATGTGACTGCCTTCCTGCCACCATGTGACAGACAGCTATGGTCTGGTCACTCAAACAGCATGCTGGCTTTTTTCTGCTTTCCTGCCTGTTCTCCTCAAGGCAGCCACTGAGACTCATTGTTGTCCTCCCTGGAGTTTTTCTTTTAAACCCAGTAAAAATATTGCTATGTTTGAATCCATTCTTAACTTCCTTTATTAATTAGAAAAAAAACGTATGTTATCTCTACAGGCAATGTTGGCTGTATTAATTGTGTTGATGATTAAAAAAAAAAAAAAACTATTGGTCAATAGGAAAAGCAAATTAGATCCCAAAGTGAGGGGTCTTCCCCTTTTCATGTCACCTTAATTTTCTATCTTTCCTTCCTAAAGCTCCCACACTGGAAAGAAGGTCCAGCAAGTCCTACTATTTAAATTTTCAGCACAAACTCAAACAGGTGTCCATATTTTACAAGATACTCAAAACCAGTTCAGTGGTCCACTTAGGCAAAGATTAAAAACATAATGTTCCTGCATCTCCCTCTGGTCCCCCTCAGCTCTCTGATTCCTGTTATCCCTGTTGAAATCATTTTGACAAGACACAGAGTACAGTGGAGAAGCTATGGAGTGGAATACAAGGTAAAATAGGTATTGTGCTGACCTGCATTTCAAGTAGGCTTGATACTATTTCTAAAGTTGATCAGATAGCTTTCTGGGGGTGGGGAGTGGGCAGGAGGGAGGGGGTGGTGTTTCTTCCCAAAGATTGGCAGACTCAGTCTCCATCATATAGCATATCATATATTATATGATCAAAAATCGATCTGTCCCAACACCACTGGGAGTAACTGGGACCAGTGGGATCCAGGGCCGCAGAAACCCCACCTGACCAGTGGCATGGGTTCCTTCCAGTCTGGGCTGGAGCCCTGAGCAGACCTTGGGCCTGAACTCTGCAGCCAGTCCCACAACACCCAGAGGAAGCTCCACTCCCAGGTTCTCTAACATGCCCAGAATCACAGGTTCCCAGGTTCCCAGGATCCCAGGATCCCAGGATCCCAGGATCCCAGGATCCCAGGATCCCAGGGGTTTGGTCACACCAGGATCTCAGGGTCCAAGAGGCAGCTTTACTCCCAGGAGCTCTGACACACCCAGGATCTCAGGATCACAGTACCATAGAGACAGCTGGACTCTGAGGAGTTCTGACACAACCAGGGTCACTGGAAAGACAGGCTTGAGTCAGATATCGTGAGGGCAGGCATCACTAGCGATAATCAGATGGTGGGAGACAAGTGTAAGAACACAAGCAACAGAAACCAAGGTTACTTGGCATCATCAGAACCCAATCCTCCCAGCATAGCAAGTCCTGTATACACCATCACACTGGAAAAGCAAGATTCGGATATAAAATCACTTCTCATGATGATGATAGAGGACTTTAAGAAGGACATAAATAATTCCCTTAAAAAATACAGGAGAACACAGGTAAACAGGTAGAAACCCTTAAAGAAGAAATGCAAAAATCCCTTAAAGAATTACATAAAAACACAATCAAACAGGTGAAAGAAATGAACAAAACCATCCAAGATCTAAAAATGGAAATAGAAACAATAAAGAGGTCACAAAAGGAGACAACCCTGGAGACAGAAAACCTAGGAAAGAGATCAGGAGTCATAGATGCAAGCATCACCAATAGAATACAAGAGATAGAAGAGAGAATCTCAGGTGCAGAAGATACCATGGAAAACATTGACAAAAAAAAAAAGTCAAATAAAATGCAAAAGGCAAAAAGCTCCTAACCCAAAACATCCAGAAAATCCAGGACACAATGAGAAGATCAAAACTAAGCATAATGGGTATAGAAGAGAGCAAAGATTTCCAACTTAAAGGGCCAGTAAATATCTTAAACAAAATTATAGAAGAAAACTTCCCTAACCTAAAGAAATAGAGGCCCATGAACATACAAGAAGCCTACAGAACTCCAAATAGACTGGACCAGAAAAAGAAATTCCTCCCGACACATAATAATC
This sequence comes from Mus minutoides, assembly GCA_902729485.2. NCBI lineage: Eukaryota > Metazoa > Chordata > Mammalia > Rodentia > Muridae > Mus > Mus minutoides. The sequence continues at coordinate 886,324 of LR749943.1, read as the reverse complement.
AGAACAAAAAAATGAACTAAATAAAGACAGAATATTAAAAGCAGTAAGGAAAAAAGGTCAAGTAACAGATAAAGGCAGACCTATCAGAGTTACACCAGACTTCTCACCAGAGACTATGAAAGCTAGAAGATACTGAAAAGATCTCATACAGACCCTAAGAGAACACAAATGCCAGCCCAGGCTACTATACCCAGCAAAACTCTCAATTACCATAGACGGAGAAAACAAGACATTCCAAACAAACCAAATTTACACAATATCTTTCCACAAATTCAGCCCTACAAAGGATAATAGATGGAAAACACCAACACAAGGAGGGAAAGTACATGCTAGAAAAAGCAAGAAAGTAATCCTTCAACAAACCCAAAAGAAGATAGCCACACAAACATCAAAACAATAAAAATAACAGGAAGCAACAATCACTTTTCCTTAATATCTCAACATCAATGGACTCAACTCTCCAATTAAAAAGATATAGACTAACAGACTGGTTATGTAAACAGGACCCAGCATTTTGCTGCATACAAGAAATGTACTTCAGTGACAAAGACAGACACTACCTCAGAGTAAAAGGTTGGAAAACAATTTTCCAAGCAAATGGTAGCAAGAAACAAGCTGTAGTAGTCATTCTAATATCGAACAAAATCAACTCAATAGAAACAGATGTATAAAAGTTGGGGTCATAGACAGATACACTTAGCACTTAAAATGAGCAGAATGCATATAAACAAACATTTTGTTTTGTTATGTTTTTTTGAGACAGGGTTTCTCTGTATAGCCTTGGCTGTCCTGGAACTAACTTTGTAGACCAGGCTGGCCTCAAACTCAGAAATCCACTTGCCTCTGCCTCGAGTGCTGGGATTAAAGGTGTGCACCACCATGCCTGGCTAGAAACAAACACTTATCTAGGACTAATTGGCTATTCAGGGTCTTTTGTTGTTCCATATCAAATTGAGGATTTTCTTTCTATTTATGAGAAGAACGAGATGAGGATGTTGATTGTGATTTCATTGAATCAGTAAATTGTTTTTGTAGGAAGGTCTTTTTTCACAGTGTTAATTCCACCAAGCTATATGCTTGGGAGGTCTTCAAATTCTAGTCTATTTCTTAATCTCTTTCTTCACACATTTAAAGTTTTTATTGTAGATATTTTTTTTACCTCTTTTGTTATGTATATTCTAAATATTTTATTTGAGAAACTGGGAAGACCTCTTTCTCAGCAGGCTTGTTAATCATATGTATTAAGACTGGTAAATTTGTAAGTCAATTATGTATCATAACACTTTGCTGAAATTATTGATAATTTCTACAATTTTTGTAGTCAAATTTTGGGAACATTGGGTATAAGATAATATAATCTTCAATTGAAAATAATTTGACTTAATATTTTCCCATTTGTATTTCTTCTCTTGCCTTATTGCTCCAGCTAATGCTTCAATCACATTATGGACGAGCAGGAGGGATAGTAGGCAGTCCTCTCCCATTCCTGATTTTAATGGGGCTTATTAATGGTTTTATTCATTTAGGATGCTATTAGTCATAGGTTTGTCATACATAACCTTTATTATGCTGGAATATGTTTCCTACAGTCCTACTTGTTCTGGGCTTTTATTAAGAAGGCATGTTGAAGCCGGGCGTGGTGGCACACGCCTTTAATCCCAGCACTCGGGAGGCAGAGGCAGGCGGATTTCTGAGTTCGAGGCCAGCCTGGTCTACAAAATGAGTGAAACCCTGTCTCGAAAAACCAAAAAAAAAAAAAAAAAAAAAAAAAGAAGGCATGTTGAATCTTATCAAAGACTTTTTCTTTTGCTTTTCTTGCTTCCATTGAGATGATCATATGATTCTTGTATTTTTTGTTCATGTATTTGGTTTATTACATTTATTTCTTATATATGTTAAAAATAAAAAATAAGACAATGAAAAAATCATATAACAGAGCAGACAAAAAAATTAAGAGAGACTAGAAATGAATTTATAAAAAGAGCCATGCTTTACCAGGAGACAGTAGCCCTCCCTCCCTGGATGGGCCTCAACAAAGGCCTGCTGTTGTCACCTTTCTCCCTTTTGTGTAACTATAGCTATCATTTCATCTGATATTTTAAATTTTATGAGACTATTACACATGAGTACAATGATTTTTTTTGTCGTCTCTGCTTCTCCCTCCCTTCTCCAACTCCTCTATCAATCCACATCCCATCTCAAATTCATGTTCTCTTCTTCCGTAAACACATGCACGTGTGTACTCACACACACACACACACACACACACACACACACACACACACACACACACACTACTGAGTCCACTTAGTGTTGCTGACACAGACATGGATATAAGGCTGACCAATTGGGTATGTGGGTATGGGCTCATCCCTGGAGAAAACTGTCTCTCTCTCTCAGCAGTCACTGACTGCCTACAAGTATTCACCCAAGGGCAGGGCTTTGTGACCCCTTCCCTATCCTTGCTTTGAAGGTAACTGGTACGATGCTCTTGTGCAGGTCTTGGGTAGGCAGCTATGGTGCTGAGAGTTCACGCGTGCAACATTGCTGTCCTGTCCAGAAGGCACTATTTCACAGCAGTCCTCCAGTCCATTGGTTCTTACAATCATGCTTCCCTACCTGCTTCCAGGATGTTCTCTGAGCCTGGAGATAGCGATTATGTTATAAATGTGTCATTTGGGTGTGACCAATACAGACTCTCTTATTCTCTTTACTTTGACTGGCTGTGATTTTCTGTTATAGTCTCTATTCACAGTAAACAGATGAGGGCTGAGAAAGTACAGTATTTCAAATTCGAAAGAGAAGTGGTCATGATGCACTCTTACTCCCCTTAACACCTGCCCCCATCCCCGTCTATGATTTCAAATACCAAAGAGAGACAATGGTCACACTTCCCCTCCATTCACCTATCATTATTTTTCACTTTCAAAATGAGTGTGTTAACAGGTACTGTGAATGAACTATGTCAAGAGCTATGTCAAGAGCTATGTCAAGGATAAATAGGATGTGTTCTCTTTCTCCATATTAGAACTGACTGGCAGTAAGTTCACAAGCTATATTGGTTTATTGGCTGCAATTTGCCAAATAGTCCCAATTTTCTTGATATCTGGCCAAGGCAAATATCGGTTCTTTTACTCTAATAGTAGCTACTAAATGTAACTCTAAGATGCTGCCAGCCCATTTCTGCTTCTGCCTTTGGGGTATATAGGCACCATTGTGCCACTAGGCCAGAATAAAAGGAACAAAGCTTGTCCAGGCAGGGTGGGTTTGCAGGAACACAATTGGCTTGAGTGGGGGAGAAATAGCCTTCTCCAAGATGGTTTTTAGTGTTACAGCTCTCTTTAATTGGGGTAACAAGGGCTATATAAACCTAGTAGGGGTTTTGGGGATGAGTCTACATTATTGGCTGGGGCTGGGGTGCTGGCAATGTTTCATTCACATGAAGAGGAATTCCAGGTACTTAAACCTGTAATTTGGCCAGCAGGCTAGGTGACTACCTCAAGGGGGTGGAGGCAGGGCTCATAGGTTACATGCATGCAAGCCCAGAAGAGGGAGGGAGCAATCCTTACTCCTACTGGTCTCAAGATGAGATTTTTGGGCTTTGGACATGTTCTGACCTTGCTCTTGCTCTGGGCACATCCCCCCACCTCCCCACCTTCAACCCCGGTCGCACGTGCCCACACATTATATATCACATAGTAAATCTATCTACATGTTTGTATATACATAGGTTAAAGAGGGTGACAAAGGGTTAAATAGGTTAAGTAGGGTGCAGAGCAGTTGGAAGAGAGCCTCAGAAACCTCACTGAGACAGAGAAGCTGATAGGGGTGCAAAGGAGATCTTTGCTGGAGTGCTGCCATAGAGTGGAGACACGAGGTTAGAGTTGAGCCGAGCCTGGCATAAGTAGAACAGTAGTAGCCAAGGGTGAGATGAGGAAGCCATGCAGGTGAAGCCAGCTCTGGATGGATGAGCAGGAGAATGGATGGACAACCACATCAGTAGGAGACACAAAGCTGAGAGCTAAAGCCCCTGGAACAGTTGAGAGTTCTCCGGTTGTTGGTCCCTCAATGAACACACTGGATGGCCAGATGACAGGTCAGCAGGGGCCATAATCACTGCAGTGTTAGGAGCCCTTCTCTTTATGAAGTCCTGGTGAAAATGTCACAGCCTTCCTCGGTCTGGTATGTGACAAGTTCTCAGGCTTGACATTTCTGATATGGTTTTAATAATGAATAGGCTTATATGATTTCATTTTGTTTTGCTAAATGTATGGGATGGCACCCATTTAACTCTTAGGGATTAAACTACCAGGGTTGTACTGGGGTAGCTGGTGCTATCTGCATGCCTACCAAGGGACAGAGTCACTCTGCTTCTGTGGTTATCCTCAAAACTCCAGTCAAAGGTTGCTTACAAAGTGGAGTCTCTCAGGGCAATCCCGAAGAACACAGTTTTTACATGATCGATGTAACTTAAGGAGTGACTTAGAGAGAGAGCCCAGTGTGGTCTCCATATAAGGACAAAATCTGATTTTCAAGAAAAACACTGAGCAAGCCTCTGGCCTATGGATCTGCAGGTCAATGAGGTCAAAGGTCACACGTGGTGTTAAGGGCCCACGATTCTCTGAAGAACGACACCCTGGACTCAAATACTACGTGAACACAAAGAGTGTCTTATTCTGCAGACATCTGGCATGACTGAGTCTCCCATTACCAAGATAAAGAGACCCCAAAGTGAGCTCACAGGCCCAATTTAAAGCACCTTAGGGGAATCCCAGGGTAGGTGGGCTCTGCCTTACTCGATCTCTAGACATTCCAGAGCCATTGCCAGGGTGTGGTGGCTGGAGACTGTAGCTGTGGAATCCTGGGGTAGGCAGGCTTTGTCTTGCCCTATCTCTTAAGGACATTCCATTGCCAGGGTGTCGGAGTTGGCTGAAAACTGCTGACCCATTGTCCTCGCTTCGGGAAGGAATTTCTTGAGGTAGTTTTCTACTAGTGGCCTGAAGCCTGGATTTTTAGGCCTAATCTCCTGAACTGCCAATTTGAAGCCTGTTATGGAGTTAGCCTATCTATCTCATCATCAGGACTCAGAACTCTGCCAAGTCTGGGGATCTTAACCATATACTTGTATAGCCCCAAATCTTTCTTGGGAAAACTTTCTTTGACATGAATAGTCTAACCCCACTTTCCTGACCACTGCCTTGAATGAGGCCCCCTCTTCCTCCAGTGTCCATCTACTGGTTTAGTTTAGAACAGGTACTAAGGAGCTGGTCCTCCAAAGACCACAACAAGCAGACACCTGCAGCTTCAGGCCTATGTTACAAGCTGCTGGCGTTAGAAAGGAGTCTATCCTCCACCACCTTGAGGTTTCTGGTACTTGCCTAGCAACCCAGCAGTTAGACAAATGAACTGCTTCTTCAGAACTCTGGTCTCTTTGAAATATGGAGGCTGTTGTGCTTTTAGAAACCATTTTTTTCTGATAAAAATGGTTCAAAGGAGTTCACTTGTGTTTAGTACACTCCCAGGGCCCTGTTAGTCACATGGTAGCCTCAGGCTCTCTGGAAGCACTTCATATTGCCAACGAACAACATCCCAGGGTCCCTAGGCCATGCTAAAATCGGGCATTGGCCGGAATCCCTATATTCCCCTTGATTAAAGGGATATTTAAATTAGAAACTCATTCTGTAGGATTATTTTCATTTATTGAACATCTTTAAAGCCAGGCAGATTCATTGCTGAAGAGGGAATACAAGGTTCTACATATAAATAAGTAAAGAGAAATGCTTGTTGGGCATGCTGTCAAATGCCAGTGATCCGGCTGCGGGGGAGGAGGAGGAAGGAGCCCGAGCTGCAGAGCAAGACCTTGCCTCAGCAACTATGGCAAGAAAGTAAAAAGGAACAAACAAAGTGCTTGCGGTGAAATATATTCAGAGTAGTAACTTTTCAACATACAACTACTATAAAAATTATTTGATTATGCATGGGGAAAATGAAAGAAAGGATGGAGAGAGAAAGAAACAGATGGATCATACAAAAAATGCCCAAAAACCCCTGCAACTTATTGACTCAAATGTATCTCCATTAATATAACACACTCTCTATTCTTAAATAACATTGTTCTTATGAGTAACTTCCATATAAACACAGAGAGATGCGCATACATACATACATACATGTGCATACACACACAGAGGCATGCAGACACACTCACACACACAAGTACGAATAGTATGCATACACACAAGCTTGCAGGCACACATGCAGGCACACATAAACACACACACACAAACAAAAAACAAAAACCACCCACCCCATAGAGTAAAGAGGAGCAAGCTTCCTCTATGGCAGTAGTTCTCAACCTTCTTAACTCTGTGACCCTTTTAATACATGTTGTCATGACCCCCAACCATAAAATTATTTTTCTTGCTACTTCATAACTATAATTTTGCTTCTGTTATGAATTGTAATGTAAATATCTGATATGCAGGATATCGAACAGTCGACCCCAAAAGGAGTCTCAACTCACAGGTTGAGAACCACTGTTCTAGGGTGTCCACTTCCTGTCCCCAACTCCCAGCCATGGCTGTGTTACTGTCCTAAGCACAGAGCTCTGCTTCCTTTCTTCACTGTATGAACTAACCCCTACCACGGCTCATTCTCTACTGCTGGCTGCTCTAATACCTATGTATACTAGCCATGATCTTCTGGTCCCCAAACAGTTGTTTCCTCTAGTGCCTTCTAGTTAACAGCAACACCCTCCAGCCATCTCCTAACAAACCTACTCACTTCCACTAGAGACTCTTTCCAGTCCACGCCTCCTTATCCTTGCTGAAGCAATGAGCCATCCAGCCATTCAAGAAGGCTTTGTCACTGCACACCTGTGTAATGGAACCCAAGAACTTTGCACCTCGACAATCACAAAGTAAAACGAGAAAAGGTAAGACACAAGAGAGCGGAGAGAGATTTGTTTCCTGCCGTAGGGAAGGAATGCACCAGAGCTGTTTTCAAATCAAGACCTTCAGCAAATGAAAGTCATGGCTACTTCCCTAAGGGAGTCTGCTCATCACTACACAGGAAGGCCTGAGCATGCTCAGTTAAACAGTTCGTGCTACACCTGCACCACAAAGATTTAGCTGAAAATAAATGCAAAGTCACTTTGAAGGTGCATTAATCTATGAATCTGCCCTAAGGTACCTGTCTCATTCAGCCGCTCTCTCCAAACTTCCAGCCTCTCAGTAGGTTAAGGGGTCACATGAGGGCAGGAGTTGGAGACCAGCAAGAGTACAGTTAAACTAGATACTCAGGGTTTCCTAGGAACCGTAGGGAGAGGTATCAGGAACACTAAGTCTGTGACGCCTTCTGCTTCCACCCAGCTCCCATCCCATCACACAGTTCACCTCTTACATGTTCAACTGTTTCTTCCTCTGGGGACCTCCCTCACAGTCCATAAGTACCATCGCCAGCCATCTGTGTCGCTTATTTCCAGATATGTCCCCATGCTACTCACTCCGGACTAGTCCACTAGACTCCCGATTGCCCTCCCTTCTACTTAGGACCTCTATGTGATGTTCTACAAGGACCCAGGGGCCCTTTCATGTCATGCTCCTACTGAAAGTCCCCGGTGAGTTTCCTTACACATGGAGAATGAATTCCCTAGTGCACCAAGGATCCTTAGTGGCCTTCAGCACCACGATGAAGAAACCACTCCTCTCCACCCAGTCCTGCTTGCTTTTCTGACCTCTTCACTATTGTTCTCATTTTAACTGTGCTCCAGGCCTGGACCTGTAGCCTTTCTTCAATCAGAATCTATACACAACCTTCCCCTGCCTGGGGAACTCTCCTTCCAGATCTTTCTAGAAACTCTCCCCCTTCCCATTTCTACTCAAATGTCCTGTCCTGAGAGATTTTTCTTCTTCTTTTTTAATTAAAAATTTTATTGATTCTTTGTGAATTTCATATCATGGACCCTGATCCTACTCATTTCTCTATCCCTTCATATCTACTCTCTGCCCTTGTAACCTTCCCCACAAAACAAAACAAACAAAACAAAACAATCCCTCTCACTGTGGAAGCTGCAGCGTGTCACAGTGTGCCATACAAGTGTATCTTTTTTTTTTTTTTTTTTGGTTTTTCGAGACAGGGTTTCTCTGTATAGTCCTGGCTGTCCTGGAACTCACTTTGTAGACCAGGCTGGCCTCGAACTCAGAAATCCGTCTGCCTCTGCCTCCCAAGTGCTGGGATTAAAGGCGTGCGCCACCACGCCCGGTTGACAAGTGTATCTTTTTGCCCACACAGCTTTACCTGCAAATGTTCATTGCAATGAGTCATTGACCTGGTTCGAAGCCTTTGGCTTCTGCTACACTATCAATACTGGATTCTCATGGGGACTCATCTTGGACATCCTACTGTTTCCCTGTGTCATGGAGAACTGAAGCTTTGGATCTGAAGGACTGGGCCCTCACAAACTCCAGCAGCTCATAGATGGAGTAAGTGTTAGGGTGGGCCAACTCAGAGCACTGGATATGGGCTTGGAGGAAAGCTGAGTTGGTCAGCCCACCCACCAGCTCTTCCACACCCATACCATCAGAACCAATTGTCCCATTTTGCCCAGATAAGGGCCAAGACCAGATCTCCCACGTTTATGCCCTTTCGGCCAGCTCGCTGTTGCTCAGGAGAGACGTGGGGCCTGTACTCCCACGTGCTGCAGCTGGTAAGGGACAGGGCTAGCTCTCCAGAGAATCATCTGCATGGCCTTTCAGGGTATCAACACAGACATCAACATAGACCCTGGAGACCTGGATGTCATCACAGCCTCAAGAGGCAGCATAGGTCGCTCATATTAGTATGCTCCTGATGACAGCACAGCCTTCAGACATCCACATGATCTCAAGTGGCAGCCCAGACTACTGACATTACATGACCTTTAGTGATAACTCAGATCACGGACATGATACAGACCTCAGCTATGGCAGGACCACAGTCTGAGAAATGGCCCTCAGAAGCAGCCGGGGCCAGGACACCATCATAGCCTCAGGTGGTTAAGCAGGCTCCTCTTAACTACCCGTTCCTCACCATCATTGTCTCTAGTTCCACTGCTCTCCACAGTGCACTAACCACTAGACTTCACTCTCTCTCCCATCTCTCTATTATGTACTTCCTCTTTCTCCTATCTCCATCACACATCCACTCACCATAATGGCACCAGGTGCTTGGGTATCTCTCATGTGGCCAACTGGCCTCGATTGCCACAGGGTGGATACTTGGATGTTTCTCCTTTTCTTCTTTTTTTAGAGAATTTCTTACTTAATCTTTTCAACTCCCAACATCCCAAATCCCAGTTACTCTCTAGATTTATCCTGTTTTAGTTTCACTTTGGCTTATAAAAATTGATAACATTTATTCATATGTTCATTTGTCAAGTGTGTACATAATTTTGCACTAGAATGTAAGTTCCAAAAATCTTTTGTTGAGAGAATAGAGACTTTCATAGCTCACAGTAGGAGCTTTGCCTCAGGATTCTTCTCTTTTTCCTGGTCCCTGGCTACAGAAGATTCACAAAGGGTCAATTTCAGACACCTCTGTTATCTTTCCACTCACTGTCTTGGTAACCTCTGTTTCCACTGCAGCATTCCTCAGGTATAACAAATGTCCACAGTCAGGGAAAAAGCCCGTGTCCAGACTCTCCAAAGACACTAAATGTACAGCATCTCATGCTCTGCACCAAGTGTGACTGGCACTGTGCACACTGTAAGCCTTAGTTCTTGGGTTTTTTTTTTTCCTCCCAATCTGTGCCACCACCTCGTTTCTACAGATTCCCAAGGTTGGCTAATCCTGATTCCTGAACAACTTTCAAATCTGAAGCTTTGCCTGCATTTGCAGAATTATACCTGGCTCAACTTCCAGACATCATTTAAGCCACCTCAGCTGCTACTGTGCTAAATAAAGCCTGTGCTTTCTCCACCACACAGCAACCCATAACACAGCGAACCCATACCACATCTCCTTCCTAAAATCATCCATGGCTCTCTTCCCCTCTGGAGCTGGACTCTCTACCTCAGATCACACACCGACTTCTCTGGAATTTTTTCTTTCTTGGCTGAACTTGTACCCATCCCCCTTCATTCCCAAAGCATTCTGTCATCTGAGGCTTGTGTTCACTTTACTTTTATTACAGTTATTTATTCATCTGTCTCATTTCCTCCCATTTATAACTTCCATGAATGCAGGAAATGTGATTTACTCTCCCTCACACCCTTTGAAGCACTTAGCCCAATGGTTGATGCTCAACAAATGTTTATCGAATAAATGATTGAGTTCACATTTGGTTCAAAATATACTTTATCATTTTCCGGTTTTTCCTCTTGCTGTAGTTAAAGTAGAAACTCAAAAGTTATTAATTTCATAATTTTAGTTTATTCGTTTCTTCCCGAAGAAAAATACTGACAGCCAAGCACTGACACCCATTTGTGATAATGATCAATTTAAATATTATAATGAGTTTCAAAAACAAATTTATCATAATCGAGGAACATAAAACCATCTACTAATCACAATGAAGGACAAAACAAATCCTTTGGGTGCTCAATCAGGATCGCAAGACATTCTAAATAAATGCATACTCAAGCCACATCTTATGGATAATCAATTTATAGCACATTTGCAACAGGAGTAGAGGGAGCTGGCTTGTAGAGCTCCATCTTTCAGAGCAATCATTCCTTGTTTTGGAGTTTGATTAAACTTTGCCTTTTTATGTAGACACACACTTTGGGTGAACTGTGAGTGGCTGCAGCTGCCTGATTAGTCATCTCTGACCACAAACTTCACCACAGGAGATAGATCAGCTTCTATTGCTGGGCTGGGGATGGCAGATCCTCAGCCACAAAGGGAATGGGGAATAGATTTCTTTCAAGACATAAATTAACCTAAGTGTGTAAAGATGAAAGAAATTTAAATGATTCTTGAATAGCTATGGTTAAACAGACTCTTGGATTCTAGCCTGATAACCTAACCACATATCCCTGATGATTTAAGCAAAGACATCTTTTAATTCCAGCCCACAAATTAAGTTGAATCCAAGAAACTAGTTACTTTTCTTCTGCTGTGATAAACACCATGCTTGTGGAGGAAAGGGTTTGTTTCTTACAACTCTCAGGTCACACTCTATCACCGAGGAAAGTCAGAGCAGGAACTCAAGGCAGGAACTGAAGCAGAAACCTTGGAGGAACACTGCTCCTGGCTTGCTTTCCTTGCCCTCCTCGGCCTTTCTTATAAAACCCAGGACCACCTGTCAACCATAGGCAAAAAGAAAGAGGTGGCACTTCCAGGTTTCCACAGGCTAGAAGAGAGGAGAGAGCAGGAAGGAGAATCGAGAGCAGGAAGGAGAATCGAGATACTTGGGGGAAAGAGATGGAACAGACTCAGAGCTGAAGGGGAGACCTTCCAAACTGTAGGCAGAAAAGGAAGGCCGTCCACAGAAGGGCAGCCTGAAAGTGTCTCAGGCAGCAAGACCAATGGGCTTCACAGAAGGTAACCAGGCAACTAAGCTGAGGGCAGATTTAGAGGTGTTGAGCTAGGAGTAAAGGTAAGGGCACGGTAGGCACAGAAGGTTTAGAAGAGCCCAGCTACAGAGCCAATAAAGCATGTTAAAAATGAACTAATGTGTGTGTGTGTCTTTCATCTGTGGACCTGAGATAGCTCCTGGGCAGGTGCGAACTTGTGACCAGCAGGGAGCACAAAGAGAGACAGTAAAAAAAAAAACAAAAAACAAACAAACAAAAAAAACCCCGCATTACAGACAGTTTTATAATTCATCCTTTTGTGGCTGAGTAGGGCTTCACAAGCTGCTTTCTCTGGGATTCCCTTTACTTCATCCTGTTGCTTGGCAGTGCCTGCAGAAAAAAGTCTGCTCCATCTCACTATTCTTTGCATTTAAAGAAGCAATACAAATTATTCTCAAACTTTCCTTCAAAATTAAAAAAGGAATTTACTATTCAAATTAATTCAGTAAAACCATGTTATCCATTTAACCGCCCCCCGCTCAAGATAGAGTTTCTTGTGTAACAGCCCCTTGGCCATCCTGGAATTTGCTCTGTAGACCAGGCTGGCCTTGAACTCACAGAGATCTCACTGCTTCTGCCTCCTAAGTACTAGGATTAAAGGTGTTGGCCAACACTGCCTAGTTAAAAAATATTCTTGTAGAGGATGTCTGGCTCAATATTCTTTTCATCTTCCAAATCTCTCTATGTTTTTTTCTTTTGACTGCTATCTCAGTGACTTACACAGTTACAACTTTCCTAGTTTTTGACAGATCAATAAAGACAGAATAAAAAATTTAGAAGTGGACTCAAAATTTAGAGAGCCTTGGCATTTGATCGACTTGCCTTGCCTCAGGTCAATAAGGAAAATGATCAAGTATTCAATAAACAGTGTGGGAGTAACTGTGGGCCCATGGAGAAAAAAAGAAAGAAAACTGAATCATTCCTCACACATATACAGTATCCTATCCCACTGGATCAATTATCAAATAGGTCCTGCATGAATCAAGAGTGGAAAGGGCCTCTCTATGAGATACCAAGTCTATAAGGCACAAAGGAAAATGTAACATTAAATTCATACAATCCCTGCTTGGCAGAACCTAGTCCAGCAAAGTCCAACAGAAAGTAGTCCCAAACTGGTTGAAATTCATTTCACAGTCCATAGCTAATGTCATATTAAGATGTCTACAGGAATATAAGGAATATAAGGAAGATGCCATTATCAAGGAGAAAACTGTGTAAGAAGTATGATCTGTGTTAGGGGTTCTGTTTCTGTGAACAGACACCATGACCACAGTAACTCTTACAAAAGAAAACATTTGACTGGGGTTGACTTATGTCTAGTCTGCTATCATCAAGGATGGAAGCTTAGTGGTACACAAACAGATATGTTGCTGGAGAGGAGCTTAGAGTTCCATATCTGGACCTCCAGACAGCAGGAAGAGAGAGACACTGAGCCAGGCTTCGGCATCTGAGACCTCAAAGTCACCCACAGTGACATACTTCCTCCAACAGGGCCACACCTCCCAATACTGCCATTCCTTAAGAGGCTATGGAGGCCATTTTTTATTCAAACCACCACAAGAGTAATAAGTTCACAGGAAATGGAAATCCAAGCAGCCTCTGGTGAGGAGTAATAAATCTCATTAAGATAAACACAAATTCAAACTGCAACATGATAACATCCTTACTAGTAAATAAGCAAATATTTAAGTGTAATGCATACATGTGTCAAAGAAGGGGAATGGATGCTGGAATGTGTAGGTGACAATTTAACCATCAACTTTGTTACTCATTGCACCTGTTTTTCTGAATCAGGACATAGACACCTAAATACAGTCAGTGGGGAATTGTTAGCCTGTGACCTATTTGTGCAATGGAATACTATACAGTTGTAAAAAGTGAACAGAGTACTTAGGAAATTGATATTGAAAGATTGTCAAAATAGATAACAAAGTAGAAAAAAGTAAGACGCAGACAAGGTTCACAGTATGCTGTCCTTTTTTGTGTAGGAGGGAGAAATTCAAAATGTAATACTTTTGGAGTTTAGATTTATGGGAAACACTTCACAGTTACTAGTTTGAGAAGACAAGGACTGAATACAAGGACAATAAAGGAGAAAACATAAAATATGTAAAGTGCATAACTATTCAATTAATTTTGAATCACAGAACTCAACTTAACTATTAAGTTCCCTGCCTGCCTTATGTCACCCCACAAATGTTCCACGGGAACCAGACTTTGATCTCAGGCCTGCTTTAGAATGTTTCAGAGCCTCAGGTTCCTCAGAACAGAGCTCTGAGGAGCATAGGCCGCACATGGAGTGATAAACACTCACTACATGTGTTAGGTCCATAACATGTTTAGGTTGATTTTCATAGCTTCCTTGGCACCTCATGATTGCCAGCTTCATTTTGCAGAAGAAGAAACGGGACCTTGAATTGCTCAGCCCAGGTCACAAAGTTTGTGAGAAGGAGCCAGCATCTTAACTCAGACCAATCCCAGAGCTTGACTCTTAAGCGCAGTACTCCCCCAAGACACACGAGAAAAGATATTGTGCATATGGCTAATGTCACCAGCAGAAGGAGTAGGAGGCTCTGTTCACGCTCTCATGTCTACAGCCCCAGTTCTGTGCATTGCCCTCTGTTTAGGTAAAGCCAGGACATTAACTTACAGAAAATAAAGGGCAATAAGAAGCAAAGTTGAAGTATTTATTAAAGACATACATAGTTAAGTATAGGCATTGTGTGAGCAAGATTGTGTGTGTGTGCGCACACACGCTTGCACATGAATGCACACATATATGCATGTGAGTTAGACATGGAAGGGGAAAGCTTAAGAAAAGGAAGTACAGACTCCTTGTATGGGAAACATCAGTGGAGGAGAAGCATATTTGTGAATTAAAGGAAAGGGAAGGTGGGGAATTCCAGAAATGGGTCAGGATTTCCCCAGAATAGGGTTTGTTCCCCTTTTCTATCCTTATATTGAATTTACTAATATATGTCAGATGCAGAATGGTGATACCATTATAATGAAGAAAAGTATACTTAGTCATCATCTTAGTCAAGCATCTTGGTCCTAGACTACTTTGATTGGCCTGGCGCATTTAGTAGTTAAATGGTCACATGGTGTCCTGTATTAAGACAACCTGTGAGGTTGCATTAGCCTCCAGCCATTACACACTTAACCTTCTTTTCTCTTTAAGCCTATATCTCCACATTCTGCACACACTACTTACTGTTTTGTAGCCATTGGTGATAAAAGCTATAAATTGTTAGGTACGTGTGTTATGTCACAGAGCTCAACATGCATACATAAACACAGACTTATTTAACCTTAATTAAGTCTGAATATATTACCATTCATAGATTTTTTTTTTATCCAGGGTGACACTAAAATCTGCCCTACTTATGACTACATTATGTGTTATTTTTATGGTCTGAGTCTGAATGCCCCCCATAGGCTCACAGTTTGAATATTTGTTTCTTGGCTTATGATCATATTTGGGAGGAAGGGAAGGATAAAAACTTTAGGAGCCTACTTATTGGATGCATGTCTTCAGAGATGGGGCTGTGAAGATGATACATAACCATTGATTCCTGTCTCTGGCTCCCTGCTTCCTCCTGGCCTGCCATGATAAGAGCAGCCTCTAGTACACATTCCCACCACCATGAGCCAACTTTTCCCACAGTGTCCCACTCTCCAGCCCAGACTGACTAAAACCAGAGGGCCAAAGAAGTCTGTTATCCCATAAGTTCTTTCTGTCAGACCCTGAAGTTACAGCAGTTGAAAGTAACTAATACAGAGAATTGCTACCAGGAGTGGGGTGCTTTTTGTACCTATAACCCTAGTGACCTACTTCTACTGCTTCCTTCAGGCTTCAGCATCTCCCAAAATAGCACTGTCAGTTGGACAGTAATATTCAAAATATGAGCCTGAGGAGATATTTCAGATAGAAACTGCTAATAGCTGTTTTCCCAAAGTTTCATGAAAAATATTTAAGGATGTGTTAACACTTATGACTGGATACAAACTGAGCATGGTGCTGTTGTCTCCATTCTATGAGAAGATAGTAAACTCTAGTGCTGGTACAATTCCACTCCAGATTTTAACGAGGTATGTTTCTAATTCCACCACAGTGGTGGGTCTCAGCGGCTTGGTCTATGCTCTGTTAACACCATTAGACAGCCAGTACTGTTATTAATTTAAACATGCTTCTCTTTTCCTAGGCCTCCAAGTGTGTTGTCTGTTCCACCAAATAGGCTAGTGTGTGCTTTTCCTGCGGGGACTTTCTTCTTAGCTCCCATGAAGAGATGTTTATGTGTAGATACCCTCTGAACTCAATTGTGCATGGAGAAACCATCCCCAGCCGCCAGGAAGCCACACTCTGGCTGTGATTCTATTCATTTCCCCCTGAACCACGAAAATGTCACTTAAGCACATGTACACATTTCACATGCCCATAAAACCAATCCTGAGTTGTACTTTAAGATTAGAGAGAGTACAAAGGAGAAGTGTACTATGATCTCTTCACTTCAGATTTACAAAATTCTCCTTATTCTAAAGACACAGTGCTGACGTAGGCATGTTTAGTTCTCAGACTCTGTATTATTTTAATCATCAAAGAGTATTTATGCTTCTTAGAACTTATTTTAGACCATCTAGGGGGTCTGATTCAGAAAGTGTGCATAGCATACATGGGACCCTGAGCTCAATTCCCAGTACCAGAGGCGAGGGGAGAAGAGGGAGAGGGTGAAAGGCAGGAGGGCAAAGAGGCCGAGAAACAGCAGATGACTCTTTTTAATTCGCTGGCAATTAATTCTTTCACTTGTTTTAAATTAAAATGTTCAGCTTTTCCAAGTCACTCATCAACAACTGTTAACATCAGAGTCTCTTCAGCATTTGGAAGGCACTGAGTGTAAACAGCCCATTACCTTGCAATGAAAGATAACTTGTAAAACCTTGATTAAACAGAATGCTCTGGAATGAGTTTTACTGGTTCATTGATTCTTCCACTTATTAGAGCCTTAGTCAGAATACTCTGTTTTCCTTCTTTAACACACATGCCCATTTATTTGTTCATTCTATCAATTAATCAATGCGACACAGCAGAGTGGCTGTGTATATTTGCTGGAGCCAACCAAGCTGCCTGGACTAACACTTATCAATTATGTCTGTTGCCAGATGCTTGCCCACTCTATGTTTCTGTTTTCTCAGGTATGAAATGGAGATGACAGAGTCACATACAGAGTCCACAGGTTAAGTTTGTCACACATAGGTCTGTACAGTTGCAATTGTTACTATTATTAACTCCCTCTAGCCTATGCTAGAGCAAGAGGCTCAATGAGGACAGAGATCTTGAGGCTTTAGTATATACATCAGAACCACCTGAAAGCTTCGTTCTGCTATAGCTTGCTGGGCCACATAGCCAGAGTTTCCAGTTCAGAAGGTGGGGTCTGGCTAAAAATGTGCACCTCTAATGAGCTCCAAGTGAAGCTGTGGGTGCAGAGCTTATGGAAAGCCATGACTGGACTCTTGCAGCTTCAAAAACAGTCCATGGATCAGCAGCATTGTTGTCATCAGGGATGTGGTAGAGAGGCAGACTCTCCTGACCTGACCTCAGACTACAGATCCAGATTATGCATTGTGTGAGCTCTATATGTGTCCATGTGTGTGCATATGCATGAATGCATGTGCACATGTATGTACATGCATGGGGAAGACCAAGGTCAATCTCAGGTGTCATTCTTCAGGAGACCTTCACTTTGTTGTCTCACTAGGACCTGAGCCTCAGTGATTTTGCTGTACTGGCTGGCCAACAAGCCAGTACTTTTAACATTATTAAAGATCTTGGGGTTGAATAAGAACTAAGGATTGAGGCTTACTAGTGATGTATTTGTGTGTCAAGTTGACAAGGGGTCAATTGTACTGGCTAGTTTTGTGTCAACTTGACACAAGCTGGAGTTATCACAGAGAAAGGAGCTTCAGTTGGGGAAATGCCTCCATGAGATCCAACTTTAAGGCATTTTCTCAATTAGTGATCAAGGAGGAAAAGGTCCATTGTGGGTGGGAACATCTCTGGGCTGGAAGTCTTGGGTTCTATAAGAGAGCAGGCTAAGCCGGGCGTGGTGGCGCACGCCTTTAATCCCAGCACTCGGGAGGCAGAGGCAGGCGGATTTCTGAGTTCGAGACCAGCCTGGTCTACAAAGTGAGTTCCAGGACAGCCAGGGCTATACAGAGAAACCCTGTCTTGAAAAACCAAAAAAAAAAAAAAAAAAAAAAAAAGAGAGAGAGAGAGAGCAGGCTAAGCAAGCCAGGGGAAGCAAGCCAGTAAAGAACATCCCTCCGTGGCTTCTGCATCAGCTCCTGCCTTCTGACCTGCTTGAGTTCCAGTCCTGACTTCTTTGGTGATGAACAGCAGTATGGAAGTGTAAGTCAAATAAACCCTTTCTTCCCCAACTTGTTTCTTAGTCATGATGTTTCTGCAGGAATAGAAACCCTGACTAAGACAGATTGGTCCTCCTGTCTCTATTTCTCCAGTCCTGGGACTACAAGCATCCCCACGCATCCAGCATTTAGCTGGGTATCCTGGTTAGTCTTTTGTCAACTTGATACAAACTAGTGTTATCTGGAAAGGGGAACCTTAATTGAGAAAATGCCCCATCAGATTGCCTAAAGGCACGTCTATATGACACTTATTTTTATTAATTATAGAATTGGGAGGAGCAGTGCCACCCCCTGGGCATGTGATCTAGGATTATAGAAAAGACCGGGCTAAAGCCAGGTGGTTGTAATCTCAGCAATCAGGAGGCAGAGGCAGGTGCGTCTCTGAGGGTTTGAGGCTAGCCTGGTCTTTTTTTTTTCACTTCTTTTTTTTATTAGATATTTTCTTCATTTGCATTTCAAATGTTATCCCAAAAGTCCCCTATACCCTCCCCCACCCCGCCCTGCTCCCCAATCCACCCACTCCCACTTCCTGGCCCTGGCATTCCCTGTATTGGAGCATATGATCTTCACAAGACCAAGGGACTTTCCTCCCATTGATGGCCGACTAGGCCATCCTTTGCTACTTATGCAACTAGAGACACAGTTCTGTGTAGCACTAGTTAATTCATATTGTTGATCAGTGGGGAAAAGCCTCAAAGATATGGGCACAGGTGAAAAGTTTCTGAACAGAACAGCAATGGCTTGTGCTGTAAGAGCGAGCGTGAGAATCGACAAATGGGACCTCATAAAATTGCAAAGCTTCTGTAAGGCAAAAGACACCGTCAATAAGACAAAAAGGCCACCAACAGATTGGGAAAGGATCTTTACCAATCCTAAATCAGATAGGGGACTAATATTCAATATATGTAAGGAACTCAAGAAGATGGACTCCAGAAAATCAAATAACCCTATTAAAAAATGGGGTATAAAGCTAAACAAAGAATTCTCAACTGAGGAATACCGAAGGGCTGAGAAGCACCTGAAAAAATGTTCATCCTTAATCATCAGGGAAATGCAAATCAAAACAACCCTGAGATTCTACCTCACACCAGTTAGAATGGCTAAGATTAAAAAAAAAATCAGGTGACAGCAGATGCTGGCGAGGATGTGGAGAAAGAGGAACACTCCTCCATTGTTGGTGGGATTGCAAGCTGGTACAACCACTCTGGAAATCAGTCTGGCAGTTCCTCAGAAAATTGGACATAGTACTACTGGAAGATCCAGCAATACCTCTCCTGGGCATATATCCAGAAGATGTTCCAACTTGTAATAAGAACATATGCTCCACTATGTTCATAGCAGCCTTATTTATAATAGCCTCGTCTTCTACAGAGCGAGTTTCAGGTCCACCAAGACTACACAGAGAAACCCTGTCCTGAAAAAACCAATAAGAGAGGCAGAGAAAGGGGGGGGAGTAACAAAGGAAGGAAGGAAGGAAGGAAGGAAGGAAGGAAGAAAGGAAAGAAGGAAGGAAGGAAGGAAGGAAGGAAGGAAGGAAGAAAGAAAGAAAGAAAGAAAGAAAGAAAGAAAGAAAGAAAGAAAGAGAGAGAGAGAGAGACAGAAAGCTATGGGGAGCCTCTAGTAAGCAGCTTCCTTCATGGTTTCCGTTTCAGGTCCTGTTTTCAGGTTCCTGACTTAACTTGCCTCTGTGATGGACCGGATAACCTGTAAGCCAAATAAACCCTGTACTCCTTAAGTTACAGCAATAGAAATGCACACCAAGACATGTGAATCAAACAGGTCTTGGATGTTTGCAGAGCAAGCACTCTACTGACTAAGCCACCTCCTGGGTCCTAGAGTCTGCATCCTAAGAGGTGATGTGTGTGCTCATGAAAGTCTGAAAGGTCTTTCCCCAGCACAGTCTAGAATGTCAGGTAGCCCCAAAATAAGGTCATGCTTTATAAAAATCAAGCCAGGAAACACAGTCAGGCATAGTCAGCTCCCATTAAAAAGTCCAATTCTGTCCTGTAGTCCTCATCCACAGGTCCAGTGCCCGTGCTTGGGAGGTACCAGGAAGTCATGAATAAGTTCAAGTTCTCAGATAAGCAGCTGAACTAAAAATCTATTTTCCATCCAATTTTGCTAAAGCAAAAGAAAGAAAGAAAGAAAGAAAGAAAGAAAGAAAGAAAGAAAGAAAGAGAGAGAGAAAAGAAAAGTATTCTAAGAAACTGAAATATGGCAGCAAAATGATGACAGATTCTGGGAAATCATGAGACTCACAGGAATATAAAAGAACATACTGAAAAAATGCATCATGAGGACTTTTTCCTGGACCTGGACCTGGACCTGGACCTGATCTCTTGTTATGATTTGTTTTAGGCCAGTTCTACGGATAACTATTTATTTTCATGATTGCTCTAATTGGATAAATGGGCTCATTTTTTCCTGTGGTAAAATTTCTGCTTTAAAAGCTGGATGTAAAATGTATATAGCAATGCTGTCTCTGTAGGGTTTCTGAATTCACTGAATAACTGCAATTTTCCCAAATACAGTTTCCCAGAGATATGTCTGCACTGTGGGGTTTGCTCTGGTAATGAATGTTTTCAGTGGTTCCTATTATGGCTTCCAAACAAAGGGCCAGGCTCTGCCCTGACCCCTGAACTGATGAAAAGGGAAGTCTGGCATTCAGAATGGCAGCAGGAACCCTAGCTGATTGCTCTGTACTGAGCTCAGCAGTCCGTAGAATGCAGCTGTTGAGACCCTGAGCCTGCGTGGGTCGTATGCTTATCTGATCATTTTATTCCCTTGTCTACATCTAGAAGATCCACTCTTGTGAAAACTGACTTTCAAGCAATAGCATCAAAGACTCTTGGGGCCAACAGCATCCTTAGCTCATCTCTCCATCTTAAAGGCACAGAAAAGGGAAGCGACTCGGTGTGGCTGATACAGATAGCTGGTGGTAGACACTGACGCAAACCTCCAGGTCTGTGGCCACTCCCAGCACTGTCCATGCCTCCCTTTGACCTGCCCTCCTAGTCTCCTTGTAGAGGAACTGCCTTTGGGAATAACCAAAGACTCCCTACACCAGTCAACAGCTCAACCTTATGCTTTTCTGCTCCTAAGCCTGAGCCCAGAATCCTGTTTCTCAGTCTGTTTAATGTAGAGAATGCAGTCAGCATCCAAATCTCATGGATAAAGAATCAAGACAGCCAGCTCTGGCATTCAGGAGCATGAGGGAGCCAGGTGGGTGTGTGACCAGAAGTAGGCTGCTATCTTGGGTTCTATTGGAAAAAGGAGTGCTAACTCTTCCCACAGGGAAGAATCTGATGCCTTCACAAGACAGGAGAATTTGAGGACTCAAGGTTGCTGGGCATATTTGTATCTAAGAAGCTGGTAAAATTTTGTATATGTATTGATACCTGAAATCCTTTACACTTTAAATATTGGTTCATATTTTAAAATATTTTTAAAACATTGGTAAGCTAAACAAAATCCAGAAGCTGCCAATTAGCATCTGCAGCACAGTGACAGGAGAAGGTGACCATTAAAAACAAACAGATAAGCTTGAGCCTGGCTCGGCCCCTCTGTAGGGACTTTGCTAGGTATCTGTGCTGTGCTGTTTTTATTGTCAATTTGACTCAAGGTAGAATCACCTTTAAGAGTCTTAATGAGGAGTTACCTAGATCGGTTGGCCTGTGGGCATATCTCTGGGGGACTGTCTTTGGCTTGCAGCTTCAGAGTTTCTGGTCATGGCTGCCTGGCCCTGCTGCCTTTAGCTCTGTGGCTCTGTGGGAACCCCTGTTGGAGAATCTGGGTAAGATACAGATGCTCACCTCATGAGGACCAGGGAGCAAACAGAGAAGGAAGGCACAGCACATGATCTCTTTCCTCCAGCTAGGCCCCATGTCCTAATGCCTCACGATCTTCCTATAAAGTTATCAATCCATAACGGATTAATTCATTCATGAGGCTAGAGCCCTCACAATCCAATGGTCACCAAATTGCCCCCCTTGTAACCTTGGTAACCAAGCTGTCAACACATGAACTTTGGGGTCATGGGTCATGGTAGGGTAGTGAAACTTAAGTTCAAACCATAACAACAGACAGTGTTGAAGTTTATGAACAGCAACTTGCCTCTTGGACAACACACAAGGTTTATTTTCAAGATGTGCTCCTTCGGTCAGGTATGGTGACATATATCTGTAATCCTAGCACTGGGGAGGCTGGGGCAGTGTGATCTTGAATTTGGGGTCAGTGTGAGCCACAGAGCAAGGTCAAGTCTAGCCTAGGTTATATAGCAAAACCCTAGAAGTGAAAGAAATAGAGCTGTCATGGTGGCTCAGCTGATAAGGGTTCCTGTCACCAAGCCTCATGACCTGAATTCTATCCCCTGATCCCACATGGTTAAAGGAGAGAACTGACCTCTAACCTCTGATTGTGCTCACACACAGAGTAGATAAATAAAAGTGCAAAATATAAAAGAAATGGATTATTCTTCAGGTGTTAATGTCATAATTATGTGTAAGTATCCGAACAATGGGAAATGTGACATTCTACTTCTCCCTTTCATAGACACAGAAGAAAGTAGGCCAAGAGAAAAGACTATTTATACTGATAACTCTGCTCCCCCCTTTTTCCTCAGGAACATACCTAATCACATATACATACACATTCACATACACGTATATGCACACATATCTGTGAATATACACATACTTACATATATACACAATCACATATACATACACAGTCATGCATATACATACTTACATATACTTATATACTCATATATACACTCTCACATGCACATCCTTACACATACATACACACTCATGCACACTACACAAACTTTCATACACACATACATACTCTGTACACAGACATGCACACACATGCACACATACATTCACACACATATATACACATGCGTACTCTGCCACACAAACATGCACACTTGCACATGCACACACATACATACACACCCATCCCACCCTGGGATCTCCAGTTCTCAGTACTGTGGAAGCTCTCATCACGCACAGCTAGGGAAGTGTATGACTGTAGCTTCAGAGGTGCTTGTGTGATTGTTAATTAGCCTTTCTTTCCCCTTTGAGTTAGGCAGAACTAGGTTTCAAATCTCACTCCTCCACTTTCTAGATGGGAGTCTGGGCAAATTACTTAACCTTTCTCAGCTTAAATTCCCACAGCTATAAAATAAAACCAATAATAGTGTCTCTCTCAGGAGACTGTGCTAGGATTCAAATGAGACAAAGGACCGAAACTATTTAGCAAGCGCTGGCACACATGAAGTCTAAATTAATAATAGTGATGGTTACGTTTCCTCTTCTATTAACTCTTTCTTTTTTTAAAGAAAGGTGTTTCCTTGAGCAATATAAATACACTCAAGACAATACTGAAGTTTCTGGAAGGAATATTGAAGAAATAATCCCCTGCTGTGCCCTCAGTTCATGCTGCAGTTGGGGTCCAGCCTCAAATCTGGTCAGTCTCAATTCCAGCCTAGCTGTCGGGGAGCCCAGAACTTAGACTGACCTTCAGTTTCTGAGTTGGAGAAAAATCTGTCAGGGCAAATGAGAATGAAAAACTGTGGTGCTTGGCTCCACCTCTCCTCTCGGAGTGTATTATAAATATAAATACACCTTACACCTTTCATCTACCTGTTATTTTTCAGAATATTTTTCAGGTCCTTTGGAAATGCATCAATAATATGGACAAAGGTTAAGTAAGCCAGGTCCACATCATAGTAATTTGAGGCTTTTCGTTGGTTTACCAGAAGGTCTTAAGGAAAAAGAAAGGAATAATGAAGATTAGGTATGGATGCTACTCCAAAGTTAGTTTCCTTGTGAGGTGGTCACCGTGAGACAGAAAACTGAGAAAATATGAGTTGTTTAGCACTGGGTTACTTCCCATCGCTCTTTGGAATGATGTAGAGCAGAGGGATGTTCGCTGCCAGGCCAATGAGAGTGGCATGCTGGGGGACTCAGGCGCAATCTCTCCTGCTTTCTTAGGTCTTGAGACAAGTGAGTTGAATAACTCCATTCTGATTTGGTCAAGCTGTTAGGGCTAGTGTAGGAACTTAGCCCAGAGCAGTGGCTTCCTGTGAGTCTTAGTTCTCAGCCTTTTGTCAGTCCCAAAACTCAGAAATATTCACTGCAGGACCTAGGAGCTATTTTTTGAAGAGGACCCATGCCCTCAGAGATTGCTCCATTTCCTACAACCTCTGTGGAAGAGTAAAAAAAAAAAAAAATCCGACAGCTCCAAAGTCGGACTCCTGGAAACCAGACTGCCAGGCCAGATACACTCCCCGAGCAGTTATTTGAGAGACTGAAAAGGTGCTTGCTGGGAACAGAGATTCACGCGTAGAAAGGAAACCGCTAATTGTAAGGTGGGTTCCCTTCCATCAGCAAAAGGAAAACAGCTAAATTACTAGACTTTCCAGCAATGGAGACGGTATTGACTTAAAACTGCGTAATGAGAGATTTGAGAAGTCCGATTCTCCTCCAAAGGGAACCCACGGCAGTGGTCTCCCCGATGAAAGGTGAGATCAGTGTAAACCACGATGCTCATTCTTCCTCCCTCGACCACTGCCTGGTTCTCATTGGTTGGGTCTTGAAAACATGAACCCATGGGTATGGATTTGCAAGAGATAATGGTCAGGCAAGTGATAAAATCCCTTCTTGTCTTTTGAAGCTCTTAGTAGGTTGGGCGGTTACCTGTGGTGAGCATCACATTTTGGTTTAATACTTCTCCATTCTAGCTCTCTTGATATTTTTGGAGAGGTTTTTTTTTTTTTTTTCTTTCTCATCTACATACAACTTTTTCTCATGCTTCTCCAAAGACACCCAGTCCTTTAGTCCCTCTCCCAGTCAGTGACAAATACGGGCCACCTTGGCTGGCTGGAAACAGCTGCCAACAGCACTGCACTGCAGGGGCAGCTGGGAATGGTCACAGTCATCACTACTTGGACCCACTGCTTTGTTCTGTGTCACCGTATTGTCAGTCTGAACCATTCCCAGTGTTAACCACCTTCCAGGGCAGACCCCTGGGCAACGCACCTTCAGAATGTCCTTTCCTTTATTGTCAGCTAAAACTTTATGGTGCAAGCTGAGCACGCCCAGAGGTATTCCTGTCCATCATTTTACTCTCCATGACCACAAACGGAGCCTGCTTAAGGAGCATGCTTAAGAATGGGTCCAGCCCTATGTGAATATGGATAGCCCTGAACACAACCCCTTCTTTCCATTGCCCTGGTTTCCAAAGAATTGCTTCGGAAAAAAACTCAGGTGCTATCCTTGCCTACTGCAAGTAATAGATATCTGACCACTCTTGTGTATTGGCTGTGTTAATTACTACTTCATAGTCACCAAGATACACGCTTGCTGCATTCAGCGATGCTGGCATTTCACCAGCCAGCGATCTCCTCGTCCATCTTCAGAAGGCTCTGGAAAAGTGAAGGCCCCTGGCTACCCATGCTCTTCTCTCGTCCAGTGTAAAAGTAGAGACAGCCATAGATCTCCACGAGTCTCTACCAGAGTCAAGGTTATGGAATTACTGCTGTTGTTTATTTCTCTTCTTGCTGACTAAGCAGATGCTATGATGCCAAGCCTGGAGGTTGCTTGGGGGCTTGTTTCATGGAGAATGTCTTCTTGGGGCTCAGCAAACCCTTTGAGAACATCGTGACATTTTCAGGCATTTTCCATTCTCTGGTCCCAGTGCTAGGACTAGGGTTGGGTAAGTTAACTAGTACCAAAACAGTTGGATATATAGAAATGCACACAAAAAGATATTTACTTATTTATTTTAATTTATTTTATTTTTTATATATACATATTTTTTATGTCTGTGAGTGTTTTGCCTGCATGCATGTCTATGTACCACATGCATGCCTGGTGTTGAATGAGGTCAGAAGAGGGCATCAGTTCCCCTGGAACTAGAGTTACAGATGGTTGTGGGCCACCATGTGGGTGCTGGGAATTGAACCTAGGTCTTCTATAAGAACAGCCAGTGCTCTTAACTGCTGAGCCAGTATCCTCACTCTAGTCCCTAGAAAATATTTATTATCATAAGAAAGGCTCATGCAATGGTGGAGCCGAAGTCCAATCTGCTGCCTGCAAGATAGCAGCCGAGGTAAACTTGGGGCTTAGTTCTAGTCTAAGACCAACAGAAAAATCATGTTCTGCTTCTGAAGATTCTGGGAACAGCAGTCTTGGTGTCTGAAGGTAGAAGGTGGATGTCCAAACTCAAATGCAGAGCCAAATTGACCTTCCTCTACCTCGCTCTCATCATCCCTCATGGGCTGGATGGCTTGGATGATGCCAATTGCAAGACTGGAGACGCTCTTCCCTCATCTCCTGACTCAGTCTCTCCTAGAAACACCCTCATAGACACTGCCAAGAATACGTTTTTACCAGCTCTCTGTAATTCCCCAGCCCAGTCAGACTGACACATCAAAGCAGCCTTCACAGATCCATGATCCACGATCCACTGCTAACCACTCTAAGAAAGAGGAAGTAGGATTTTCCTGCCTGCTCACCCTTCTCCATTAGGTAGGCTTAGGAACCTTGGCCAGATAAATCTGCATACAGTGAGCACCAGGGGACTCCAAGAGTCAATTCCACAGTTCAGGGTGAACCTCACACAGTCAAAGGGAGAAAATTTACTGCCAGGACACTGCTAAGCTGGTAGACAGGTGTGTGGTTTCTGGCCCCAGTGTAGTTGTCTTTCCTCGAACACACCCCAGAGGGGTAGGGTAAAGGTGGGGTGGAGAGAGAGGGTATTCACAGGGGAGGGCAGGTACCCAGTGGGGGCAGGGATGGTTTACAACATCTGTTCTTTTTTTTGTCTCATTTCATGTTTAGTTGGCCTTTGGACTATCATTTTCTCCTTTTCTGCAATCAAGAAAGGGTCCTGCAACCATTAGAGTCCCGGCCTGGACATCAGCTCTTAGAGTGTCACTTCAGAAAACACAGAGAGCTGGGCTGGTTGACCTCAGACAGACAGAATTCATGACAAAAAGCTTGAAATGGGTCAAAGGAAAACATTTTATACTGAACAAAGATACAATCTCTGATAAATGTCTAACAGCTGGAAACCGCTATGCGACTGTAATAAAGCATTTTGGAAACACCAGAAAAAATGCTTGAAACACAATATTTATGGGAGACTTTTAAGCGTATATATCTCAACCTTTGACAGCTTAAATAAAATAAACAGCTAAAATAACAATCATCAAGAAGCAAAACACCTAAATCACAGACTTTTTTTTTCATTATAAAGAGAAAATATGCCATCATTTTAGGCTTTGGCAGAACATCTACGAGGGAAAAAAAAGATCATAAATGGGACACAAAAATAAACCCAATAAGTTTCAAATCATAAAAATTTATTTGAGCCATTTTCTCTCATCTCACAAAGTAATAAAACTGGAAATTAAACAAACACATAAACCACTCACTTTCAGGTAGAGGGCAAACTCCCAAATAGCTATTATGTCAAAATAAAATAAAGGTCACAGACATAGTCTACTTCAAAAATAATGCAAGTGAGAATGTTTTTCAGACACTGTATGCTGTTGACCGCGTGTAGTGAAACTAAAGCAGAAAGGGGGGGGGGCGTAAAGGGAGACAGTGCCCTACAGGCTGGAGAGATCTCACGGAGATGATTTACACGGAGCTCAGAGCACCAAGGAGAATCCCCTCTGAAGAATATATGGAAAGAGAACACTCCAGCAGACAGCAACCTTCCTTGTGCCTCTGAATTCGAGCAGCAAGCACAAAAACTGATAGCTCTGCGTTTGCTAACTTACTGAAGAAAAAGGTGGAACCACCCACTGCTTTGCGAAAAGAAGAAAGAGAATAAAGATAGCAGGTGACATGCTGATGAGGACAATAAGACAGCCAGCACTGAAACCAGGTCCAAGATCCAAGCTTTATAAAATATTTTTTTGTTTTGTTTTTTTGTTTTTGTTTTTCCAGACAGGGTTTCTCTGTATAGTCCTGGCTGTCCTGGAACTCACTTTGTAGACCAGGCTGGCCTCGAACTCAGAAATCCGCCTGCCTCTGCCTCCCGAGTGCTGGGATTAAAGGCGTGCGCCACCACGCCCGGCTGTGTATGAGTGTTTTGCCTGCACGTATGTGTATAAGTGCTAAGGTAGCTCTCATATAAAATCAGACCAAAAAGAAAGAGAAAGAAAAAGAGAAAGGAAGAACATATTGTGTATCAAAATTTAAAGCAATCTTAGTTGTTCATCTGGAATCACAAACCAATTAAACCGAATCATTAAATACATCATGCGTCATAACTAAGAAATGTTCATTCCCAGTACGCAAAGCAATGGGATCGAAAAAAATGTTAATATTACGCAGCATGACACACCAATTCTTCCCAGTGATCTTTGACTTTGCTTACAATCACTATAGATGAAGACTAATCGTTTGAACACATTTAAAACTTTGGGCTGGGGGAGTGTAGTTCAGTGGTGGTGCATTTGCCTGGCATCTACAAGATTCTCGGGGTCTGATCCCGAGCCTTGCAAAAAACCAACCAAAACAATGCAATTTCTTCTTGTTTGAGTTCCTCTGTCAACTTGGAAAAATAAAAAGATCCACTGGCACCCCTGGCTACAGTTAACATGGAGAACTGGTAGGTGATATATAATACGAACAATGAACAGAATAGCTGGCCTCAGAAGGAAGAAATGGGAGCTGTGAAGGTGGTGAGCAAGGACCTGGGGAAGGAGTCTCAGAGCTGCCGGCTCTATGGTTCAAACTCAGCATGTTCTGTCTTTGGGGAGGTGATATACACATGGCTTGGGATCTACATGGTAAAGGAGGCAATGACTAAGGTCATTGCAAAATATTAGGACCTTGACAGGTGTGCCAGTCAGCTGGTAACAAGGACCATACATTCTTGGCCCAAGAAAGGTTATAGGAAAACTTGAATCTGCAAAATAGTCTGATCAGAAGAAAAGCTCCTCTTATAGAAACCCAACCCTGGAGCCTGAACTCTGCCTGAGTGTAGAAAATGTAAGCCAGCTGTCGTGAGCATAACAAACCAGCAAATTCCTAGGGTGGTCAGCAGAGGAAACTGACATTCTGACAGCTGAAGCGCCTCTAGGCACGTTCAGGGCCATGGCCTGGTTTAGTATAGATTTGGGTTTAGGATGGTTATTTGTGTGTGTGTGTGTGTGTGTGTGTGTGTGTGTGTGTGTGTGTGAGAGAGAGAGAGAGAGAGAGAGAGAGACAGACAGACAGACAGACAGAGACAGACAGAGACAGACAGAGAGAGACAGAGAGAGAGATTGTTTATAAATGACAGGGAGAGAGGCTTGGAGAGTGGCTTGGGGGTTAAAAGCCCTCTCTCTTTCTCCCCCCACACCCTCCCTCCCACTTACTTCCTCCCTGTATCCCCTTCTCTTTGCAAAATTATCTGTAACTAGTCAACGTTTTCTTCTGGCCTTCAAGCACACACACACACACACACACACACACACACACACACACACATATATATATATATATATATATATATATATATATATATACACACACACACACACAAGCACACACTCACACACATGTACACACACACAACTCATGAACACACACTCAAACACACACGTGTACACACACTCACAGCATGAATCTTTATAAGAGGTTTTGGGTTTTTTTCTTAGGGAACAGGAAGAGATAGAAACAGTACCCAGGTGTGGTGCCTAGCATTCCATTACCTGCTCGCTAGTCTCTGAATGGTAGATGAATGCAAGCTCAAAGAGGAATATATCCCTGCTGAAGACTAACTTAGGCCAGCTGTGTGTGTGTGTGTGTGTGTGTGTGTGTGTGTGTGTGCATCTGTAATCCCCAGCTCTGGGAACAGAGGCTTCAGCTCAAGGAGCTGCTACTATAGTCTATCTCTGTTCCCTTTCTAACCTGCTTCTTGCTCCCTAGATGCCTCCGTCAGCTCCTTCATGATAATCCCCTGCTGCTTCCACTTCCTCCGGAAGCTGGCAAATGCATGACGAACGGTCTGAGGTGCCTGCTTCTGACAACAGCAAGATGACTTTTGAACTGTGTATGGATCTCGCTCTGTCAGAGGACCATCCAAGAGAAGCCTCCAGACTCATTGTTTCTATGTTTATTCTAAACTCACTTTAGGGATTTCATGTGCCATCTCAGGTCCTCTGCTTCCCTCTTCTGGTCAACTGGAAGGAATCTTTTATAGCTGTTGACAACACTGGGGTGGGAATTAATACTAATACCTCACCCTAATGATCACTTTTCGGTGTGTCAGTAAGTGACACCAAGAAGGGGGATAAGTAAACATGGCATCGTTGTACGTTCACAGCAGGACCATCGTGACATCTATTAATCATTCAGACTGTAGGGAAATTATTAACACAGCCGGTCCCAGATGCATCGCTTGCAAACCCATGAAGTAAAAAAAGTTACACACATACTTTACCCTAAAAAAGTACTAAGAGCTTTAAATAGCACTTTGAATTCCTAGGGAGATAGAGTAGAGTCTGTAGTTCTAGATCAATGAATTCTTTTTTGGAGTAGTATCCTAAGGGCTAAGATGTCACTCTGCAAAACACTCCAGGGAGCCATGTGACTATAGACTCTGAGGGGTGGACTCAAGAAGAAAGATCACAGCCTGAGGAATGAATGCCTTTTCAGTTGATAACAGACTTAATCTTAATCACATAGTTTCGAGTTGAAAAGGATTTCAAAGGCCTTAAAGCAGGGTTTCTAAACCTGTGGGTTGAGAGCTCCTTGGGGTCAAATATCAGACACTTACATTACAATCTATAACAGTCACAAAATTACAGCTATGAAGTAGCAACAAAAATAACTTTATGGTTGGGGGTCACCACAATATGAGGAGCTGTATTAAAGGGTTGCAGCATTGGGAAGGTTGAGAGCCACCACCCTAAAGTTTCCTAGGGTTCAGACTCTTGTGTTGTGGCTAAGGGAACTGAGATCGAAAGCCACAAAAAAAGTGTGGCCCGTATGAACAATGGAACAGCATTCAACTGTGAAGAAAAATGGACCCCTGACATTCGGGGAAACGGATGCAACTGACATCATTATACTGAGCGAAATAAGTCATACTCAGAGAGAAATACCATTTTCCTGCACATTTATGCTTTATAGTTAGATCAATCTACCTCTTCACTCTGTGTGTGTGTGTGTGTGTGTGTGTGTGTGTGTGTGTAGATAATGAAAGTTTAAAGGGGGGGCATTAGAAAAAAGAAGGGGAAACAGAAAGCATGAAAGTAGAAGCAAATACTATAGGGTATGGGGGGGAAGGAAGCCCAAAGTGGGGAGGGCAGAGGAGGGAAGACAGAGGTGATGTATATGGAACAGTGTAATGAAGTGTATGCAGGGAAGTGCTCTAGCTAACGCACTAACTTTAAAAAGAATAAGAAAAGAAAAGGCAACTGGGGTGGTATTTGGAAAGGAAGGGATTCCCAGGGAAGTTAGGAAGGACTCTGACAGTATGTGGAGTCTCCCAGGTCAGATCAGCAACAAGGAAGATTTCTGTTGGTGCCCAGGGAAGACTGATCCATTCAAATGCTAAGTCGTGCAATAATCTTTATTCCATAAGAAAGTACACTTTAAAGGGTTAAAAGCCATGTGTCGGGTTTAGTGGTGCTCTGCTAGAAACTATGAGGTAGAGACACACAGTGTAACAAAACAGGAAGGCCCATGCTATTCTGTGGATTAAACACTCAGAGGGAAAGGAAAGAGTAAATGGGTGGGCATGTAGGAGCTCAGCCCTTCATTCGCTGACACTCACCCAGAAGAAGGTTGGAAGGTTGCTCTTTACCTGTAACTTCCAGCAAGTTTGCCAGTGATGACTTGCAACATACTTCTAAAGAAGAAATAACTTTTATATATATTTGTGAGGGTCAAGGATTCATGAGCAAAGCTCCGGCATTTTGACATACTGATCAGCTGGTAAAACAAAACAAAACAAAACAAAACAAAGCAAGCAGCTTGGTTTAGAAGAGGAGATACAGGGCATCTGATTCTGTAGAAAGACTTTCCTAAGATGAGGCAGTATTTGATGAAGAAGGATGACAAGCTCCTTTAAGACCACCATGGCAGTTCCCTAACAGTCGTCATTCCTGTTCACACACACACACACACACACACACACACACACACACACACACACATCAAATACAGTCAGGAAAATGCAGTCTGTAATTCCAAACTTGATGCTTTTCATAAATGTTGACATCTTTGGGAGTCACCACTATACTCCATATCAGTTAAGATATTCTAACAAGCCAGGCGTGGTAGCACACACTTTTAATCCCAGCACTCGGGAGGCAGAGGCAAGCGGATTTCTGAGTTTGAGGCCAGCCTGGTCTACAGAGTGAGTTCCAGGACAGCCAGGGCTATACAGAGAAACCCTGTCTCGAAAAACAAAAACAAACAAACAAAAAAAAGTTATTCTGACAAGTGTCAGAGAGTCGGTTTAGGACAAGAGGGGATGGCTCAGTGGCATAGCATTTGCCCAGTACATTCTGGACCCTAGCTGCAGGGGGAGAGCAACCAGATTGACCTGGCCTAGGCAGAATCGAGAGTGGAGAATATTTATTGAAAAGCATATGAGAAACCAGAAAGGGTGTGGGCTAATGAATGGACCACTGAGACCCTCACCTTTATCCCTCTGCTTCCTGTCAAGGCAGCTTCAAGTTCAGCTATTGGCAGTTTCTGCTACCCTTGAGGCCATTGGCTCAGACATCCCATCTTCCTCACTAGACAGAAATCCTCTTTACCATCAGAGTCCTGGAGACGGTCTCTGACTGGCCTTACTTGTTGGAGAAGCGTGATGGCTGAAAGTGTGGGTTTTAGAGGCAAGCTGCTTACGTCATTAACTCCCATTCCTACTAGCTCAGCGGTTCTCAACCTTCCTAACGCTGTGACCCTTTAATACAGTTCCTCATGTTGTGGTAAGGAACTTAAGTAGGAAGTTTGCTACTGGTATGAGTCATAATGTAAACACCTGTCATGCAGGAAATCTGATACACCGTCCCCAACAGTGTCGCAATGCACACGTTGAGAGCTGCTGCACGAGCTGATCTAGAAGTCCCTTAAGCTCTTTCATTTCCTCTTAGTGTATCTGTCACTTTGCTTTCTAAGGCTTTGAGAAAGAGTTCCATCCTAAATTAGCCTCAAACCAGACCCTTTCATCAACTTAAGTGTCTATCAGATAAATGAATAAAGACAATGAATGTGGTTACTATATACAATGAAATATTACTTTGCCATAAAAAGGACGAAATCCTCATTTGAAGTCACTATGTTAAGGTTGAGGAAATGTCTCTGATTCACTGAATTTGGCTCTTGCTCCAGAACAGTGGCTCTCAAGCTTCCTAACGTGCTATGACTCTTTAACACAGCTCTTTATGTTGTGGTAACCCTGAACCATAAAATTATTCTTGTTGCTACCTCATAACTGTAATTTTGCAGCTATTATGAATCTTAATGCATTCTGTATTTTTGATGGTCTTAGGCTACTCCCATGAAAGGGTTGTCTGAACCCCAAAAAAGCACAGCAACCCAAAGATTGAGAATCTGCTTCAGAGGCTCCAACATTCTCCTCTAGCCTCTGTGGGCACTCATACTAATGTGTACATTCCTCCACACAGACACATAATTTAAAAAAATAAAAATCAATCTTTAAGAAAACAGCATGGGTTCTCTCATGAGGAAACTTGGTTTTATAGAAGTATAGTGTACTGTATTGATTAAGTTTTAACAGTTCCCAGAGTCTAGGGTAGAGAGCACAGATATGAAGAAGGTTGATAGGTATGGGGCTGTCCTTGAATAGAACGGATGATTTCTAATGCCCTACAGCAGTAGGACAGCTCTGATGGATGGAAATTCATCACACATTTAAAAGTTATGAGGAGAGAGGATTCTGAACACTCCAAACCAAAACAATATTTGAGATAGCTAATTACCTTCCTGTAAGTATTCTACACTGTATACACACATCGAAAGGTCATGCTATATATATGTATATATGTATGTAGATAATTAGATAATAGATAGATAGATTGATTAGATAATGTGTTCATTCAAAACAAAACAAAACAAAACAAAACACAGTTTAAAATCTGTTCCAAGCTATCATAAATGCAGGAGAGAAGGCAAAGAGACAAGCTCCCAGTAGATAACAAAGTCATCTTGTTTTAAAAAGTTTGGACCAAGAAACTATTTACAAAATGGTTATTTTAAAGTTTAACACCCAAACATCCTGCCTCCAAGTCTTCAGTATATCCTACCAGTGTGTACCACCATAGTCACCGGAGGGCCTGGTTTCAGCTCCAAGGATCCATGTCAAGATAGATGTGACTCACAACCTCCTCTGAGTCCAGTTCCAGAGACTCCAATAGCCTCTTCTAACCACTTGATGGGCACTTATATACATGTGGTAGGCATTCACACAAACACACATGCACATAAATAAAAATTTAATAAATCTGAACTGGGCATGGTCATACATGTTTTAATACCAGCACTCAGGAGGCAGAGGCAAGTTGAACTCTATTAGTTCCAGGCTGGCTTGGTCCATGTAGCACTCCAGGTCAAATAGGGCTACACCTTGTTTCAAACTTCTCCTCCTCCCCCTTCCTCCTCCTCTTCCTCCTCATCATCTTTCTTAAAGTATGGGGGAAAGGGCTGGAGAGGTTTCTCAGTAATTAAGAACACTGGCTGTTCTTTTAGAGGATATAAGTTCAATTCCTAGCAGCCACTGTGTGCTTTACAACCACCTGAAATTCCAGTTCCAGGGGGAATGTAATATCTTCTGGCTTCTGCAGGCATCAGGCACACATGTAGTACATAGACATATATGCATGCAAAAGACCATGCACATAAAATAAAAATCTTCATTAAAGTCAAATAATGTGGTATATATTCTGTAATATATATATATATATATATATATATATATATATATATATATATATATATATAATTTTAAGAAGTTAAAAACTAAGCAGTTTTTGAACTAACCTTGTGAAGAAGAGTAAGGAATTAATGCTATAAAAATTAAGAGAACATTTGCCTCTCCAGGAAAAACAGGAATAAGCTTTGGAAGGAGCTTTGGAAACTATGGTAATGTTTCATTTGTTGACACTGGCAGACTACACAGGAGTTTGTTTCATAAGGTGTTAGCTCACATACTTGAAGAGCTTTCTGTATGCCCTATGCATTGTCCACATGCCCTGACAAGTCATTGCTCTCA
This sequence comes from Mus minutoides, assembly GCA_902729485.2. Taxonomy (NCBI): domain Eukaryota; kingdom Metazoa; phylum Chordata; class Mammalia; order Rodentia; family Muridae; genus Mus; species Mus minutoides. The sequence continues at coordinate 851,087 of LR749943.1, read as the reverse complement.
CAGATATGGGAGCTCATGCAGTAGGAAGAAGAGTAGCGCTGCTTAAGCTCAGAGTTTGTGCTTGCAGAGAACCAGAACTCAGGTCCCAGCACCCACCTAAGGTGGCTCACAACCACCTGTAACTCCAACGACAGGGGGATGGGATGCCTCTGGTTTCCAATGCACATACATACACACACACACACATAATTAAAAATAAATCTTAAGACATTATTTACAATGTTACAGAGCCCTAAAAGAAAGAGGGAGGATTGAAAGCCATCTGTTGAAAGATGATCATCAGCCTAAAACAAGAACTGGTACTGCTTTCTTTGTGTGCTAAATGGAGCAAGTGATGTCTTAATGGACATTACATATTCTCTTGGCTTAACGTGTAAAAAACAAATTTAGTTAGAAAAGTACACAGTTTTCTAGTCTCATAGTGTTGCTGTGATAAGACACTCTGACTAAAAGCAACTTGGGAAGAAAGGGATTATTTGACCTTACAACCCCCAGGTCACAATCCAGCACTAAGAGAAGCTGGGGCAAGAACTAAACCAGAAAACATTTAGAGGAGCACTGTTTGCTGACTGGCTCACCAGGTTCAAGCTTGCCTAGCTTTCTGATATAGTCCAGACCTACCTGTGTAGGGATGGTGCCACCAATAGTAGGCATCAATTAGGACAACCTCTTATAGACATGGCTAGAGGTCAATCTAATCTGGACAATTCCTCAATTAAGGTTCCTTCTTCCTAGGTGACTCAAGTTTGTGTCAAGATGACAATAATAACAGATTAGCCCAGATAGCAAACATTAAGTTCATAGGTTAAGATTATCATGGCTAAACAATGTCCCAGAAACCCTCTTAAGATGCATCACAGAAGGGAGCCTCCATCTCCACGGTTGCTGTGTCTAGTCTGCCCTTCTTTCCTGGGCAAATGACTTGCTCCCACATAAGCTCCTCTCAGAGGAGCTGCCGGCCTGGAAAGGGTCCGCACAACGCATCACCCCCAGGCCTTTTGACAATGCCATCCAGCCCTTCTCATCTTCGAGGCAATGCTGGGGCTGCCATGAGGTTTAGTTCGTTGGTTGGCTTGGCTCGGCTCTGACTCAGAAAAAAGCTCCCATCTTAAGTGTGCTCCCCACACTTCCCTGTGATATGATATTAGTGTCTCTGTACCACACTCTGCTGCCCTTCCCACCCTCCCCAGGGTCAGCAGCCAGGGACCTTCCACTGCCAGTTGAACTCTGCAGTAGCATCTGTAAGACTGGAGCATTGTCCCAAGTGGATTTAGAGATTAAGTGATTCTTATTCAAGATAACCTCTCCTCTATTATTGGATGTTCAGACTTTTCCATTTTAACCAGCAAATATCATGTGCAATAATAGGTTTGTTAAAGAAAAGTGGAAAACCTTGTTTTTACCAATGTTAAATTTAACTACATTCATTTTACTTAATTACTACAATCTACCAAGAGCTTTTGTAATTTTTTTCTTTGCTATCTAATATGCTTGTGTAATTCACAGACTTGATGAATCATTTAAGCATTTAAAATGACAGACACAAGGCAGACTTTTGCAGAGGTATATGAACCAAAAGATATGTACTAGAATATTCAAGTAGCACTTGTGATATTTCTAAACTAGTAAGAGTCTAAATGTTCATTAGTGACATGTGTAGAATGGACTTTTATGTAAGAATGGAAGAGAATGAAGTATTGGTAGGGTTGTTGGATAATGCAAACATTAAGTAAAACAATATGGACTCTGATACCATTTTTATAAGACTGGAAAACAGATAAAACTCACATATAAAGTGCAGTTACACTTAAGAAGGAGGGGATGGAAAAGCACACAAGGCAGGCCTTTGGGAGGCTGATAAGCTCTCTGTTTCTGGACAGGGATGATGGCTAATTTAATTATTGGCCCATGAAGTTAGTATTTGTGACTTTGTAGTTTACATTTCAATAAAAATTATTTTAATAACAGTGAGGATATTGAATGCTCGTAATTGTACCAGTAATAACAATAAAGAATTTATATACATAGTCAGCATGTTAATTAATGGGTTCAATAATATAGAGTCTATAAAACATAAATTAAGTGTAAATCAGTAAGAATGCCAAAAGTACAAGCTATTGGAATGGTGGAAAATCAGTTTGACTGGGTTAAAATGGAGGTGTGGAAGAATACATGGGTGAAAATGTGCATCAAACAGATGTATAAAAAGGGCTTGGGAACTGGAGAACTGGGCTGGGATCAAATATTTTGGAATCACCAGTGTCTTAATATGGTAGTGGTTGAAGTCCCAGAGGTGAGTGAGATAATCCACAGACAACAGAAAACTTTCAGGAGAGAAAGTCAAGGGATTAGCAGGATGTATGGAAAGAAAACTCATGACTGAGATGAAAATCAAGCCTTGTAAGGGATGGAAGATATACAGAGAGCAGGTGAAGAGACTTCTGTGGGCAAAACAACAGCCAGGATCTACTGCCAGAGATACAGAAAGAAGGGTATAGACTGAGAAGGCTCCATGGATTTAATAATTATAGGTGACTTTGGTAAGAGCAGAACTAATGGCATCATGAGTTCTAACACAGGTGGTCCATATGAACACCATCTAAGAAGAGTTTTGCAAGAAAGGAAGAACTTCTTTTTTTGATGGCATTGATGGAAAGGAAGTGCAGAGAACAGTACAACCTTAACTCAAGAATATGGAACAGTGGTGTTTGAATGCAGTCTGGAGTCCAAGGGGAGTACTGGTCAACCACCTACCACCTGCCTCTGTTCAGCAGCCTACAGGAGTCACAGTGTGTGTCGAGGGAGAGAAGGCCTTTCTTCCAGTTGGAAGGTGGAAAAAGCATTACATGAGAGTCTTTTTAGCATAGTAGGTAATTATACTTGACACTGAAGAACAGACAGTAGTCCTCCCTGCTTGGCTGCTTAAGCCTTTGTCCTGCAGTCTGAATGGCTGTCTTTGTTAACAAAGCACTGTGTCTATAGCTGATATTATTCTCCTGTCCTCCTCTGCCTGATAATCTTCCCTGACCCCAGTTATCAGTAACTCTGCAGTCTTGTTCAGCTTAATCTTCTGAATCTACATAGTTTCTTTCTTCCAGCCCAACCTTCAGATTCTTCTCGAAAATGTTGCCTACCAATGGCAAAACCCAGTACTTCCTTCTAAGGAAAACGAAGCTCTTTAAGACTATGTTCTATTGACTTGAAAGCTAGCAATTACAAAGAAAAGCCTGGAGGTCCAGAACCTGTGATAGACTGGAAGGAAACATTGAAACTCGTGATTAGTCCTGGAGAAGTAGCCTGAATGTCCAATAGCTGGTTTCAGTCATGTCCTATCTGTCTCTCAGGGCTGCTGTGACCAGAGGCTCCTGTGTCCATGCCTTCCATAGTTGTGTCACTTTGATTTAGGACATAGGTGAACAGAAGGAATGTGAACCATTGTTCTAGTGTATTTCCCCAAAGCTTCGCCCTGACAGCTGTCCTACTTGTCTGTTGACCAGTCACCTCATTTCCTGTCTGCTCTCCTTTCAGGTTCTAGGAGGTAGAGATTTAATGATAATTTAGTGAGGAAGACTTTAGGAAAAGCCTTCATTAAATAAATGGGGGTTGTGTTCCTCCTGGTTGGGATATGTGGTATGAGAGCCCTGTTTAATGAATTTACACAAAAATACCTTTTGAAGACCTGGGACTCATTCCAATGAAGTTATATCCAATTGAAAAAATGTTTACAAAAATACCCAAGGTATTGTGCATGAATAACCTAATATATATTTATGTAGAAGCATTTTAATAGCATGAATAGCATTTCCCAAAGGGATCAGAGCCTAATCCCTAGAATCTAAAATGTTATCTTAGTTAGAATAAGGTCTTTGGAGATGTTATTAAATTAATGATCTTGAAATGAGGAGATCATTCTGAATTATCGGGGTAGAGCCCAAACACAATTACATGTATTCCTATGATAGAGAAGTAGAGGAAGAGTATACATACACACAGAGTAGAGACAATACCATTGATGTATCAGAGAAATATTGAAGCTGCTTACCTCCAAGTGTATATCAATGATGGTCACAAGCAAAGGGTTTCCAGTAGCCACTAGAAACTGCTAGATAAAGGGTTGTGTTGTGGTTAACGTCAGTTGTCAACTGTGGGATATTTTCTTGATTTTTAACTGATGTAGGCAGGCTCAGTCTACTGTGGGCAGTGTCAGCCTTGGGAAGGTGGTCCTGGAAATGTAAGCTTTATTTTTCCATGGTTTCTCCTTCAGTTATTATCTCCTGGTTCTAGCCTTGAGCTTCTGTCCTGACTTGATATCTCTTCATGATAGAGGGATATGATGAGGAAGTGTAAGCCAAGTCAACCTTTCTTCCCCCAAGTTGCTTTTCATCCATATTTTGTCACAGCAACAGAAACTAAACCATGCTGGGATAGATTACTGGAATTTTCCTTAGAACTTTTAGAAGGACAGAACCCATGCTGACAACTTGACTTTGGCCCAGTGGTACATCTTTCATACATTTGGCTTCTTGGACATCAGGGATAAATTGCTGATGCTTTGTGTCACCAAATATATGGTCATTTTGTTATTGCAGCCATGAGACAGTCAAACATCATACAACAGTTTGGGGGAAAATTGTCTTAGTGTTGTATTGCTGTGAAGAGACATCATGACCATGGCAACTCATTCAAAGGAAAACATTTAGTTGGAGCTGGCTTACAGTATAGAACTTTAGTCTACTGTCATCATGACAGGAAGCATGGTGTCATGCAGGTAGACACAGGGCTGGAGAGGTAGTTGAGACAGTAATATGAGAAGACCTATCTGGATCTTCAGATATAGCAAGTAGAGAGAGAGAGAGAGAGAGAGAGAGAGAGAGAGAGAGAGAGAACCTGGCTTGAGCTTTTAATAAAACATCAAAGCCCAGAGGCAGGCAGCTTTCTGAGTTTGAGGCCAACCTGGTCTACAGAGTGAGTTCCAGGACAGCCAGGGCTACACAGAGAAACCATGTCTCAGAAAACAAAAACAAACAAACAAACAAACAAAAACAAACCCCACCCCTAGTATCATACTTCCTCCAACAAGGCCACATCCACTTTAACAAGGCCATACGTCCTAATACTTTCAAATAGCATCACTATCTATTAGACTATGGGAGCCATTTTTATTCAAACTACCATACCCCCCCCCAAAAAAAAAAAACTAAGGAAAAGAGGTAGAAATGGGTGTTCTAACACACACACACACACACACACACACACACACACACACACACATACACACACACACACAGAGCAGGTGGGAGGGGTAATAAGTGATGTCACACCACATCAGTAATTAATGCTGCAGGTGTCTCAGATCATGCAAATGACTTGTGGTCACTCACTGCCTCTCAGTAAGTGGCCACTCCCATACAGGTCCACCTCACATGCGACACTACCCATCCTAAGCCCTGCCCTGGATCACGCAGAACATAAGGCTCAGCAAAGATAAGAGTCGTGTTGCGGCTCTGCGAAGTACACCATTCTCTGAGATCTTGTCAGGACTGGAACTCTGTCAGGGGTAAACAAGAAGGAGCAAAGCTTACTTCTGCTCTGAAGACTGGACAAAATGCAAGTCTGATGACCAGGGCCTCACTGGTCTGCTGGTGTTGGGTGGAAGTGGGAGTAACTCGGCAAGGGAGAGAACAAGGAGGATTCCTGGGAAACAAGCTGGAAGCCCAGGAGTCCTGCTTGATACTGGCCAATAGGAGATTTCAGGTTATAGCTCTTTGGTTAACATCAGCTCCCTAAAGAGTAAATAAGATTTATTTAATCTTTAAAGGGTAAATGGTATTTTATCTCAGAAAATAAAGACTTCATATGATCCCCTTGGACAGTAAGAACTTGGGGAATGCCATTCTAGTCATGAAATTATCCCTCCCACCCACCCATCCCCTGACACTGCCCTGCCTAGTATCACCTATAGCTAACAGACACCTATTGGGGTCTCCGGGTAGACATTCCTAAAAGGTCAGGAGTGTGTGCATCTCCTTCTGACCACCTCCAACTCCTCCAAAGTATGACCTGTCAGTGGCATTAGTCATAAAATCTTTTGATTTGAGGATTTAGGGCAAGAACTTTGGACAGTATATTTTCTGCTCTGATATATATATATATATATATATATATATATATATATATATATATATGTGTGTGTGTGTGTGTGTGTGTGTGTGTGTGTGTGTGTGTGTATATATATATATATATATATATATATATATATATATATATATATATATGCAAGATTCCCATTCATAAATTCGAGTGATCAAGTTTACCAAGCTGTCCCAGATGGAGGCAGCTGCCAGCATAAGCCTTGTCTCAAGTGACAGCTTATTTCCCATTACCCTCCACCATTAGGAACAATGTGAGCCTGTCCCCATGACCATTGCTATATATCATGTTCCTTCTGATTGTGACTGCACAGGCTGAATTAACCTCTCCATGATTTAGAGGTGATGGGTCTGAGTTTCATTATAGATACAACTTCTATGCTCTCCTCCGCTGAGGCACAGGGACTCACTTGGAAGGGGGTTTTAATTACTATGCAGATTGCTCTCCTATCATTTGATTGAAACTTCAAGAAGAAAGAAGGTCATTAATGTAACTTCTTCCTCAATTTCTCACTTTAGGAAATCAGAAAGCAGAGCCACACATAATTCAGCGTAGCTCAGTCCAGTGAGCCATCTTCAACAGCTTAGAAGCGCTGAAATGGATGGTAACCACCAAGCCGGAGACATTCTCAAAGGACCGCTTCTCTTAGAAATAAATTTGCCAAGTGAACTTGGATTCATAGCTGCCAATCAAAGTTTGAGTTTCTGAGTCTGAGTCCAAGGCTGTAGAGTAAAGCCTTTCTCCAGGTTGAGGCTGTGGGTGGGCATGGAAGGGTGATGTCATGCCCAACTCTAGGGCTTTCTTCAGAGAGGGTGCTACAAGACACACACTACCCAATGCACTGTCTATGTCACTATCCCCCCCCCACCATTCAACATCAGCTGCTCCCAGTAAGGTGTGTGTGTTGAGGCAAGAGGCCAGTGAGGTCAACAATCCCCCCTGCATGGCTTCTAGCTTGCAGCGAGCAAACCAAAGTAGGCACAGTACTGTGACTTTATTCATTTTTCTTGTTCAGCCAACACACTGAGCAGTGTGTAGAGAGGCTGTGGAAAAAGCAGATAGTGTGAAATTGGGGGTTGGGGGGTGGAGATAAGCATTCAGCAAGAACCGGAACAAGCCAGAGGACGTCATTGTGACTGGATTTCTCATAATTACCTAATAAAGAAAAACAGCCCCTGCTTGGTGGTTCATGCCTTTCCAGCACTTGAAAGGCAGATGCAGGTGGATCTCTATGAGTTTGAGACCAGCCTGGTCTACATAGGGTGTTCCAGGGCAGCCAGGGCTACAAAGTGAGACCTTATCTAAAAAACAAACAAATAAAATTAAAAAAAAAATTAAAGTGGAAAAAAAAAAGAGAAGGTAGTTAAGTAATGTACGTGGATATGGAAATGCTTCAAATGTTATTGAGTAAAGATGGGAAGTGTTGCTCAGTAGTAGGGCCCTTGTATAACATGCACCAGGCCCTGACTTCAATCTCCAACACTTCATAAGCAGATGTTAAGTGAAAAAAGAAAGATGCCCAAATGTATAGATCAGGGTTGGTGGTATCTATCGATCAGTGCTAGACTGCACGAGGCTCTAGATTGGACCAAAGTTCTACTAAATTTTCTTTTAAAGTGTGCACAATAGAAATTTACGTTAGGTAAATGTAGTGAGGATTTTGGTTTCTTTAAAAACCCTGTTACATTTATATAACTATGTTTTATTTAGTCCCAGGTGTGGGATATGGGGCCACTTGAGATTGTCCACAGCCACTATGATTGTCTGGTGCTCTAGGTAGGGCATGATTTTTGCCAGCTACAGGTAGTTTATGTTTGGAATTATGGGGACTCAAGAAGGTGTGAATTCAAGAGCCTCCAGAGGGTCTGCTGCAGCTGCTATTCCTTGCTGTGCTCTTGCTATTGCTGGATTGCAGGATTGCTGGATTGCTGGGTTGCTGGGTTGCTGGATTGCCGGATTGCTGGATTGCTGGATTGCTGGGTTGCTGGATTATTGGATTGCAGGATTTCTGGATTTCTGGATTTCTGGATTGCTGGGTTGCTGGGTTGCTGGGTTGCTGGATTATTGGATTGCAGGATTTCTGGATTGCTGGATTGCTGGATTGCTGGGTTGCTGGGTTGCTGGATTGCTGGATTGCAGGATTGCTGGATGGCTGGATTATTGGATTGCAGGATTTCTGGATTTCTGGATTTCTGGATTGCTGGGTTGCTGGTTTGCTGGATTATTGGATTGCAGGATTGCTGGATTTCTGGATTTCTGGATTGCTGGATTGCTGGATTGCTGGATTATTGGATTGCAGGATTTCTGGATTTCTGGATTTCTGGATTGCTGGGTTGCTGGGTTGCTGGGTTGCTGGATTGCTGGATTGCTGGGTTGCTGGATTGATGGGTTGCTGGATTGATGGATTGCTGGGTTGCTGGATTGATGGGTTGCTGGATTGCTGGATTGCTGGTTGGAGATATTCTAACAATAAAGATTGGACTTGCCCCAAGGGATTCAATGCCCCTAATCAGCAGGGAGTTATCTAAAGATGTCTATGCTCTCTTTTCCCTCTAACCTTCCTCTTCTACCTAGTGTTATGGGGTTGGAAGGGTTTGAGGTGGAATAAGGGTTGGAAGGGAGGTAGAAAATAGAACCCAGTAAAGTAGCCCCAAAAAGTACACCTACAACTAAGTTCAAAATTATTTGTAAATATATATTTTCTATTAATATAAACATTGTATATAAATGTTATGCTATACTTTCAATCTAGCTTATTCAACAGTGATTGTTTGGGGGGAATAAGGTGTTGTTACTTGTTATTCTGTGCTGGATAGTTTTGTATCAACTTGATACAAGCTGAAATCATCAGAGAGGAGGGAGCCCCAACTGTGAAAATGACTCTGTAAGATCCTGCTGTAGGCAAACATGTAGGCATTTTTTAAAATTAGTGATTGATAGTAGAGGACCCAGTCTATTGTGGGTGTTGCAGTCCCTGGGCTGGTGGTCCTAGGTTCTGTAAAAAAAAAAAACAGGCTGAGCAAACCATGATGAGCAAGCTAGTAAGCAGTATCCATGGCCTCTGTGTCAACTCCTGCCTCCACATTTCTGCTCTGCTTGAGTTCCTGTTCTGACTTCCTTAAGTGATGGGCTACAATGTGGAAATGTAAGCCAAATAAATGCTTTCCCCTCCAGCTTGCTTTTGGTCATGGTGTTTCATCACAATAATAGAAGCCCTAGCTAAGACATATTCTTTCCTATGTATTATTAATGCTAGTACATGATGTTTTGAATTTTGTTTCCATAACATTTCCCTAAAGTCCCCATATGAGCTCTCAGAGGATCTTCCCAGGCTCTAAACTTTGACCCCAAGGACACTTCCCATAGCTGCGCAGGCTGTGCCTTGAACATGAGTGTCCCAGCCCAATAACTTCTCCGGAGGAACCCTCACATCTGACTCTCTAGCATGGGTCAGATTCCAGACCAGTCACTGCCCTGGCCTGAGACTCAAGCAAGTTCTCCATGGCTATCAGATATGTCTGTGAAGCCAGCAGACATATTCATGTTGCCCCAACTTCTACATATTGCACATGCCAATATTGATCATGCGTTGACTGTGGACAGGCAGTTCTCAGTTGCCCACACAAATGGCAGTGAGCACTGGCACTCAACATTCAAAACAGCAGATGATCATGAAAGATGGCTTTGGATAGCTGTCCTTGGAATTTAGTTGGTGGTTCCTGTTAATATAGATTTCTTCCTCCACAGATCTACTTGAATGAAAATTGGCTGGTCGTCTGTGTTTCCTGTCTACTGAATATAGTAAGACTGGCACATGTTAGGGAGACTCCCTCTGGGGCTAAAACAACAGGAGAAGGAAGATTTGTTCTTGATGATCTGTTTGATGGGGGCTGAGGCAGTTACATTTAGAAACATACTTAGGTTGGTTTCTCTTTCTGTTTTTTTTTTTTTTAAGATTTATTTATTTCATTTATATGAGTACACTGTAACTATCTTCAGACACACCAGAAGAGGACATCAGACCCCATTACAGATGGTTGTGAGCCACCATGTTGTTGCTGGGAATTGAACTCAAGGCCTCTGGAAGAGTCATCAGTGCTCTTAACCACTGAGCCATCTCTCCAGCCCTCTCTTTCTGTTTTAACACTCACTTTTCTGCAAAACCCAAAATTCAGCCCAAAGCTATTTTACATTGTATTCTTATCTGTAAAATTGTAAGTGTGTGTGTGTGTGTGTGTGTGTGTGTGTGTGTGTGTGTGAGAGAGAGAGAGAGAGAGAGAGAGAGAGAGAGAGAGAGAGAGACTTATACAAGGCACCCAATGAGGTGATATATGTGAATGCACCTCTTTGGTACCTGCAGGGGTCAAAGGCTTCTGATCTCTTGGAGTTAGAATTAGCCATTGTTGAGCTAGAATCCTAACTCCCAGCCCTCTGCAAGTGCTTGCTCTTAACTGCTGAGCCATCGCTCTAGCTCTGGTCTATCTCATTTTATTGCCGAGCTGAGGATTGAGCCCAAGGCCCTGCCCATGCCAGGGAAGCATTTTCCAGCTGTCATCAGCCCTGAGAACGGGGTTCTTCAATATTAGGATCCTGTAGTCGATCAGTCCTCGAGAATGGGTACCTCAGCAATCAGAGCAGTCTCAGAGTGGCAGTCTCACCTGGGGAAGGCTGATAGCCCGGTAGTTTATTCAACCCACAAAGCTGAATAGCTAGGCAGTGCCAGTCTGGTGCCAAAAACCTGAAAGGTTGCTGGAGAGCTGTTTGTCTTCAGGGCATGGAGGAAGCTGGAAATGCTGGCTCTGACATCAGCAGAGGAATCTGCAGCAGTCGACAGGGTAAATCCACTCTGGAGCTGGAGGGAAGGCTGAGTGGGCTAGAGACAACAGTCTCCCTTCTGCCAGGCTCTTTTTATCTGGGCTGTTACCAGTCAGAGCTGCCCACAATCAGTATGGCTCTTCCCACATCAATTAATGAAATCAGGACAATTCTTCAAGTGAGAACCCATACTCAGGGGACTCTCATTTGTAGCAAATTGATGTCAAAGCAACCACCCCAAGCCATCCCTTGTCTACTTGACATACAAACATTTCACTTTCAAAACCATAACATTCAGACATACATACTTGTACATAAATGAATAAAAACATCTTTTAAAAGAACCTTAAAAACCATAACCTTGTCCTCTAAGTTTCATGTTTATTTCATAGTATAACCAGTTTCAAAGATCCCCCAAATCTTTAGAAATCCCAATGCTTTAAAAACCTCAGTTCTCTTAACTGTAATGTCCTATGGACATCCAAACCAAGTAACATACTTAACTTCAACAGGCCAGGTGCGGTGCCTATTCTTGATTGTCACTCTGACTGTATCTGGAATGAAAACCGAATAATGGCAGGCACCCCTGTGAGGAATTTTGTTGTTGCTGCTTAATTTAAAGTAGGAAGACCTACGTCTGTCTAATCTGAATCTTTGAGTTAGGAAGAAAGGTCTTTGATACAGATCTTGAGGCAGGGGAAGGACCAACTCTTTTCTTTCCTTCACTGGCAATGGAGCCTATGTCTTTGGGATTCCAGCATATACTAAAGACCAGCTGAGACATCTAGCCTCATGGATTGAGCAGCCTGGATTTTCTTGGACATGCTATTCACAGTGAGCCATTGTTAGATTAGCTGGACCACAGTCTGTAAGTCATTCTAACAAATCTCATTCATATATATATATATATATATATATATATATATATAAAATACACCAGGACATAAAAAAAAATCACACATATGCAAAAATAAAGTCCACAGCGTATAAAGCTCAGTGTCGAGGGTTGGTCACAGTGGCATTTGCTTTTAAACCTTAGCACTGGGGAGGCAGAGGCAGGTGGATCTCTAGGAGTTTGAGGCCTGTCTAGTCTACATAGTGAGTTCCAGGACAGCCAGGGTTATATAGTGAGACTTTGTCAGGAAACAACCCAAAAACACCTCAGTGTCCAATGTCTGAGACTTATTCATGATCCTCTGGGATCAAAAGAGCTTGAGAAGTCCCACCTTGGTGGCTCTGCCGTCCTTGTCACCTACAGCTTGTCTTGTAGGCTCAAACCCTCACCACAGCTGTCCTTGGCAGATGCAGCGTGGTTGTGGCATCTCTAACATCCTGCAGGCCTCACTGGAGCTTAGCTTGCACTTCTTTCCACCAATGGCCGCACCTGGCCTGCCTTCAGTCTCTACCTCAGAACAGAGCATGAACCTTCAGCTGCTCTCATGACTCCTTCAAGCATTTAAAACCAGTTCCATGTGGGAGATGCTTGCACATTTGCCACGTTCTTGCAATATGCCTTCAACCTTGACTGTCAGGTTCTGAATGCAGGCCTTGGGGAAACACAGCTCAGATTTTTACCTCAGTGCTACTGAGCTATTAATCACAGCTGATGTTTCAGCCCCAGCTAATCAGCAATAGATCTCACTTTCAAGACTGCTAACTGAAAACACATCACATGATAGAGTCTTTGAGGTAATTCTCAAATGTCACAAGGCAGGCCTCCATCACGTGCGTTTCTCTCAATCACCTTCCAGGGTTCCAAGCACCCCATGGCTTTTTCAGGTCCAAGTTCCAAATATTTCCACAATCCCCACACCCTGACCGCCCCCCCCCCCCCACCAAACAGCAAGGTCGTGTTTATGACAGCAACAACATCACTCTCTGGAACCTTTAACATTTGCAGAGCAACAGTTCTCATAAGAGAAGAGGTAGTTCACATTTCCATGAGCGAGCTTATCCCTGTGACCATCCCCCTCCTCTCGGAAGTGTGGCATAGATTGTTAGGTTTGAGAGCAGAGGAAGCATTGACTTTTGTTCTTTCTTTCTGCTTTCCTGCTGTCTCCACTGCCCATACCTAGAGTTCACAGCTGGGGAGGATAGGAAGCATTCAGACATGGAAGTCAAATGGCAGCCCGTGGCGCTCGAGATAGGTTTGTCAGGATGGAAACTTCAATTCGAGCAGATGTCTTTTCTGTTTCGATCATATAATTTTGGTTGTCAGAGTGTAGGAGGTTTAGCAAGAGCTTTAAATCCAATAGAGAAGGAATCAGGAGCACGAGAAAGACACTTAATAATTCATCAAGAAATAAATGCGTCTCCATTCTTTACGGCAAAGATACTTTAAAAAGCAGTGCTGACAGCTCCGGTTGCTAACAGCAATGCCATGCCAGAATTGTTTTGTAAGCAGATGAGTTGGCTAGAACCAGCTTATTGCCTCATACTTCAGAGAAGGAACAGTTGAATCAGAGTTGGCTGGCTTCAATGTTAGGACCTGCCACTTCTTAGCAATGTGAATGTTTACCTATAAAACAGCATATAAAATTGCCACCTAATAAGCTAAGTAGGATGTGGATAAGGAATATACAAATGATTTAGATAGGGCCTAGCACATAGTATGTGTTCAATAAAAGTGTCTTTCATTCTGCTTAAGTATTTTAAAAGTTTACTGTCTCAGGCTGGGCATGGTGGCCCACACCTTTAATCCCAGCACTCGGGAGGCAGAGGCGGGCGGATTTCTGAGTTTGAGGCTAGCCTGGTCTACAAAAAGTGAGTTCCAGGACAGTCAGGGCTATACAGAGAAACCCTGTCTCGAAAAACAAAAAACAAAACAAAAAACCAAAAGTTTACTGTCTCTAAAACTTAGTTTAAATTTCTATTTCTTTGGGAGTGGGTTGCAGAGAATTTGTGGAGATCAGAGGATGGCTTGGGTAAGTCAGTTCTTTCTTTCCACCACATGGGTCCCTGTTGTGGCTTGGCCGCAAGTGCCTTTACTCAAGGAGCTGTCTCCCTGACTGACCCACAGTTTCCCTTCTTAACTAGGCTAATCGTCTTAGATTACCTTACAACAAATTCTCTCTTCACAGACTAAGCAAGGCCCAATCATCCTAAACTCCATGTTTTGGGGTGCCTAGATAAAAGACTTATTAACCTTCTGTTAATAATGTTCCTCTCCATCTTGACAGATAGTTGAAAATGGATGTGGCTTAAATAAAATGTAAAAGTTGTCATACCCAAGCAGGACCTTTATCCGAGGTGTGATGACAGCTAGGAAATGGCCTGCAAAAATAGCTCTGTCCTCACTTCCACTCCTTGTTCTAGGGGCGCCTTCATGTCGTCCTGACAGACAGGCCTGCCCCCTGCAGACCCAGGATCCTCGTCTGCTGCACACATTCCCCAACATAACTGCCAGCTGAGTTCTAATTGCAGAATCTTCATTACCAGGGATGATTGAAACTATAAAAAGAAGCCAGCTGAATTTTTCCACATCCTGCTGGGTGAGCACCGGCCGGCTCTCAGGTCCCTGCCCTCCTTCCACCAGCAAATGTGTGTGTGTGTGTGTGTGTGTGTGTGTGTGTGTGTGTGTGTGTTTATGACTTCAATAGGAACCACTAAGCAAGTGATAGATACTGTCTCTTTTCTCCTTCAAACTTTCCTCTTCAGGAGGTGATCTGAAAACTTAGACAAATACCTCGGGCCTTCCTAAGCTAGAGACAAGAGGTTAATTTTTTAACCCCACGGATCCCCAAAGTCACCTAGAACTAAGTGGCAGTAGAGAAAGAGAGTAGATCTTCCCTCTGCCTCCCAGGCCTTTGCGACTGCTATTAAAAGCCATCTGTAAATGAGCCTTTTCTGTTCGTCATTCATTCCGGTGGGTGAGCTGTTAAAGCACCCGCTGGGCTGGAGCGGAAGGTTCCGAGTTAATTGCAATAAAGGGGGTTTCCAGACGGCAAAGGACACCAAGCAATTTCAAGTGTAGCTGGAAGACAAAGCCACTCAGGACTGCTCCTGGTTCTGCAGCTAATAACTTCTAAGAATCAAGTCAGGTTGAGGTTGCATAGGCCTGTAATCTCAACACTCAGGAGGCTGAGGCAGGAGTGTGAGGTAGAGGCCAGTCTGGGCTACATGGTGAGCCCTATCTGGAAAGAAGGATGAAGGCAGTGATATATGCTAGTTTTACATAAAACACAGGCAAAGCTTTTTTTATTATTATTTTAAATTTTTAAATGTTGAGGGAGCAGGCATCTTTAAACCCAGAAAGAAAAGAAAGAGAAACTGTCTGGAATAATCTGCATCAGTAATGTTAGGGAAGCCAGCTCCAGAGGCCGTGTTACAAATGATTGAGGAGAGGGTCTCAGAAGACAGAGAGGCACACTGTTGCTTTAGATGTACTATATTTTTGCCTCCAGCTCCCCCCACCCCCGCCCCTTGGACTAGAAATAAAAAGTGCTTGCTTAGCAGGTCCTGGCCTTGATCACAACACTGCAGGGGGGAGCGGGGAGAGGGAGGTTTTGTTTTCTTATCTGGAAAATGGGATGGGATAGTAACACTGCCCTGGGCTGCTGGGGGTGGGGGAGGGAGGAAGGGGGGGGATGAACCAGGACAGTAGCCAATCAGCATGCTCCGCAGTGCCTGGCACTGGGATACAAGCGATCCATAAATGTAATCGTTTCTAGTTGACGAGAAAAGCATGGATGCAGAGGGAAGGAAAGCCCCCCCACTGTCCCACTGGATAGAAGGTTTGGGTAGGTCAGAGGCGGCCAGAGGCAGGGTCGGGTCTGAAGCAATAGGAGAGGTGGAAAGGAGCCTCTATTATTCTCTAGGAGAAAGGGCTGTACATAAAGTGACACACGGGCTGGATAAGAAGGGCACACAGGGTAGAGCCCCTGGAGATTCAAACAGGGGCTCCTATATACCCCCAACCCCAAGCTCAGCCTCTTCTGTATCAACAGCCACACCAAACTGGTGCATTTGTTCCAGTGCGATCCATGGTCACCAGGCAAAGCCCTCGGTCTATGGTTCACTCTGGGTACTGTGCAGTCTATGGGCTTGGAAACAAACATATAATGAACCCCTTCTCCCCGCAGCAAGCAGAGACACAGACAAGAAAGTTAGTGGAAAAAAAGCCCCAAATCATCAACAGATGACATTGTCAAGGCAAACAGGGATTAAGGCATTCCTCACAAACTTCAACAGATCAAAGAATGGCCCAGCCTGTAAGTAAAATCGCCTTAGTGACAACAACCGAATGGACAGAAACAGAGGGAAAGAGTGTAGTGCAGAGGGCGAGAGACTCTAGCAGTAGCTAATTTACCCCCAACTTTAAAAGTCCACAAAGGTAGCAAATGGAACAGATCCAGCTGAGACAAGGCGCCAAAGGACAGTGAGGGCTGGCAAGGTACCAATTCCCCTTCAGAGGAGAGTCAAATTACAGAATTCTTTTGCCCACAGAAAAATGGGCAAAAAAAATCATGCATTGCCTGCTCCATTAGGCAGGACCTTGGTTGGTTTTGGCTCAGTGTTTCAGCCAGTTCATCATAGTAGGGAAGGCGAGCAGAGTGGTGCCAGGGGGTGGAAGCACGTGGGAGCCCCTTGGCAAGTAGCCAGACCAGGAGGAAAAAAGAGTGTGACCAGACAGAGCCCGGGATAATGACACCACAAAGAACCGCCCCCAAATGACCTACTTCTTCTAACAGGCTCCGCCTCCTACAGGTTCTACAGCTGCCAGGTGTTCAAACACCTGTGGAGACTTATAAAATTCTATACACATATTTTCTAAACCCTCACCAGTACTGAGTTAGAGATGTGGGACTTAGCTTAGGAAGGTAGGGTTGTCCTGTAAGAGGCGGCCATTGGGACGGTCAGACATGCTCTGATGCATCTAGTTCCCGCCCTAGAGAATTTGCACATTCTCCTCAAAATCAGTGAAAATGACACAGATAAATCAACTTAGGTTTCTCCCCTCTGAGCCTGTTATCCTGCTGTATAGCTGACATCTAGGAGAGAGAACGAAATAAAGAAACAAAACAAAACAAAACCAACAGTTAAACAAAGAAAGATAATAAACTTAATTGCCCACATTAGAAAGGATACATTTTAAAAATCAAATTAAGCATAACATACACTATAAAAGAGATGTTAGGCTATTGGTAATGCTAAGTAAATACAATAAAAATTTAAAAGACCAAGTAAAAATAACAGTTTACTTAAAGAACATAATTGAGGAGAGAAATTACAGAATAGGTGCAAATTTGAATTTGTAAACAAATCATGAGGCTCTCTCTCCAGAGGCACTGGGAAGAAACAAAATGAGGGGAAAGAGGAGTGAATTTACCATTCCCTGTTACAGGAGGGAAGGGGGATGGTACAGAAGATGTGGTGGGCTGTAACTCTGGACCCCCATGATTCATGCCAGTCACAAGACAATCTTAGACTAGTATTTGGTAGGGGATGGGGAGGTAGGGGTGGGGGGAACGGGACGGGATAAGATGGGACGGGACTTTTGCTTCCAAATATCTGTATCTGCAGGGTTTTCTATGCCCACTTTAGCCCATATAACTCCCAAATAAAAGAGCTGGTATTTTTGCTAATAGCCTGCTGGCACTGTGCTGGGCAGGTTTTGAGCTATCCTTATCCATGCAGGCTGTTAATACCCAGATAAATGCCCTGTTAACTTGCCACCTGAGGCTTGCTCTGGCTTGCTCTGCTCCATGTGTGTCTGAGTTAGGGTTTTACTGCTGTGAACAGACACCATGACCAAGATAACTCATAAGGACAACACTTAATTGCGCTGGCTTACAGGTTCAGAGGTTCAGTCCATTATCATCAAGGTGGGAGCATGCCAGTGTCCCGGCAGACATGGGGTTGGAAGAACTGAAAGTCCCACCTCTTATTCTGAAGACAGCTAGAAGACTGGCTTCCAGGCAGCTAAGATGAAGGTCTTAAAGCCCAGTCCACAGTGACATTGTTGGCATTCCTTCTAGGCTCTGTCCCACAATTACCTGGCAATATCCAGGTGTGCCTGACTCTCTATAAAAGGGGCTGCTTGCCCCCTCCTCTCTCTCTTACTCTTCTCACTCCCTTCCTCTTTTCCCTTCTCTCCCTATCACCCCCCCCACCGCTCTCCTCCTCCCCCTCCCTCTCTTCCTCCCTCCCTCCCTCCCTCCTCCCACCTGGGACCCTTTCTCTGGGATCCAATGTCCCACCTCTGCTGTCCTCTCCTGCCCAGTCATAGGCTGATCAGCTCTTTATTAACCTACCAGAGATCATGGAAAACAATGTTTATATAACATTGAAACCGGAGATGCTTAACCAACCCCTGCCATCCTCTGTACAGTAAACAGATATCTTGGCACAAAAATCAGCATCTGAATAAATAGTACACAAGACCAACCCCCAGCAGTCTGTCCCTTCACACCGTCCAGACACCATCACTCACCTGGTTCTGATGCAGGGAAGAACAACAATCATATCATGCGCAACAAACATGTTAAGAGTATGTGCCTGGGCTTGGAGAGATGGGACAGCCATTGCAAGTTTCTAGAGCTCCCAGGTTCGATTCCCAGCACCCACATAGGTTGCTAACAACCATCTGTAACTCCAGTTTCAGAGAATCAGATGCTCTTTTGTGGCTTTCTTAGGTACCGTACATGTGCACAGTGTGCCGACATATGTACAGACAAAACACCCATACACATAAACTGAATTAAGAAAGGTACTTTTCCCTTTTCTTTTCTTTTCTCCCCATTTTTATGTTTTTAAACTTAATTACATCACTTTTTCCTTTCCTTTTCTTCCAATTCGTCCATGGCCCCCCACTCTCAAATTGATAGACTTCTTTTTCTTTGATTATTGTTATACACACTAAAGTTTAAAAAATAAAAAACATGCATGCCTTTGGGATAATGAGATGTGATCATGTGGTCTACCTTACCCAATCAGTAATTTTGACAGCAGTCTATACGGAGCTAGCACATTCTTTGCAAGCACTTGTGCCAAGCACTGCTCTGACCATGTGAATCAGGAAAGACCTCACAAGAAGAGAAATAGTCCCAGCTGTGCAGATCAGCTCAGGATTCCCTTGAGCTGAAACAGCCAGTTAAGTGTGCCTCTTTGAAGTCAGTCCAGACACACAGCCAGCAAACAAAAGGAACAACTGTCGTTCTTTTAGATTTTAGGTAAAGGCATGAAATGTATCGCCATAGAGATAGGGGATAATGTATGGATAAATAATAACCCAAAGTTCCCCACACAGCAGTGTGTTTGACTGAAATAGAAAATGTTTTAGGAAAGGCCAATTGAATGCTGAAGAAACCCAAGGATGAGCGGCATAGGTCCATGTCCCAGCTGCTGGTGAAAGGACCCAATTCACACCAGCTTAGATTATATTAAAGGTGGGCTTATTGGGAAGCTGCTCTCAGGTGAGCTCCCTGGGCCTCAATCCTTGGAGCAAGGGAAGGAGGGGTGAGGGAAGAGAAGAGAAGGCGAAGAGAAAGAAAGGGGGTAGGGCACAACATATCTAGGTTATATAGGGAGGAGCTTTTAGGGCAAGGGCAGCCCAGCTCCTGGAAGTTCAGGGTTGAGGGTAAGGTTGGTATGCCAGGTAGGGACTGAGGGATGCTGGGAGAATCTGGATGCCAGGTCTGCTTTATTATGTAAAATATGCACCTCAGTCCCTTGACCGGGTGGTCCCAAGCCAGAGAGAAAGAAAAAAAAAAAGGAAGAAGTATAGTTTAGGATGTAAAATATAAGACAATATTTTCACATTTTAAAAGGCAATTCTAAAATCATACATGAATCATACATCAGATTTCTCAGTTGTGTTACTGAAATGAAGTCAGTGGAGCATTTTCCCAAAGAGTAAAGTCTAAAGGACGTCTGATGTCTCAGATACCCCACTAAGCATGAGGCTTCAGTAAACAAGCTGCAGAGTTCTCAGACAAACATGCTCCCGGAAACACCCTGCGAGCAAGATGTAGGTTCAACCATCAACTTAGGAAGTGAGATACAACAACGGCGTATAATAAAGAGGAAAATAACTAAAGGACTCACCATAGATTTCACAGGCACAAGAATGATTCTAACAAGCTTAGTAGCCTAAATGAAATGAAGGGGGTGCTCCTCGGGCAAAACTAAGAAGGCATGAAAGGATAGGAAATTTGAATAAACTTTGTTTTGTTTTTCAAGGTCTCATTATATAGCTGTGGCTCTCCAGGATCACACTATATAGACCAGGCTGGCCTCTAACTCACAGTGATTTCCCCCTTCTTCTGCCCCCTAAGTGCTGGGATTAAAGGCATGTGCCACTATGTCTGGCTTGAACAAACTTTTTTTTTTTTTTAAGATTTATTTTATTTATTATATGTAAATACACTGTAGCTGTCTTCAGACACTCCAGAAGAGGGCGCCAGATCTCGTTACGGATGGTTGTGAGCCACCATGTGGATGCTGGGATTTGAACTTATCACCTTCGGAAGAGCAGTCGGGTGCTCTTACCCGCTGAGCCATCTCACCAGCTCCTGAACAAACTTTTATAAAGTAAACTATCAAGAAGTCTTTGGTTAATTGCTGAGGACTGGGAGTCCTGGGACAAATACTTGCTGTGCAAGCATAAAGACCTGGGTTTGGATTCTAAGCACCTACATAAAAATCGGGGCCAGGCCATGTGCACCTGTAACCCAGGTTGTGAGGGACAGAGACAGGAGGATGATCACTGGGGCTTGCTGGCCACCACTCTCAGCTCTGGAGTGGGAGACTGTCTCAGATTGAAGCACTAAGTGACAATAGGTCATCCTTCTTTGGCTCCTCTGGCAACACAGATAAACATACAACACACACACACACACACACACACACACATACACACACACGCACACGCACACATACTCACACACTTCTACTTAAACACATTAATACTCTTCACACGCTGTCTAAGTTAGGGTTTTACTGCTGTGAACAGACACTATGACCAAGGCAACTCTTATAAGGACAACATTTAATTGGGGCTGGCTTACAGGTTCAGAGGTTCAGTCCATTATCATCAAGGCAGGAAGCATATCAATATCTAGGCAGTCATGGTGCTGGAGGAACTGAGAGTTCTACATCTTGTTCTTAAGTCATACAGAAGACTAATTCCTATGTGGCTCGGACATCAGTCTCAAAGCCCACCCCCACAGTGTTACACTTCCTCCAACAAGGCCTCACCTACTCCAGCAAAGCTACACCTCCTAATAGTGCCACTCCCTGGGCCAAGCATGTTCAAACCACCAAAGGTACATCTTACCAAACTTTCAGGGAATGAATATTAGCTAGTATATCAAAGCTATTTCAGAAACATTTAAAATACTGGCTACTTCATAAAACTCCTTTTTATGTCAGCAAAAAGCAGCTGAAAAAGAAATGTAAATCAAGATAGTATTTACGACAGCAACAAAGAAATGTGTTATCTAACAGTTAACCTGGCAGTGGCGGGGGGAAGAATTCATAGAGAAAAGCTTAAAACTTTGTTAGGAAAAATATAAATGACTACAGACAAATGAGAAGCTATACCATGTTCTTGGATGGGAGGATTAAAGTCATTACAAAGTTATTTCTTCTCCAGTTTATTCTGATTACAATAATCCTTTAAAGTCATATATATAAATGGGATGTGGTGACATATACTTTTAGCCCAGAACTAGGAAGCTGAAGCAGGCTGATCTGTATAAGCTCAAGGCTAGCCCGATCTACATAGTGAGTTCCTGGTCAGCCAGTGCTAATTAATAAGATTCTGTATATATTATGTATACACATGCATTTAAATATATAAAAATATATTTAAATGCATGTGTATACATAATATATACATTCACACATACACACACACACACACACACACACACACACACACACTAAAGTTCCATATACAGTAATGCAAGTTGTTAAGTAATAAGTAAATAAGCAGAGGGATGGAGAAGGAGAACAGCACTCACTGTATGGGTATAAAGTTGTAATAACAAATATATTACTATAGTAGGAAAAACACATGAAGATGAATTGGAGACCATGAAGCCAGGTGAAGCCTCAAATGACTGCTGTCATCTGCAGTCACCTCAGCACAGCAGGTGAGCAACCCGAGACTCAACATTATCTTGGAATGACAGCCACAGGAAGATCAGGGCAAGGGCGGCTAGAAGATGCATTTTATTAAAAAGGAACTCCTGAGTGGATAGAAGAGGTGGGGAGATGGAGCACTGTATGGTTGAAGAGAGACTGATGAGATAGATTGGGGACAGACTGAGCGGGGCCTTCATATGAACTTAGCCTTACGAAAGCTAAGTTGTAGAGGCATCAAAGAGAACAAATCAGGAGAGAAAGTGACCGGTTAGCCTGACTGTGGGAACACCCACCAACTCTGCTACAGTTGCTAACAGAGAATGGGGAGGGAATGAATGAACTAAGACCACAGTGCAGCGGCTGGAGCACAAAGGGGAAGACAGAGAGAAGATAACAAAACCATTTAACCAGAAGGGCTTAGGGGTGGACGTGAGGGTGACCTGGTTTCAGCATCTGTCGCCCCACTGACCATCAGGGTTGAGTCGCATGACCTGATTGGCTTCCTCTTCCTTTTTCATCACTCCATCTGTATCCGTCCTGGAAGAGAGGAGGCCTAGTCTTCAGTCAAGGGCATAAAGTAGCCGTAGCTCCTGCTAGAGTCTCCAAACAAGCTCTCAAGAATGATTTGATGAAGTAATAGTAGGAGGCAAAGGAGAAGAATTCAAGGAAACCCGGCTTCCTCTACCCATTAGGAGTTAAGAGATAGCAGCGGACACCACAGTAGAACATTCCAAAAGCACTGTCTTAGACAGGAGTTAACATAACCCTGAATGTGTAGATTCCATTGCTTCTGATCATGGTTCATATGTCAGATGAAATAAAGTTCTTGACTTGAATGTGGACGTGGGCTAAGAATATGAAATCAAGACTTCAGGGAAAGAGTTGAAGGTGTGGATATTTCACTGGACAGGAGTGTGTGGGGATGGCCTTCGGGGAATGAAGTTCTCTGGGACCTACAGTCCTACGGCAGAATCCAGGCCTGTTTTTTGGAAGGAACAAGGACTTCTGGAGAAAGTGAGAGCTGCATTTGGCAACTGTCAGAGCACATCTGCTTCCTATGGCGTGGCTTGCTTACTGACTGACAATCGGAATACATAAATATATGTGGCACATCAAACAGACAAAAAACGACTCGCACAGATCTGCCTAAATATTTAGACACAGCCGGCAGTGACAGAAATTATTAAGAAATTGAAATTCTGATCACTGAAGGTGAGCGGAGGCTGAGAGCAGATCTCATTCTGACCCAACTCATCAGACCCATGGTTAGCATGTCACTTCTAGAATGAGAAATGACTCATTTAGCACCTGTGGAAGATTCTGTCTGGAGGGTGGTGTATCTGTCAGCCTCCCTTTCTCCTTCACAAGTCGTTCTCTAACATTCAACCGTTCCCGGGGAGAGGTTGGTGAAATGAGCAAAGTGAAATACATAGGTAAAGTTAAGAGATTATCAAGCCAGATAGTTAGCATTGGGCTGGATTCAAGTCCCAGAACCACTGGCTCCTGCCTGCGAGACCTAGCTTCTCTAAACCTGTTATCACCTATCAAATACTAGTTCTGATTGACGTACCTCTCAGTGAGCATGCAGAATGAGACCCAGTGTGTGTCAGCGGGTTTTGAGCTGTGTCGATGAGAGTTGCCTACGCAGCTTGCAGGGGTCAGATGAAGGTCAGAGTTTTCTGGGCAGAGCTCTGGCTACCAGTGTCTGTTAATAGCAGTTGCCCTTGAATCTGGTTTATATACTGGCATTTCAGGGAGACCTTGTTTGATTCTCTCTCTGTGTTGCTAACAATGAGCTTTAAAAATATAGACATGTATTAAAGAGCCATGGGTAAAAATGCATTGTTAATGGTAAGACTACATTCAGGGTCTAGAGAGGTGGTTCAGCAGTTAAGAGCACTTGCTGTTCTTCCAGAAGACCTTTGTTTCATTTCCAGCATCCACATAGTGACTCACAAACATCTATAGCTCCGGTTCCAGGGGATCTAATTCTCTCTTTTGGCCTCCATGTCATGCAAGTTGTATACAGACATGTATACAGACAAAATACCTATACATGTAAATTTTTTTTAAAAATTAAAGGAATAAGTTCAGGGCTTTGGAGAAACATTGGGTAGAAATGAACATGTCTCTGAGGTGAGAGTGGGGTTACCTGTGCATTGCAGACTAAAGGTCTGCCCTCTTGGCTCTTATTAGAAGACAGTTATTTGCTAATTGTACATGGATTGTCATGGTAGTGATTATCACTTAGCTTCGACTACTACCCTAATGACTTGTCCTCCTTCAGCATCACGGACTTAGGTTGGTGACATCTGCGGACTGTGTGCTGAGTGAGGCCTGCTATCACTCGCCGCCACCAAACCTCTATTCATTATGATTTCTCCATCCTGAAGCCCAGAAACTTGCCGGGAAGAGGCAAATGTCCCAGCTGTTTGTTCCCTACCATCGAGACACCATTCAGGAGACCCAAGTGGCCCTCCACTGAGAGTTTCTATGGGAGAACTCAATTCCTCTTAAAGTTCTAGCACATCAGTTCACACCATTAGACCAAGTTCCATCACAGAAGAGGGTACAAGAAATGAGAAGCGGAGCCTGGGGGTTTCATTAAAGACTTTGCTTCAGTGTGACTTAATAGGGTTCCCAGGCATTCATGACCTGAGCAGTCTGCAGAGATCATCTGCCAAGCAGCAGGAGCCGGGCGGCAGAGGCAGATCTTCAAATCCACTTTGGAAAAATAAAAAAGGCACATAAATCCTCATCAGGTATGGAGCCGCAGGCAATGGGGCTCACTGATTATTATTTGTGTATGAGAGTATCTTAAGTTACTCGGGAGTCTCAGCAATTACACCCAACAAATGCCAGCCAGAAATGAGGGGAACATTTAGTCTGCGAAAGAGCTGACATCCTTAATTATCTTGGCCTCTGTAGACTTTGGGGGGCTTTCAATCAACATCTCTCCAGGCAGACACTCTTTAGTCAACCACTTTTTCCAAGGTCTGTTCCTCTCTCTTTGGGGTTGCTCAACCCTCCTCAAGTGTTGCTGCCTTTAATGCCAGCCACCATGTCATCAAGCCAGGACACCCAGGAGAAAGCAATGTGGGAAAGTGAGCTGTTACAGTGATCCTTGCTTACCCATTGGCTCTTCCATACACATACATAGTGCCTTCTGTTTACCCCAACCCCCTCTTATTATCTTCCACCTCTCTCATCCCATCCCCCTCTCTCCAGGTCACATTCTCACATTTCGGGTTTGTTTTGGAACTCTGATTGAAACCAGACTATGCATGTGGCTATTGAGTGGCAGAACTATTCACAGAAAAGCCTGAGGAGCTTGCATTTGGTACACAGGTGAGGGTGATGGCTGTCCCTCCCTACCCCGGATTCCATCAGGGAGTGGTAAGGACCCCGAGTTCTTTCTAGGGAGGAAACAGAAAAAAATGCCACATGTACTCTCTCAGGTGTGAATTCTGGATTTCAGCCCTTACTTTTACATGTTTAACTCAAAGCAGCTGTTGAAGCTAGGCAAGCAGAGGAAGAGGATGCAGTAAGGGAGAGGAGTTAGTAGAACATGGCTAATATGAAAGTAAGGAGGGGGAGCACGGGGGATGAGAAAGTTCAAGCAGGAATAGAGGCAGAGGGCAGGGGAGATGAAGGGACTGGACAGACAGTAAAGCACTGAGGGTCAAGAAAAGCCACATGGGGATCCGCAGTAAACACCCTTTTCTGAAGATGCTGATGGAACTCCCAGAACCCTTCATTTGTTCTCTTTTGGAGTAGAAGAGAGACAGAGTCACACAGGCACATAGGAGCGCAGAGGGTCCCACTCCCACTGCTGTGTCACAGAAGTATGGAATAGGACAGTGTCTGCGGAAAGGAAGGATAGCAGAGTGGGGTCTCCACCGACAGACCTTACCGTGAACTTCCAGATTCCTGCTAGGAGCTCAGATCGATTTTTCAGATAGTTAAGGAACACAGAAACTGCCACACAACCACAAACATGGTGTGTCTAGCCTAGAGCATTCTAATGAAAACTCCACAGATGTGGTTTAGGGGGTGTGCCCACCGGGCAGAGCCACAACCAGATGCGGAGGGTAAAGTCTGCATAGAGCCCTTCAGTGTGAGCTGAGCAGAGAAGGAGGTGGGTGGTAAATTAATATCCATGTCTAATCTATTTGTACAAGGACCCCGTGACGGGGGGCTTTCACAGTGAACACTTTTAAAGTTCTCAGCAACTGTATGAATCAGTTATTATTACTTCCCATTTTCTAAATGAGAAAACTGGGAACTCAGAGGCCAGGCGCTGTGCCCAAGGCCACATCGCTAAGGAGAAGTGGAACGGAGCACTTTTTGCTCTTAGCCATTTCGTTCAATTAACTAATTGCTAAGTCATCTCGGTTCTGCCTCTTCAGTTTCAAATCGTTCTCCTCATGGCCAGCCTTATCTCCATGAACCTGGGTCTGGCCTTCCTCATTTTGTCGTAGCTACTGCAGTGACGACCTAACTTTCTCCCTCTATATCCTACTACTGTCCTGTGCCCTCCTCCCAGCCTGACTCTAGCCTAGCCGTCACACCGGCCTCCCCCACACCGGCTGTGTTTTGTACTTTCCACCTTATTGAGGTTGTCTTCACAAAATCTCTTTTTCTTTCTGAGGTCTCAATTTTGAACGTCACCTCCTCTGTGAAGCCTGCCCTGCCTGCCACCATGGGCGGTACTCCCAAGTACCTTATCAGTAATAACGTTGCATCTTAACTGGTCTGTGTTTGTATTACCACAGGAACTAAACCTCTTGTGAATGGAAACCAAGTCTCCATTCATTTATCTCTCTTTTTTTTTTTTAAAGATTTATTTATTATATGTAAGTACACTGTAGCTGTCCTCAGATACTCCAGAAGAGAGCATCAGGGTTGCTGGGATTTGAACTCTGGACCTTCAGAAGAGCAGTCGGTGCTCTTAACCACTGAGCCATCTCGCCAGCCCCCTCATTTATCTCTTGCACTTAAACTGCCTTGCTCATAGTAGGCGGTCGGTAAGTAAGAACTTATCCTGAGTGGATGGACAAATGAATGAATGAGTGAACAGATAAATGAATGAGTGAGAAAATCAAAACATATATAATTAAAATGAATAAATAAAACATTAAATTAAAGTTGTCTTTGATGTAAGAATGCCACTAATAAGAAAATTCTGAATCATTATCTCTTGTAAACACAAAAGGAACAAGAGAAGTAATTATAGATTATACTTGATATGTAAATTTGAAATTTGAAACTGAAAGTAATATTATTACCTAGAAGTTACAAAAAGTACACACGAAGATATGACACTCCGTTTTGTGACACTTCCGGTGTAGTTTTCAGAAGGAGGTGGCAGAGTGTTTCGTTTGAACTCAATAAAAGGCAGGTGGGAGACGGTGGGGGAGGTGTTTACGATCGAATTTTCAGAAAAGGAAGCTAAGCGTTCGAACCCGCAGTGGTGGCTTGTTTTTGCAACCAGGCCTCATGCATCCCATGTAGACCTCAAACTCATTGTGCCACTGGCTGTTCTGGAACTCCAGCTGCAAACCAGTCTGGCCTCAAACTCAGGGACTCTACTGCCTCTGCCTCTCAAGTGCTGGGATTAAATGTGTGTGCCACCGTGCCGGGCTTCAGCTGCTGCACTTTGACCTTTCCAGGGACAATGCAAACACATGTGACTTTCTACTCTAGCTTTCACAGACTTCTTACCCCTTTTGAAAACCAACAGCAGGATCCCGGGCATCTAAGACAGAGAGCAGAGCAGTTCTGTCAAAGACAAGCGTCCACACACTTGCTCATTTCTTATTCTTCCCGGCAAAAAAAAAAAAAAAAATGCTCCCCCCCCCCTTGATAGTGGGCTGCGCATGCGCACACAGACAAGCTCGTCACTGCAGACTCACCTTTCTGTTGTCTGTGGCCAGGGTGGGGAAAGGGGGGTGGTATGGGAAGGAGATGACAGAACAAGGGAGAAACAGACTGAGACAGAGAGGTATGAGTTCAAATTGCAGCTTTGCCTTCTTTTCCATAGAATTCTCCCAATGTTCCAAGTTATGTGTCAAGCCCTGACCCCCATTGAGTTACTATATTGCCCTTGCTGAAAACCATTTGGCTGTAGACATGAATGGTGGGTTCCCAGAATGTTGTTCTATCGCAATGCATGGTTAATCCTGATGTCTTCTGCCCTGCAGTGTAGTGTAACAGTGTATCTTGAAGCCAAGTGGTTTAGCTCCTCCGACTTTGCCTTCCTGAGAATGTCTGGAGTTCTACAATTTCTGCATATAAACATGAGTCTGTGAATTTCCAAAAAGGACTTCTGGTAGAGGCGGTGATAATTAGAATCACTTTGATCAATATAGGGAGAATGGGCAGTTTTATAATATTGAAATATGTAATCCATACATATGATGAATTTACCCATTTATTGGGGGTTTTTTGAAGTTTCCCTTGGCAGTGGTTGAGTGTTTTTTTTTAATTAAATTTACTCCTAATAATTATATAGTTTTGCTGATATGAAAAAAAACTGACTTGATAGGCTTAACTTTTAGTTCTACCTAAGTAAGACTCACACATCAGTGTTTCTTCTTTCAAAGGCCCTTTGTAAAACTTTCTGAGGTAAATGAGTGGTTTTCACATCATGATTTTATATATATATATATATATATATATATATATATATATATACACACACACACACACATATATATATATTTTTTGTTTTGTTTTGTTTTGTTTTGTTTTTTTGTTTTTTTGTTTTTCGAGACAGGGTTTCTCTGTACAGCCCTGGCTGTCCTGGAACTCACTTTGTAGACCAGGCTGGCCTCGAACTCAGAAATCCGCCTGCCTCTGCCTCCCGAGTGCTGGGATTAAAGGCGTGCGCCACCACGCCCGGCTATGATTTTATATTTAAGAAAAGGCCCCACATTGAAAACATTCTGGACCCCATAAAACTTAGACCAATCCTTTGTCTGACTGTAGTGTTCTTGGTCTCTCGTCCCTCAGAGTCTCAGTCTTGTCTATCGAGTTTGAATAATGACATCTGTCTCTGTGGTGGTTTGAATAAGAAATGTCCCCCAGAGGCTCATATATTTGAAGCCGTGGTCCTAGCTGGTGATGCTGCTTAGGGAGGTCATGGACTCCTTAGGTCGGTGGTTCTCAGCCTTCCTAATGCTACTGCTACCCTTTAATACAGTTCCTCCTGTTATGGTGACCCCAGCCATAAAATTACTTTTGTTGCTACTTCATAACTGTAATTTTGCTGTTATGTTATGAATCATAATGTAAATAACTGATATGCGGATGGTCTTAGGTGAGCCCTGTGAAAGAGTCACAACCCACAGGTTGGGTAGTAGAGCTTTGCTGGAAGACGTCCAAGATGGGGGCGGGTTTTAGAGTAGAGAGCCTTGCCCGACTTCCTGTTCCCTCTCTCTACTTCCGGTTTGTGGTTGACCATTTGGTCAGCCAACTTCATGCTCTGGCTGCCGTGCTTGCCCGCTTCTATGCCTTCCTCACAAGTATAGAGCTACCTCAGGGTCTATAAGCCAAAATAAACCCTTTGCTGTCGATCATGGTATTTTTACGGCAGCAACAGTAAACAAACTAAAATACACGACATTTGTTTCTATGGCTGAGTAATGCTCTATTGCAATCAGCTTTGTTTTGTTTAGGTGTCCACCCTTCACTGCTATGAATAGTGTGGCTGAGAATATGGCCGTGTGTGGTTTTTTTGAGACACCTGCTTCTAATTCTTTTCATCATACATTCAGAAATGAAACTGCAGGGTCATATGCTAGATCGCTACTTAATTTCTTGAGGGAAACACCAAACTGTTGTCTCTCCTAGGGATATTTTGAGGATTCACTGTGCCAACATATTTGCAAAGCTTTGGCATGGTATCTGGCACATAACAGGAATCTAATAAATCATTGCTAAGAGACGGGATTCCACACAAGTTATCAGCAGTATGGTGCATCTGTTGCGACATGTGTCATATGTTGAAGGAGACAATTGGTTTTCATGCCTCAGTTTCTGGATGGAGAGGTTTCTATGGGGATACTACTCCTCATCTCTTATTCATCCTCTCTCAGTTTTTCCTAGAAAAAAAAAAAGTGACTTACCATCTGAAAGATCAAATAAGGCGAGCGCCTGTCCGCCCATCTCAGTGTTCCCTCAGGCTCTGCACTGATGTAGGGACCAGTTGTTCTATTCTCCTGTATTCTATCTGTCCAGGCCATTAAGTCGTGTGTGTGTGTGTGTGTGTGTGTGTGTGTGTGTGTGTGTGAGCAGGTATATATGCATGTTTGTGTGTGCATGTAGAGGCAGAGGTCAGCTTCAGGTGTCATTCCTCAGCCATCACCCATCCTATTTTTTGAGACAGAGACTCTCACAGGCCTAGAGCTCCACAAGTAGCCTAGGATGCCCAGCTAGTGAGTCCAAGGGACCACTTACCTCTGCTTCTGCTAGGATGAAAGGCATGTGTTAGCACCACCTGCTTGGGCCTCCTCCACCTCCTCCTCCTCCTCTTCCTCCTTCTCCTCTTCCTCCCTCTTCTTTATTGATTCTTTATGAATTTCACATTATGTACCATAATCTCACCCATCTCCCCGTCTCTTGGTACCTACCTTCCTGCCTTCCAACCTCCCCCACAAAAGAAAAATAAAAAACCCCAAAGCTGCAGCTGACAAATCGAAGGGTCAGCTCTCCCCGTCTTGTACCCTTAAGGTTGGCTCACCCATGCCTTTGCCATTAGGGACAATTCTACTGTGCTGTCCAGGAGAGAGCCACCTTCTTTGAATACACTTTTCTTGAGTAGGTCAGGCTGTATTTGTGAGTTATAGCTGACTAACCCCTAGGTTTATTACACAATTGATTCTGTCAACAGTAAGGAAAAGAATGGGCAGACTATATTGTGACCACACCCCCACCCACCCAAACACACACAGACACAGGTTACTGAACATATCTAAAGATATCAGGAAGTTGGCCTCGAATTTCCAGATTCTTTGACTTCAAACCTAAGTAGTTTGGAAAACAAAGTGCAACTTGATCTTATTGACCTTTTCCTGAAGTTTCTCTTCTTTTGTTCTTAGGCTCTGGATGATTGCGAAAACCTTGACAGAGGAAGGGCTGCATAGCCCATCTCCACCGCCAAAAGGCTCCACTGGAGGGTCCCAGAATTCTTAAGCTACCAACCTTGAGATGGCAACTGTTTTCATTTTTGTACCTAACAGAGCATAACCTCACATTCATCCTTTCTCTTCTGGGATGAGTGTGGAATGCATAAGTCGTGAAATGTCTTCTCTTTAATTCTATTAGATAAGCATGTTCTGGGCTCCTCTACGTGCCAGGCATTCGACAGGGAGAGGAGACCGAGATGGGTAACGTTCAGTTTTGTGTGCATGGCTTTTGCTTTTAGTTGGTGCAAATGAAAGAATAGACCCCTGTAAATAAATAGAAGGCAGATTTTAGCTGATCTGGCTCTAAATGAGTTCGGGCATTTGGTTTTGATGATTAAAATCTAATACATCTCACCAAAGGAAATTGGATTCAAGCATTTTATTTCATTACTATTCCCACGCTGGTTTTCCTCCCTTCTGTCAGCCTGAATATCTCTCTCCCTTTGGAAGATGGCATATTTTTATAGATGCAAACACATGCAACTGGTTTATTAGTTTGTTTCATATTTATGAAGCCACAGTTTAAGTGGTTTACTTATTTAGCTGTTTGTTTTATGCCTATTTTTTTTCATACAGATATCAGGCAACATCAGCCTAATAAATGAGCAATTAATGAAAAAAAAATAGAATGTTGAAACAAGACACAGAAAAACCTGTATTGTGATTTCATCTTTGTTGTATCCCTTGGAAATTCCAGCCTCAGAGTCACTTGCCAGGATTCTGGATTGCGTTGTCTGAACTTATGTTAGAGAGGCAGGGGTAACAGCAGTGACATCCAGAGAATCCACATCCAGGCACATCTAGCTATGCCTATGCACCCCCCCACCCCCCACCCCAAGACAGGCATAAAGGAAAGTTGCTGCAAAATGGCCTCGAATGGGCTGTGAAGCCACACTGCTCACCTCGAATGCTGGCTCTAGTCCCTGCTAGCTGTGTGTCCTTGGGTAAATAAGGTAGCTTGGTTCCCTCATCTGTAAAATGAGAATAAATCATAGGCTTGCTTCCTAGGCCTGTTGTGGGGAATAAAAAGCCAGTAAACACTTGCAGTGTGCTCGGACGTGTGTCTAGCTTGTGGCAAGGATTCTGGCACATACGTTGAAATATAGTCACGCAGTTAGAGTACAGAAGAGGGACAGAAACGGCCCTCAAAGGGAGCACAGAAGGAAGAATAAGATAGAATGAAGTGAAATGAAGAAAAGGGGAAAGGAGCAAGATAAAGAGACCATCAGAAGACAGAAAGGAAGGTAAGGCCTATGGATGGCTGGGAGGGAGGTGGTAACCCAGGTACGGAGCATAGAGCGGACCAGTCCCCACTGCTTTGTGTTCTGTCACCTTGGGCAGCTCATTTAATCCTTCTGTCTGTCTCATTCCTCCCTGAAAAACAAACCCTAAGGACCTGGAAAACAGTAGCTAAACACCTGCCTAGCCACTGAACAGAGTAACCTTGGGCAGGTGACGCAAGCCCGGAAGGCCAGTCTCCACCATTGCATGACATGTTAATAGTTCATACCTTATCGGCCACTGTGGTGCACATGTTTATATTCAGTGTTCTGAGGGTATCAGTTTATGCATGGAAGCACTTTATAAACTTCAAAATTCGGGATTCTATGACCTTTGAATGTCCCTGCTATATTCTCACTTAGGTAACTGTCCTGGTGCCTAAACATTCTCTTTCTGCCTTTGTCCAACTGAAATTTTGAAATTAACTGTGAATCTCAGTCAGCAGAGAGATTTCATAGCTTTCTCTCTCCTCTCTCTTGTCTGTGGGCTGACTTCCTACTTAATTCTCTCCCTCTGGATAGCTGTAAAAGCAAAAACTACTGCCAGGACAGCTCTTATCAAAATATTTTAGCACTTCTGCATCTGGTCCTGGCCATAAAATAGAAGTGAAGAAACACTTATGTAAAGCTTTCAGAGCTGTGAAGGAAAAGAGGGCTCTCTTTTTATTGGCTGTGCTTCATCTATCTCCAGGACAGTAAGGAGGAAAAAAATAAATAAACTTAAGAGATTTAAACCAAAAAGACACTCTGTGAACGAAAAAGATATGACAAGCACATCAGCAACAAGAGGCAGAGAATGGGTGTTACTGAGTGAGTGATATCACCCCTGGGCTCTGTGCAGCTCTGTGTAAGTAAACTAATGAGCCGGGCCAGTGGGAGGATGCTCTGGTCCATATGCAAAACAGCTCTCCACTGGCTCTTTCTTCCTCTGTTCAATTGCTGTGCCAGCAACAGCATCAGCACCAAGGAGGCTCCCAGTCTCAAACCTTTTCAATTTTATTCTACAGCCCAGTTCCCTCTGCCCCAGCCTTCCTCGTGATCACATAGGGAAAAGGATGGTTATCAGTTAATATTTACTGGATTCCTGCCGTGGTCCGGAGTTTGAGCTAGCACCTAGGGAATACAGATAAATAAGAGAGAGAAGTCCTGGAGCCAAAGTGTTCTCTGGACACAGGGAGAGACAACTTCAAAAGGAAGTTACAAGGTCTAAGAGT
The DNA here is from genome assembly GCA_902729485.2 of Mus minutoides. NCBI lineage: Eukaryota > Metazoa > Chordata > Mammalia > Rodentia > Muridae > Mus > Mus minutoides. The sequence continues at coordinate 817,352 of LR749943.1, read as the reverse complement.
GCCTGATTCGTGTCCCTGATTTCACAGGTGGGGTGGGATGTCTATTTTCCATGGGAGGTGGGAGAGACAAAAGCTTTACTAAGGCCTTTCTCATATCCATTCATTCCTATAATCTTCATGACATCTCTTATGATTCTTTTAAATCATATTATAGATCAGGAGGCTTCAGCTCAATGAAATGAAGCAATTTACTCCGAGTCACAAAAGACTCCATCTAAATCCAGTCTAATAGCCTTTGCTCTTTCTAGTAACCTTGCTATACTGACATTAGTCAGGATGACAGTGCATAGGGGCCATAGAAAACCCTGGTGAAACCAAGGGCAATTATATAGCAGGGAGAAGGTAGTAGTAGCTACAAAAACAGGCAGCAGGTTGAAGAGAGACAGGGGAGTTGTCATCATCCAGGGATACTGCCAGCTGATTGGTACAGCCTTGGTAGTTTCATCAACCACCGTGAAAGCATTTATAAAGAGGAACTGGTAAATGTTCTGAATTGGGGGTTTTCCCTAGAGAGCCATTAAATCAGCACACACCCAGGGGCAAGGCCTAGGGAAACAGCATGGATGCTTCTTGAAGTATTCACAATAGCAAATTTCTTTCTGAGGGGAATTGAGTGGGAGGGAGGCTAAAGTCTCCAGTCATGTGCTCTCCCTGCATCCCTGTGCATGTAGTCTAGTGGTTAGAGATACATGCTGCCTGAGTAAGACTCTGACGAGCCTTAGCTTACCATGAATGATGACAATGCAGAGCTGGGAAACGATGCAAAAAGCAACATGTTGGGGTCGCCCTGCACACGGAGAAAGAGGATGACCACACGCAGCTTTATAGAGTTCTCCAGGCAGCAGCCATTAGGCACACTGTGATTGGCAGATTGGTCATGTGTCTATGAGCTCTGGGCCTTCCCTACCCAGCAGGTGGCTGGTGGTCAGTCCCTCCTCCCTTTGGAATGTAATTAGCCCCTCCCTTCCGGAGGGGAGGGGTGACTATGACCTTTCTCTTCCAGGAGGGGAGGGGTCTAGTGTAATTTTCCAAAGTTTCTGAGCTGACTTCTTCACCCGGATACCTTAGTAATGTAACTTCCATTTTCATGGCCTTTCACTTGCTGTCTTTTGTGTCCTGGGAAAAGATGAAAGGTTAGAGAAACCAAAATAAACAGGAAAAAGATCCAAAAGATATCCCCTGAATCACCCATGTTTGTTTTCAAAAGTTGTTTTGTTTTTGTTTTTGTTTTTGTTTGGGGGGAAGGGGGTGTTGGAGAGATGGCTCAGTGGTTAAGAGCACTGACTGCTCTTCTAGAGGTCCTGAGTTCAATTCCCAGCAACCACATGGTGGCTCACAACCATCTATAATGGGATCCAGTTGCCCTCTTCTGGTGTGTCTGAAGACAGCAACAATGTACTCACATACATACATAAATAATTCTTTAAAAAAATAAAAGGAGCCAGTTTTTAAGCACATGTGAAGGTTGATTTGCTTTGCTTCTCTGTGACCCACTGAGCTCAGTCTTGCTTAGACAGGAGGTTATTTACAGGCACATGGGTAGCATCAGCTGCTATACCACTAAAGAAAATAAACTCCCTTTCCCTAGCAACCATTACCTGCCAGTGAAGCAGCAGTCTTAAAGGAATCTTAAATAAGATGCTCAGGTTACATGGGAAAGGAACACAATGATTTGCCGTCAGAATTATCATCTATCAAAGCTGACTTCTTTGGCATGAAGTCCTAAGTCTCTATAATGCCCTAGGCAGTCAGGCTCCAGCCTCCTCTGCTCTAATGCCTTCTTTATTCTCCCCAGCCACACCCATTTTTCCTGTGGGGGATGGGTGTTCACTCATCTCTCAGCTTTCAATTGCTATCTTCTCTGCAGACTGATCACACCCTAGACCCTAAGTTCCACCACTGGTGTCTTCTTGTAAGTCATCTCAAATGTCACCTTTCAGAAAGACATTCCTTACCTCCTTTGTGTGAAGGGGCCTCTCTGCTCTGTCCTGAGCAACTTTACTGCACTCTTCCTTACGGCCTTCCGCTGTGCTTTCTGATTGACTTGTTTCCTGGTTAGTGACTGTCTCTTGCTCTTAGAAGATGAGCTCGATCATGTTTGCCTTACTCACAGATGTGCCCCCATTCCTGAGCAGACTGCTTTACACAGTGGGCTGAGTGTGGTGAATGTTTATGCTGTGGGAAAGAGTCGGGCTTTATGTATTATGAATTCAATATCCTTGAGATGTTCTTCCATCTTTTATCATTTCTCCTGTTTGTAAGCTGTTCCAAAGTAAATAATGATTACCTTCTGGACAAATCTAATACTATTTGGTTCATCTTGTCTTGGTATTTACATTGCGCTATGAACTACTGGCCAACTACTCTCTCTGTTTCCCTCTTTCTAAGCAAAAGGTCAACAATTCCAGAATCCTTCCCTTTCCTTCCTTTTCCTCCTCCTCCTCCTCTTCCTTTTCCTCCTCCTCTTTCTCTTCTTCTTTTTCTTTTTTCTCACTTTCTAGTTCTACCTCCTCTTATTTATCCTGGGCATTGATCAAGACTCCTGCCATTTCATTTGCATATTTACATGAATTTATGAGCCCAGATAACCCCAAAGAAATTTCTAGAAGTTAAAAGGTACCTGTTAACAAGGCTGTAGCAAACTGAGTAGGAACCATAAACTGCCAGAGCTGTTGACACAAGCCGACATGATGCATGTCCTGGCTACTTTTTATGTGAACTTGACCCAGATAGACTCATTTGGGAGCCTCAGCCGAGAGAATGGCCCCCAGCAGATTGGTCCGTGGGGCTTTTTCTGAATTGATGATTGGTGTGGGAAGGGTCATCATCTCCCCATCCCCCACCACTGGCAGTGCAGTTCCTGGGCTGGTGGTCCTGGGTACTACAAGAAAGTAGTCTGAGCAAGGTATAGCCAACAAGTCAGTAAGCCACATTCCTTCTTGGCTTCCGCTTCAGTTCCTGCTTTGAATCCCTGACCTGACTTCCCTAGTGATGGAGTGTGACCTGAGAGTCGTAAGCTGAAATAAACACTTTCCTCCCCAAGTCGCCTTTGGTCTTAGTGTTTATCACAGCAACAGAAAGCAAATTAAGTCAGAAATTGGCAGTAATGGGAAGAGATTTAGGAGTATTACTAAGAAAGTTATTAATCTATTCACAAAATCTGACATCATAAGACATGACAACACAAGGGTGAAAAATTAAAGATGAAGATGAATATTTATGTCTAGAATTCTTCCTTACTTCTTACTCATTTGTGAGGGGGGAAAAATTCCCCTAGTATTTAATAAAAAGGAAATAAAATGCCCAGAAAATTCTGGGTTAGTTAAAATATTTAATGTGTAAACTGTTTGGAAATACTTAAAGATATACAAATGTCAGTGTATTTCCAAAGGGTTTATAATAAGCAAGTATAAATTTCTGTGTGTTCTGTACATGCGTTTGTTTCTTTGTTTGCTTATTTGTTTTGTGTGTACATGCATGCAGAGGGCAAAGGTCAATATAGGAAGTCTTCCTCCATCATTTCCACCTGTTTTTGAGGCAGAGTCTCTCACTGAACCTGGATCTCACTGATTGGCCAGAGGGCTTCAAGGATCTGCCTGATTCTGCCCTGAGACTTGTATTATACACATGTTCCTCTCCACATGCTTTGTGTATGGGTTTTGGGGACCCAAAGTCAATCCCTTATGTTTGGGCAGCAAGCATTTCACCTACTGAGCCCAGTAGATAACTTCCCAGCCCAAACAAATGTGATTTTATGTCACTAATTTCTCAAAAGATCATATCAAAAGTATCCTTAGTATTTCTTGGCACATACGGAATATTTCACAGTGTAATTTTTAGTTGCAAGAACTATTGCTTTTCCCCTTTAAAAAAATTATTTTTGAAAAGTCATATGCACACATAAAGTTCTCTAAAACTATACTTACCCAGAGGCCAAGGGTGACAGTTTCCATGCAGTCAGATGCAGGGGCAGTGTAAGATCAAACCAGAAAGACCCCTACTCCAAACACGGGCTGTTCGCGCACCCCAAGAATCACGAAAGACCATCTTGATGCAAACTGCAAGAGGATTTTTAATCGGAGCTCCAGGACGACCTGTGTCTCATGCAAGAGACAGGGGAGTCGACCCTGACCTGAAATTTTACAAAGCTTATAAAGGCAAAAACCACAAACTCGGGGGGGGGGGTGAAGGAGGAGGTAATTTACTTAACAGTTAAGTCATGTGCTACCTTAGGCAACCTCTTGGGGCGTTGAAACATTCCACAGAGGGCGTTGGAACATTCAGAGGGCGTTGGACTATTCTGTGATTGTTCCAGGAAAAGCTTGCCCCATAGCTAGGGCCAACGGTTCAGTTCCTTATATTAGTTTAAAAGTTCACTTTCCCTCCTGACACAAGGGACTCCATTTTGTCTTTGGTTACGTACTACTCTTTCAGCAGCAACTGAACTGTGGAGCTGTGCATTTATGCAGTCTAGAGCAGAAGGAGGAGGGAGCCTCGGTGAAATTGGCAATTAGGAAGGCACAACAGTATTAATTAGGGAAGGAGATCGTTTGTCAATAGTGGTTCCCAAGTTTTACCAGCAAACCTCAGGGTGAGAAAACAGCTGAAATTACATGTGATAGAATTGACATTTAGTAGATTTGAAGAGCTGATATGTAGAGAATGAGATGCTGACCCAAGAGTTGAAATACATAATTCAATTATTAGAGATAATCAGTAAATCTTTACACCCACTAATGGAATAAAACACAAATCTCCTAGTCAGCACAATCCAAGGTTTGTATGCTATGGGATAATGCAAAACAGTAAAGAACAGCAGCTACATTAATTGACCATTCCCATTTTTATTAATTAGGGAACTATGTGGCAATGATTTAAATGGAAGAGAACTGTACTTGGTAGGAAATACATGCTAACCATTCCAGACACTTTTTCCAGTAAAATGTTTTTCATCTTGTTATCATTATCATATTATTGTATTTTAATATTGTGGGCAGAATCTTAGTCTTAATTCTTTGTGAAGTAAGAATGATAGAGTTTGTGACATGGGTTAATCTCAACTGTAAATTTGCAGGGGTTCTGTCGCTTAAAAGACAATTTTGGGGTGTGTGCATAAGGGAGTTTCTAGAGAGATCTGACCCAGGTACCTTGAATGTGGAAGACTCTGACGAGCCTTAGCTACTGGGGACCCTCAGAGTGAAACATGTGTAGCTGGGGATCGATGCAAAAGCAAAAGGAATTTATTGTTCTAGTGCACTGGGGTAATTCTGCACCCAAAGGAGAGGCAGCGACCCCACACAGCCCACTTCGGCCAGTTTTTATACAGTTTTCAGGGGTAGAAAAGAGAGACCCACAGCCACTAGGCACAATGTGATTGGCAGAACAGTGTGACTTTTAAACTGATTGGTCCTTAGGGAATGAGGTCTTTGGGTGGCCAACGGTCTGTCCACTCTGAGGAATGCATCTACATACTCTGGGCTTCCCTTATCTGCAGGTGGCCAGAAGGTCGCTCCACCCCCAACCCCCTGTGGTCTAAGGAATATAATCAGCCTTTCCCTTCCTTAGAGGAGGGGTGACTGGTGGAGTTTTCCAAAGGTCTTGAGCTGACCTCTTCAAATGTGGGTGGCATGTTTCCAAGGACTGAGTCTGGGACTAAAGAGAGAGTGAAAACTGTAAATATTCTCCAGCATCCATCTCTCTCTGCCTCCTGCCCAGCTATTCATGCTGTGACCAGCTACCTCATACTCCCAGGCTGTACCTTCCCTCCCCTGATGGAAAGTACTCTCACAGCAGGAGACAAGGTAAAACCTTCCTTCTTTCAGTTGCTTTTGTGGAGTATTTTGTCCAGGCAGCAGATAAAGTAACCAATTCAACAGCTACAGATCTTTACAAGTGTCTTCCTTACTCTCACTGAAGCTTATGCTAAATAAAACTGAAATTACTGTACACATTCCTGGAATCCAAACTTTGTTATTACAAGTTTATTGATGTTGCTGTAAGGGTCCACGATTTGCGGAAGAATGAAACCTTCGACTCAAATAGTATGTAAATATAAAGAATGTTTCTGCAGAAGTCAAGCATGCTGGGGTCTTGTTGTGGATAGTCCTGGAGCTAATTATATTTGATGTCAATTCTGTTCTCATGTGAGGAATGAGTCAGCACTCAGGTAATTTCCTGTAAACCTGCTTCCCACCTTAATTTGTAAAATAAAGAAAAGGTGATGATTGGGCAGATAAAGGGAAGGCGAGGCAGAAGGTGGGAGGGGAGAGAGAAGAAGAAAATGGGAGGGAGGGAGAGAGAGAGAGAGAGAGAGAGAGAGAGAGAGAGAGAGAAAGGACTCAGAGGAGAGGAGGAAGAAGAAAAGTGGAGCAGAAGCACATGACCTGGAGAATCTGCAAGTTATAAGGGGTCTCATAGATGTGGAAGATGGTAGTATAGTGGTGGATCTGCCCAATCTATGTGCACAACATGTAATCATATTAACTGTGTTGTGTTTTCATTGCCAGGGCAGATTTGGGGTGGAGATTTACCACAACAGGGTCTTCCATGACCAAGATAGAGAGAGACTCCCAAGTGAGCTCGCAGGCCTGATTTTAAGCACATTACGGAATTCCAGGATAGGTAACAGATGTTAATCTGTTAAGTCCATCTTTTTTTTTTTTTTTTTTTTTTTTGGTTTTTCAAGACAGGGTTTCTCTGTATAGCCCTGGCTGTCCTGGAACTCACTTTGTAGAGCAGGCTAGCCTCAAACTCAGAAATCCACCTGCCTCTGCCTCCCAAGTGCTGGGATTAAAGGCGTGCGCCACCATGCCCGGCTGTTAAGTTCATCTTTTTTTTTAATATTTATTTTATTTATTATATGTAAATACACTGTAGCTGTCTTCAGACACTCCAGAAGAGGGCGCCAGATCTCGTTACGGATGGTTGTGAGCCACCATGTGGATGCTGGGATTTGAACTTATCACCTTCTGTTACTCGCTGAGCCATATCACCAGCCCTAAGTTCATCTTAATGGACATTCCGTTAGGTAATGGACATTCCGTTAGGTGAGGGAGGACACTTGAGGGGAGATCTGGGAATTGTCACTTCTTAGGAAGTAGCTGAGGAAGTCTGGAAACTGCTGATGACCCATTATGCTTCCTTCAGGCCAGGTGGCTGGGACATTCCGTTACTCGGCATGAAGGCTGGAGCCTGGGTTTTTTTTTTTTTTTTTCTATAGTAATTGACTTGCCCAGTTTTTAGGACTAGTCTCCTTAACTGCCAATTTGAAGTCTGTCATGGAATCAGTTTAGCCTTCTCACTTATTAGTAAGCTTTATTACCATAAGTGTGATATATTTCAGCTAATACAATTATTCAAGTGGGTTGGGGGTTTTGTTTATGTTTTTTGACATTGTTTCACTGTGTAGCGCCAGCTGGCCTGCATCTTGCTCATGTAGACCAGGCAGACTAGCTTTGAACTCCGATTGCCCCTGGTGTCTCTGTGCCGGCACTAAATGTATGCAGCAGCATGCCTGACCCCAAAGTATGTTAAAATCGCTTCACTTCAACATTAGATGTTGTTGAGGGAAATATGGTTTTACTGTTTAAATAACAGCAAAGCTTATGCTCGAGAAGAAGCCCCAGGGTTCTTCTCAGCACTCCAGATTCACAACAGCCTCGGGCGGGTATTCACTCTGGCCTTTCCTGAAGCTAGTGTGTCACCTTGAAAGAACGCTCTTGAGGAGCCAGGGCCCATTCTCCCAAACTACTTTTCACTTTTGAAAAACCACTCAGAGGACCTAATGGTCTCTTCGCAAGCACTTTAAAAAGTGTCCCATGAGGGAAGACATTTGCGACATATCACTCAATGAAAACAGTAAGCCCCAGGGAGGTATGGATGGATCCATCCTATCTTGTGAAAATGCATAGCTGTCTTGATAGATAAGATCCAGGTTATGTTACTTTTATAGACACAGCAGGCCCGATTGGAAGCAGCGCTATGTGGATTTTAACTCACACTTTACCCACGAGGAGGATGAAACCATTGCCATCTTTATTTCACAGATGAGAGGGCTGATGCACAGCTGAGAATCATGAAAACACAGAGAAAGTTCTGGAAGTGTGTCCTAAAAGTTACAAAGCCATAAGCCATGGTACCAGAAAAAATTTACATCATTTACTTATTTAATTAAATGTATTTGAATCCCAGACTCACTGTGTAGTTCTGTGTGGCCTGGAACATGATATGTAGACTAGATTGACCTTGTACTCACAGAGCTCTGCCTGCCTAGGCCTCCTGAGTGCTCGGATTAAAGGCCTTTGCCACCATGCCCAGCCTGGCTTTATGTTACTTACGTAACCAAGTTAAAGGGAAGCTAGAGACCTCACACTCTTTTTTTTTTTTTTTCCCCATTCTTGTTTGAGAGTGGTGAGCTGAGGGCCACAGACCTAGCCATGTTTGAGAGTGAGATGAGCATCTGCTAAGATTTGGGAGTGCTCGCCTGCTCTGTGTAACGCGAGCGAACCGGCAGCAGAAGGAAGTGGTTACATTAAAATGTCCCCAGTAAGAAACTATCTACCCAGGCTGCTCTGTAAAGCTAGGAGCATAGTCACTCCGCAGCCCCAGATAAGCCAGACTGGTGGGACTGCGTTCATCCACTTGGCTCCATGAGAACCAGACCTGGGCTCACACATGTGCCACTGACCTGTTTGATTTTTATTTATGCTATTAATCTACGTCTCCTTCTAAACTGCCTAGTGAGATTGGAAACTCTTGGACAGCACTGATGCTTTCGGAAATAGCTCATTCTTCCCAGGATGCATACACACAGAGTGTTCGGTAAACGGGAATTGAATGAGAAGGAATCAGATAAACTTGTAATGGTATTTACTGTCTATTTTAGACCAGGGAAAGCAGCACGCTGAAATTAAGTCCATCATCTCAAGAGTGTATTTTATTCAAAACGGATGACTTGGGTATGTGCTCTAAAATACAACGAAAAGCCCCGATTGTGTCCAGTTACACTGTGGGGTTGTGAACTACCGTAGAGAGTTGAGTCTATACTGTAAAGGTTGAATCCACTGGCTCATGTTCAACAAAGAGTGGGAGAATCCTCCCTTCCCTCCTCTCCTCTTCCCATTCCTCTTCTCTCCACGCTCTTCCCTCAACCTTTTGTACGTCCGTACTAAATCCTTTACATGAAGCAAAGCAAGACACACATGTATTCAGGCAAGTGTCATGGTATGAGACATTGGAACCTTGCCAGTGCTATGACAGAGTATTTGAAATGGACCTTAATGAAGGAGAGGTGTACCTGGGTTTACAGCCTAGGGTACAGTGTGTTATCGCATTGTACAGTCAGGAAGCAGAGAGAGATGAACGCTGGTACTTACATAGCTCTTGCTTCTTATGTAGTACAGGACCCTAGCTCATAGAACTGTGCTGCCCACATCTAGGGTGGGTCTTCTCACCTTAATTGACCTAATCTATAGACAATCCCTCACAGGTGCGCTCACAGATTTCTTTCCACAGTGATTCTAAATCCCAGCAAGGTGCCCATCGGGATGATCTCTCAGAACCCAGTCAGGATGAGGAATGTCTTGAGGAAAGGGGGCAGGAGTGGGGATGGGAGACTGACTATATGGAAGGAGCTGATCCAGTAGAGAAATCCACTGAACGTGATGGAAGCTAAGTTGCAGAAGAGAGAAATAAACTAAGAAAGAAATGCTAGAGCAAACAGCGTGGTATTGAACTGATGTTGGGACTATTAGTGTAAACTCCTAGACTTCAATAAACATATACAGATAAGGAAATAAATACATTTCTGTATGTCTATGTGGACATACACATGTGTAAACATAGAGGTTTTACCAACTTTTCTAACTCTGTTATATTTTCAACAGTTTTGAAATTCATCACTTGTTTCTCGGATTTCTTGGGTGTGTGTAGAATGAAAAGGGGTGCCCCCTCCTTTTATCAACTTGCCAGCCAATTTCCCCTACACTGTTTATTGCATAATTCATCTCTTCCCATTGATCTGAGACACTTTCATTACCATATATTATGCTGACTGCAAACATATTAGAAAAGCAACCTTGGTGCTTAACGACGTAGCAACGCTGACACATCTCTGCCTCTTCTGCTCTGACATCGTGCTATCAGGGGCCTGCTTCTGCCTTAGCGTCCAAGACCTACCTCTCTCTCTCTGTCTCTCTCTCTCTCTGTCTCTCTCTCTCTCTCTCTCCTTCTCCTTCTCCTCCTCCTCCTCCTTCTCTTCCTCCTCCTCTTCTTCCTCCTCTTTCTCTTTCTCTTTCTCTTTCTCTTTCTCTTTCTCTTTCTCTTTCTCTTTCTCTTTCTCTTTCTCTTTCTTTCTCTTTCTCTCTCCCTCGACTTCCCCTTCCCTCTATCTATCTATCTATCTATCTATCTATCTATCTATCTATCTATAGGAGGCAGGAGGGAGAGACCATAAGTCAGCAGCTAGGTGTGGTCCTCAATACCTCTCTAATTTTTTCCGACAGGGTCTCTCACTGAAAGTGGAGCCTGCCTAAAGGATGTCTAGGTGGCTAAGAGCTGCAGAGACCTACCTGTCCCTTACCCTCCCTCCTTCCCCCAGTGCTCAGGTTCAGACACATACAGCTCTGCTGGCCTTTTTGTGGGTGCTAGGGATCTAAACCCACCTCCTTAGGCTAGTGTGGCAGCCCCTTACCAACCAAGCCATCTCCCCATGCCCAAAGGATATTGTAAGTTCAACAGAGCCCGGTCTGCATGAACTCTTTGCCCCAGAAAGCATCACCCTCAGCTTAATTGCTATCTTAACAGTCACTCAGCTATCTCTGGCACTGCCTTCCCTGCTGACCAGCCCACTCCTTTCCCCGCAGCCCCTCCAGTTATACCATCCCTGAGTTTCCCCATGCTATTACAACAGCCTTGAAACTCTTTAGCTCCATCTTTCATACTGACTCCCGAAACACCAAAAAAATCAACAAGTAAGCATAATAACACAGGCTTGTCGTCTGACTCTGCAGTTCCAAAACCTTCAAGTCTCCCTCCCCCTTGTCTTGAGCAGTGCAGAGCTGTGGAGGCCACTGACTGACCTTCCAGCAGTCTTTTCTACCTGCCTTGTGCATATTCTACCGTTGGGGTGGGGTCTGAGAAAAATCAACAAGCCAAGCAGTCACCAGAGTCCAGCCAAGCAAGAAAACTGACCAGTCAGGGACAACAGTGCAGACTTAGGAGCTGACTATGTCTTTAAACCTTCATCTTAGTAAGTATTTAGGCAGATGACAACAATGGATTGCTACTGATCGATCAAGGCCGCAGACTCGGAAGCCGGACTCTGACTCCAAGCCAGAATGGTTCAGTTTTTATGCCCTCAATTCCACAAACGTGTGTCAAGCCATCCCACCAATGAGGATTTAGGGATAAGGGACTTCCTTAGAAACACATACACTTAGCCTCTTCCCATTGGTTCAGCTGTGGTGGGCAACTTGCCTAGCATTCAGGTCTCAACTTGCCAACCAAGTCAGTTACCCACATACACGTCTCTTCCGCCAAGCAAAACGTGAGTTACCTGGGGAGGTCTTGGGAACTTAAACTTTATTTGACCCCTATTCAAAATGGCTTCAGTTTGGTTCCTTCCTACACTACCTCTTTATCTTTAGCCTCTGATGGTGGCACCGCACCTTTGCTGTGCCTGAACTCTTCCTCAATGAGAGCTTTTATTCCCGTTTGACACAGCACCTACCATGCCTTAGCCCCAACCCCTTCCACAACGATGCAGTAAGTGGCTCTATTCTAGTAACTCAGGGCATTGCTGATAAGGACAAAGTCCTTGGCTTCAGGGAGTTTACATTCCAGGAAATTTTTTCTTTGACCCCCATCAGGAACCTGATGACAGGGAGTCTATTATCCTCCCACCGTGAATCATTCTTTATTTGGCAGGTGCCAGAACTGGAGTTCAGACTCCGGTCTGCTCCCGAGAGCCGTCGGTCCTGGACGCCATGCTTTGCAGAGAATTTGTGAGGTAAAAACAAGTTTGGTTCCCTAAGAGGATTAAGTAAGGCACTGCTTGGGCACGAAATAGAAAGGAAAATACCTCTGAGGCAATGTTGAAGAGCCACGCCCCGACCTCTGCCCCCAGCCACTCAGGATGTAAACATGGGCATGGAGAGCGAGAGCTGCTCACCTCAAGGCTGGGTCTTTGATTCTGAGGACTGACTTGATTGCTTGATTACAGAAACCAGAAAAGAAAGAAAACTGCATTTTCAGGGACCCGCAAAGACTATTGGAAAAACGCAGATATTTACAATTCATAACGGTAGCGAAATTACAGTTATGAAGTGTCAACAAAAGTAATTTTATGATTAGAGGTCATCATAACATGAGGTGCTGTATGAAGGGGTTGCAGCATTAAGAAAGTTGAGAACCGCTGATTTAGGTAGGCTAAAATAAAAGTGTTTCCTCAGTACCGTGGACTGAGCCTGAGGCAGACCAAAGGAAGCCCGCTCTCAACCCCTTGCTCTTTTTTTTTTTTTTTTTTTTTTTGAGCTGGGGCCTCACTAAGCTGGCCAGGCTATCCTTGAATCTGTGATCCTCCTGCCTCAGTATTCTAAGTACCTGGGATTAGCAGAACTGCATCCCCAGGCCCAGATTGATTGATTGATTGATCTTTTTTTTAAAAATGTACATTTATGTTTTGTCTGCATGTATGTCTGTGTGAAGGTATTGGATCCAGGGAGTACGGCAGTTGTGAGTTGCCATGTGCATGCTGGGAGCTGAACCTGGGTCCTCTGGAAGATCAGTCAGTGCTCTTAACTGCTGAGCCATCTCTCCAGCCCTTATTTATTTATTTATTTATTTATTTTTAATATTCACAAGAACAATACAAAATTGATATTGTGAACTTAGTTTTACGGGTGGGCAAACAGACTCCGGGGGTTAAATGACTGCCCACCCTTCATGGCTCGGGCATTATGTTTTCAATAGGAATCTTAGGGAGCATATCCAGAACTGGCATGAATCATATCATTTTGAGAAAGAGCAAGGGCAAGTTGCTATTTAAAGAACTTCTAAATGGGTTGAGGGTGTGGCTCGGAGGTAGAGAGCTTCAGAGATAGCACCTTTGAAGGATAGATTAGTTCAATAAATAATAATGGGGGGATTGCTGGCATACCATTTTGAGGTTAAATAAATAAATAAATAAAGTAAAGCTGGAGAGGGGACAGTTAACAGGTGCAAATTGATGGGAGAAGTAGTTCCTAACATTCGGCAGCACAGTAGGATAACGGCTGATAACAATTCCTTGAATATTTTAAAATAGCTGGTAGAGAGGATTTTGAATGTTCTAAACATAAAAAAAAGATAAACTAGGTAATAGATAAGCTAGTTAAACTTATCAATTTATATTATAAACCTACATTGAAATATCACACTGTACCCTATAAGTATGTACAATTACTATGTGTCCGTATAAAACACAGATATAGTTTTAAGGAACTAGATTCTAATCTTGCCTCTATAAAAAAAATGGATATTATTTTAAATTGTGTGGTGTGTTCATGTGCATGTGTGCATGTGCACATGTGGGTAGGTGCCAGAAGATTTCTCCTGGAGATGAAGTTACAGGCAGTTGGGTCACCCAATGTGGATGCTGTAAATGAAACTCAGGTCCTCTTAACCCTCAGTTTGTTTCAAGAGTATCATGAACTATTAATCACGGGCCATCTCACCACCCCACCTCATCTTGCTTAAGTCAAACTAACTGCTAAGATACTGAGAAGATTTACATATAAAGTGTGAAATCACAGATATCCCAGAAGAATACATGGGTGCATAGTTTACTAAATCTGAAGTGAGCAGGACTTTTAAAAATACAACACAAAATCCAGAAGTTATAAAGAAAAGGATTATGAAAATTAGAGTTTGGGGGACTGTGGAGATGGCTCAGTGGGTAAGAGTGCTTGTTATGCAAACATGAAGACCTGGGTTTGGATCCCATCACCCATGAGAAAAAAAAAAAAACCTGACTGGGTACATACCTATGACATGAGAGGCAGAAAGGGAAGGATCACTAGGGTTAGGGCCCTGCCAGCCTAGCTCTCGGTTCAGTGAGGCAAAGAGTGATAGAGAAGAACACCTAGAGTCCCCCTGGATTTCAAACAGATACGCAGATGTGCATACACATACCCCCCAGCCCTCACTGCAGTGAAAGTTTTGTGTAGCTCTAAAGCTCAGCATTGGCTGCAGTAGTTAATTCCCTGCTCTGGGTTGTTGGACTGTATGATCTGCCTGACGTCTACACAGAGGTCTTGCTTGTCAAGCTTCACGGCTCATAGGCATTCAATCAGAAACACGGTGGGGATATATATTCTCTATCCTGGGCTGCATATTTCCTGCCAATGTCAAGTTGCAACTAACTTGCAACTTTGTACTTGGGTACTTAACATGGCCAGGTGCCTGACCCCTCAACAATGGAAAGAATGGCTGTGTGTGTGTGTGTGTGTGTGTGTGTGTGTGTGTGTGTGTGTGTCTAACACACTTGGAGGGTTTGACAGTGTTGAGCTGATGCGCCTCAGTGACCAGATCCCCCAGAGCTCCCTGCCAATCCCTCCTCCGTTGTTTTTAGGACAGGGTCTAACTGGACAGCCCAGACTCAAATCTGACACACGCTCTCCAGCCTCCCTAGCCCTGGGATGATAGGTCGGCACAACAGATCCTGACACTCCTTCTTGAAGCTGGGCTTAGGCATAGAGGACAGAGGAAACACAGGCATGGAAAAAAAAAAAAAAGCAAGTATGACCTATTTGCTTCATGGTAGAACTAAATTCTCCTGTGGAAGGTACAGCTTTATGATTTGAAGAGCTATTAGCTGAAAGGAAGCTATAACTGAGTTTATACGACTTTCCTAAGCAAAATTGTATAATGTATCAATTTGGAAAACATTAGGGAGTGACTTGGAGGTCTGCAGGGAACTGCTGTGCAGGTGCTTACACTCTGTCATTTGTAAAGTGCATATCCTCTGCTAAGCAGTGTCTCCGGTGACACACAGGCAGGCACACCAGCGGATGAGCAGTGCGTGTTTTATAATTGGCTTTTAGTCTCTTCAGTTGTTTAAGTTACAGTAGTTTAAAAGGAGACTTCTGAATAATACTGAAGCTTTCCAAGAGGAAAGTTTGATAGGTGGATGTGCATGTGTGTGTTTGTGTTGGGAAGGTGTGAGCAGGTGTGTGTAGAAGTGTGCATGTGTGTGAGGGTATCTGTGTGAAAGGGTGTGCATGTGTGAATGCAGGTATACATGTTTAGTTTTTATGTACATTGGTGTTTTGCTTGCAAATATACCTGTGTGAGGGTCTCAGAGTTACAGACAGTTATGATCTGCCATGTCCGTGCAGGGAATAGAACCCAGGCAGGTATACATGTGCATGTGCATCTGTGTGGGTGTATTTGAGGGTGTGTATGAATGTGTGTGTATGAGTTTGTATGCACATGTGTACATGTGGGGGGTGTATGCATGAGTGTGTGTATGTGCATGTGTGTGTGTGCAAATACGCATACATGCGTGGATGGGTATGCATGTGTGTGTATATATACATACACATACACATATACATATATGAGTACACAGGCTATGTATGAGTGTTTATGTGTGCAAGTGTGTATAAGTGTGGGGGCAAGTATGCTCATGTATGTGTGCATGTGTGTGGGATCTGTATGAAGGTATGTGTGGTATGTGTGGTATGTGTTTGTGTGTAGAGGGGTTTGTGTATGCGTGAGGGTGTGTGTTTTCTCTTCCTTCCTTTCTTTTTTCTTTTTCTGAGAGAGTATCTCACTATGTAGCTCAGGTTATCCTTCTGCCTCAGTTCTAGAATTCCAAGGATACAGGGGTGTACCACCAAGCCTGGCTCTGTGTGTTTATGTGCATAAGAGTAAGAGAGGGTATGTGTGTTGAAAGGTAACAGCTGGACCAGAAAGCTACAACTGGGCCACAGGCTAGAGGTTACAGGTTTGAGAAGGCCCTGCCGGTCAGTACTGACATAATAAAAACAGGAACAACTACAAAAACATCTAAATCAGCAACAACATCAAAAACTGCAACAGGGGTGGGCAAGAAGCCTGAGTCATTAAAGAGCAGGAATTGCTCTTGCAGAGCATCTGAGTTTGGTTCCTAGTAGCCACATCAGGAGACTCAGGAGCAGCAGTAACTCCAGCTCCAGGGGCTCTGACACTCTCTTCTGACCTCCAGAGGCACCTCATGGGCACATACCCCTACAGAAATGCACATAATTAAAAATTCAAGACTAAATAAACAAAGCAAAACAAAACTCCCCACAACAATACCCCAGGCTCTGTCAGGTTAGTCCTTTACATCCTTACCACAGAAAATAAAAATAAATCTTATTTTCACTAAATAAAGAGGCCCAGAAAAGACTATGCACTGGGCAGAATCAGGAAATGCAATGAGGACTGAGCTGTTACAACTTGGGGATAAAGGCATCTACTAAGCCTAAATACAGAAACACTCTAGGGCTCCTTCCAGGGTTTTTGTGACTCCTGCATGCTTGCTGTACACACCCACAGCAAAGACTACTAGGAATTGTAGCCAATTGATACTCAGATATGGCAGTGATCTTGTGGGAGGGTAACGCATGCAAGAGGATATGAATTCTGCGTTTGTGGCTACCAGTGAAGAGTGACATTTCCCTTCAAGACCCTGTAGGGGGGATATGGCATCGGGCAAGCCTTCTGAGAGAAGGAAGTACAGTACGCTTTACAAGCTTAATGACATGGTGCTCTCTGGGGGGGGGGGATGGGCAACTCAGCCTTGCTCTCTCAGAGAATAAATCTCTCAATGGACTTGAGTCTAGACAGGCTGTGTGAAGTATGTACACTCAGTGGAAACCCTGGAGATCACAGACAAGAGCTTTGCATGTTCGTCAAGAGTTTTATCACAGGCTTAGTCCAAAGACATCCAAAGTGTTGAGGGAAGATTCCGACACTGGAGAAAATGGCAGCTATCAGAAACAAAATGTCGACAGGCTCAAACCCAATCCCAACAATAGCTCACACTTACTGTTGTGTACTAGACATTGGCGCAGACAGCACGTTCCAGGATCATCTCATTATGAAGTTGAAGGAAGGGCGTGGAGAACTTACACAGATTTAACATTGGAGGTTGTATTCCAAGGCACATGATATCCTTCAGTAAGAGTAGTTAAGTGTCGGAGGACTTTTGCGCATTCAGAGTGGCATCATTTATAGGGCTACACATAGGATTGTTAAGCTAGAAAAGAGAAGGCTTACCTTTCAAGCTGGAGAGGACCCTGCCATGGGTTGAGAAGAAAGCATGGACCCAGCTTCCTTCGAAGGAGCAGTTACTGGGCAAAGCACATCAATCGAAGCTGCAGCTGCCAGCCCAAGAGCAGGCTCCTAATTGCATCCAGCTGCTAAGATTAGGTGCAAGCTGCAGGAAATGCCTATCCAAATCACAGAGGAGTCAGCAGGACAAACTGGGACAGCCATTAAACTGAGAGAAGGCAGAGGCCTAACTTCAGCCCTCGGTCTCCTTAGAAGGGCTGGGGATGATCTCTTGCTAGCCTTAGGGTCGGTGAGCCCAGAAACCAACCTGAGGAAAGGCACTTATAAAACTACTGAGCGAGACTGTCTCCCAGTGGGCAGCGGGCGGGGGGGCAGGGGGGCACTACCTGCATATGGCCTGTGCACAAAAGCAGAAAACCTGTACTTAGTGTTCCCAGGGTGATCCAGAGTCACAATGAGGCAGGCTAGACAGGCATCAGGGGGGGGGGGGGGGGGGGGGGGGGGGGGGGGGGGGGGGGGGGGGGGGGGGGGGGGAAGGAAGTGACCAGAAGGTGGTGCTGCCGTAGACCTGTGTGATAGCAGGGCATCAAGTGACCACTCAAACAGTAAAGACACAAGACCCCTCCAAAATGGCTGGATCTCTCACGGCCAACCTAGCTGACTGTTGTCATCTGCCTTATTCTGGTGGCATCTCTGTATCACCAGCTTTGCCTATTCCTGTCACACATCTGTTGTCATGACATGTCTAACCTCCCCACCCCTGTTGGGGTTTAAGACAAAAAGGGAAATGAACTCTATTCTGGGAAAATCTTAACCCTCCCCTAGAACCCAGCTACCCCCTACCCTTACTTCTGTCTGAGTTAATTCTTTCCCAAGAAGCCCACAGCTTCTTGAATGTGTACTTCTGCTCTGTTTTCTTACTCCATCTCGTCTCTAAATTCTTTCTCTGACTGTGACAAGAACCCAGAAACACTGACAGAGGCTTCAAGTTTCCTATTTCAGAGATCCCCCCCCAGGGCTTCATGGCACACCCCAGAATCCAATACAGCAATGGTGCCCAAGGTGCAACTTGCTCCTGTGAATAGTAAGTTTGAGGCATGCAGAGAGTTGAAAATATCAGAGACAGGGAAAGGGAACAAGGAGGCTGTGGTGTTCAAACAGTGCAGGAAAGTGGATTGCAAGCAGTTATTACCTTTCTATCTCTCCCTCCTGACACAGTTTTTCATAAGAACTAGATGAGTCTTGTTGTTCTAGCATAAGGGGTTAACCATTTACCTGCTTCTGAGAGAATGGAAGAGGTGGCTGTGCATGGCAGCAGGTTGTGTTTGCAAGGAGAATGTGGGCCCAAAGAGAAGTTGCGTGCATAAGAACCTGCTCCATCTACCTTAAGACCTATCTCCATGCTATGGACCGTTGGGTATCAACCACAGAAATTTGGATGTCAACTTCCCATAACGCCTCAGACTGACATCTATGGAAGACAGGGCTGGGAAGGAGCCATTGCAACTACCTCAGAGGACATCCCAACTGCATCCAGGAGAATAGAATTTAAAATCTTAGAGAGTTCTATTGCTCAGTGAAAAGGGGTCAAGGAGAATGTGATTCCCTGAGATAAATACTCCCCTGATGAGAATGGGAAGAGGCTTCTGGGGGAAGCAGCATAAAGCATTGCAGCGTATCACCCTTTCCCTGCAGGGAGAGGTGTGCAAAAAGCTCATTACTTGGGATTAATGAGATCATTTTGAATAATTCATAATAAATAAGGGTCAAAGTCTTGATAGCTCCTGGCCTATATATGTCTTCATAATAATGATAATGGTAACTGTGTGTGTGTTAAAAATAGATGTAGAATTAAGCCAGATTACTGTACAGAATACCATCTCCCAGAATTGCTGTTGCAAGATTAGTCATTGGTCCTGGGAAGATTTTTGTCAACCTGATACAAGGTAAGAGTCATTTGGAATGAAGGAGCCTCAACTGAGAAAATACTTATATTGGACTGGCCTGTAGGGCAATCTGTGGGGGCATTTTCTTGAAATTAATCCAGATTCAGGTGGGATGGTCCAGCCCACTGTGGGCAGTTCCATCCCTGGCAGGAGGTCCTAGGTTGTATAAGAAAGCCAGTTGAGCAAAGACTAAAGAGCAAGGCAGTAAGCATCCTCCTCCTCCACCGTCTAGGCTTCAGTTTCTTTCCTGACTTCCCTCCACGATGGACTATAAGGTGAAAGACAAAGTAAACCATTTTCTCTCCAAATTACTGTTGGTCTTGTTGTTTGTTATGGCAATAGAAAACCAATTAAGGCAATAGTTATCAGTATATATTTGAAGAAAAGGCTGTCAAAACCCTATAGCTAGAAGGCATTAGAAGTGACCATGAAAGAATGTATGCATAATTTCAATTGGAGGAATCATAAAATGAAATGGCTTTTCTCTAGGTCTAGATGTTACTAACAAATCTACATTAATAATAACATATAATTCTCTCTCTCTCTTTCACACACACACACACACACACACACACAGAGAGAGAGAGAGAGAGAGAGAGAGCAAAAACTGACAAAGTAATTTCAGTTTTCAAACTTCCATCACTCCAGCAATGGTACTTTGAACATCTTTCTCTACCCTTTTGTTTAATATTTTCCTTTAAATTGGTGCATGTTTTAAATTTACACGTGCCTTTTAAAAGAAGAAACATTATATTAGGACTATAAAAAGAAAACCAATATCACTTGCCGTAAATAGGAGGTAACAATAAAAACAAGCCCTTATGTAATAAAAACCAAAACAACGTTATACAACCCTAGCTAGATAGATACAATTACACATGTCAAAGGCTTTCAGCCCCGGGGCCTGCTTTCTTTTCAAAGGGAAGATTGGCAAGTGATAGGTGCACAAGACCAAATGGAAAGTTCCTCCTTGAAAGGGAAATCGCTTTCATTGTGTAATTGAATGTCAGTCTCTGGGTATCATAGTGTCTCTTCTATCCTTTAGCCCAAATCATGATTTGAATTCATGGATTTTCAAGTATGGGGAACACAGTTTGTGACCCTATGAAATGAAGTAGAAATAAAATGGGACGTCAGAGAGTTTATTATTATTATTATTATATTATTATTATTAAAAAAACATTTAAAAATAGGAGCAAAAGACACACAAGGCAAAACAAAAAGAAGCCAAGAAGGTGAACTTACACTTGAACACTATCAGAGACACCTCACAAAATAAAGAAGCCAATGGAAGTCCAAATGGCTGCGAAGTGAGATCCTGCCACATCAGATGCCCTATCGGCGTAAAGGAAGAGCAGAGAAACAGCCAGGCGAGCACAGAGAGCACGGAGGCTAAGGCGGAGTGGAGGGGGTGTGAGAGAGACAGCTCACACCCCTCTAGAGCCCAATGAGATCACCGCCTGACCTACACAGCTGGCAGAAGTAACCGGACCAACTGGCGAGTCAGGTACACCAGCGTCTTCATTTTTCCCTGGAGGAGGAGGATGGGAATTGGTCCAGCTGAGGTTTTACTTCTCAGAGAGCTACTTTGCATGAAGACTTTGAATTGCCCATCACTTAATTTGTTTTTCCTAGAAGGTAATAAAACTGTAATTTATAACTGGTGGGTTCAGTGACCAGAGAGAGTGATAAAACTCCAAACTTAAGGCATTGCTATTCAGTACCTTTAGCAACTCTACTATATAATCGGGTTTACAGCAAATCAAGGATGGGTCACTTGGGGCTCCTGTAGTCGCCATTTATACCACAGAAGATAGTGCCTAATGATTGGGGAAGGGTAAGTAAATAGGAGACCCATAAAGCGCAAGGTAAAAGTCTAAACAGATTATATCAGAAGATACACAGACACTCTCCAACATAAAACTGTGTTATGTTGCCTTAAAAATACCATCTGGATTACAATAGTAACTCAGACATTAAAAAAAAATAAGCACTTTATATTATGCCTAATTGAATGATTTTTCTCAAGCATACTCAGCCTGTAAATGCAGGTGACGTTTGAAGTGACCCTCCATTGAAGATGGTGTTCTGCCTTGGGAAGAGATGCTGACTGTCTTCTCAGACCTCACAGGTGGGCTTATTTCATTAAGATGCCTTAGTTGTGGGGGATAGGTGTGAGAGAAGCTTTTCCTAAGGAGACATAACATATGTCTACTCCCCCTAGAAAGGGAACTGGCCAAGAGTCCAGAGAAACAACTGTGCATCTCAGTGAGCAGTGAATTGAGGTTACCGGCAGGAGTGTGGATGAAGGGTTACTCACAGGAGTAGGGATGACTCCAAAGGAGCTACATCTTTGGAAAGCCCACCAACGTGCAGGTGGGATCGTCAAAGCAACCCTAGGGTTCTCTGCACAGTGTCCAGGCTGTTCCACAGGCCTGAGACATCTGCTGTCCACAGCTTGCCTGGTCAGTGTCCTCCACAGCAGCTGTGTATTGTTTATAAAGCTGAGGAATGTGTCTTTCAGAAGCCTGGGAGTTTCCCAGTCTTGTGACATTCATTTACTGCCTGGGCTCTGGAGAGTTCCCTCTACCCCCTTGTCTGTCCGCATACAACAACAGCAGGATCTGTTCCTAGCTTGTCCCAGACTTGGCTCTCAGGAGTCATGTGAATGTCACTACTAAATACACAGGAGAGTGAAGCCTCAACCACATGGCTGTGTGTACGGTGAGAACCAATGTCACAGACCAGGCAGATCCAGCCTCTGGTGCAGCCAGCGTGCACCTCCCCTGCTAGCAGGATTTCAGATGAGGACAAATTGCATGACCAGACTGAGTGATGGGCATGAGGAGAGGAAGGTGGCAGATGTTGAGTAGGGGACAGGGAGAGAAATAGCATGTGCTGATGCCTGCAATGCCAGCCGTCTGTCTTGCCACTCCATTAGCGCCGGTACTTCCTGCCGTCATTGGTCCCAGTCTAGAAGGGAGGAGATGTAGACGCAAGGAGATTAATTATCTCGCCTAAGCATTTGTTTGATTTTATTTGTAGACATTGCTTCTTGAGAGATCGGGCCCCTCAAGCCAGGAACTTCTGTTTTAATTTCAGCAAAAGAGAACAGTCTCATGGAGGGCTCTGACTTGTAGGTAACAGATCAGTCTATAGATAGAAACCCTCACTTTGGCACTTGGGAGGTAGAGGCAGACAGAGTAGGAATCCAAGGTCATCATGTACTCCCTAAGACCTTATCTCAAACAAAACAAAACACCCACATTAAGGACCAAGTCAGTTTTATTTGCTTTGAGTCTTGGCTCCTCGGGTGGCAATATTAGGTGTTTATGTTTTGTATTTATTTACATGATCCTGTGCCCCACCCCGCCCCACCACCTGTGGTCCCCTCTGTAGGTTATATAACTAAGTCAACCAGGGCATGGTTCATGACTTGAATTTCAAGCTTTCAAGTAACTTTTTGGAATTCTTTACTTCAAAGTGACATAAATAACCTATGACTAATATTTAATTTGATGAGCAGTAGTCGGGGACCCTTATCCTTTTTCCTTTTGCAATTTTATCACTTCGCATTAACTTTTAGAGGTTTAAATATGTCATCTCGTCACGACTCTGTAAGTTTTAATTATCAAAGCAGCTACATCAGGTTTGGGTTTTTTTTTTTTCTTAAACCAAAAGCAGAGTGACCTTATTTTATAGCTGAAACAAAACCCAAAGCTCGTTTCTAACAGCAGACAGTTAGTAGGTCATTCCATAAAGATTTATCTGTACTTAGTGGGTAGAGGAGAATTTCAAATAGGGTCAAACCATGCACTCAGTTATCTTTAACCACTTAAGACTTGTCAGGATTTCCTTCATTAAAGGCTTCATCTTGGCTATATGACTTTTTTTTTTTAATGAAGACTCAAAAAAAAAAAAAAATCAAAACAAAACAAAAACCATAGCAAAACAAAGGGAAACAACCCCCCACCCCCAACCTACTGCATTCAACAATTTAGAGAACCAAGAATTCAGCAACTACTTTTAATATAACCGCAGGGGAAACAAAAAACAGTGCTAGTTTTCTTTTGTTTCGGCAGAAGAGAGCTTCTCTATGGGACGGGAGGAGCAGGCAGTGTTTCATAACTGTATTTATACACCTGGCATAAGAAACGAGTCCTCCAGAATGAAAGCAAAATCTAGGGCAGAAATAGCTGGGTGTTGGAGGAAGGTGGGCATGCGTGTAGGAGAGAGAGTGAGGGACGGGCATCTCCTGTCTCTTAGATTTAGAAATATCAATTTCTTCTTGCTTACTTTGCCGCTGTGCAATTCTTTGAAGAGATGTGATTAAAATCCTCAGCGTCCGCACCCCCGTTCCCACCCCCAGCATCCCCTTCCCTAGCAAAATCTGTTGCTAGTGCCTTTTCTGTGGGGCCTGTCTTGTGTGGGTTTTCTCTCCGGACTAACAGCTAAATCAGGAAAAAGGTCTTGGCCACAGCTCGCTCACTGCTTCAGTGACTGCTCTGAAGCCAGCTGGGGACCGACAGCCTCAGACACCACCTCCCTGCTCCCCACCACCACCACCCTCCTCCCTTGCCACACAGATGCAATTGCCTTGAAAGGCCGATGCTTTTCTCTGTTAACCTCATACCGATAAATAAAAAACGGGAAGAGCGTTGATCGCTCATGCAGTTTCTCCCTGATCGTTCTAGGAAACAGAACCAAGGAAATGTTCGATCTGAGTGAGACGTGGTGGCTTTTCTTACAAACATTTCACATACAGAATCGTTACAAAATGTCGCTTGCAGAGTTCTTGGGGGGGAGGGGGGGGATGAAATGGCCCTTTCATCTTCCCAGGAAGGTAGTAGTAGTGTCGAGGCAGGAGGGCAAAATGCTTGGTATTTAGAGAATAGGCCTCATTATTTTCCTTTTACAAAACATCTTTAAAATATACATAAGGCTTTATAAATTATAATTTTGTCATTACATATAAGAGTACCCTTTCAAGCACGTTTTGGGTGAGGTCAGAGGAAGTGGGATTGTTGATGATGTTTGGGTTATCTTGGCTGCTGGAATTGTCTGTAATGTAATGGTTGTTTGTCTGCTTTCCCAAGCCCACCTTTCCTCCTCAGGGGAGAGACAAAAGGCTGCCAGTCCATAGGCGAATAGTGCACCGCAGTGGTACAGGAGCAGCAGCGACTACCAAAGCGAACACATCCTCTGTCCCTGACACCGGTGCCCTCTTAGCATAGCCTGTTCTGGCTCTTTCCCTATAAGCTTGTTCTATTGTTTAGTAGCCTCTTGGATCTGCTGTTTCTCCTCAGTGAGGGAGCTTGCTGGAACCTGCATGCCTAAATGAGCTGAGACAGGCGTGCCCTCCCACCCGTGTGCCTGTCAAGTAACCACTGCATCCCCTGCGCTGTGGGAAGGCTGAGAGTCTGAGACCGCAATTCTGACGTCACGTGACCCAGCAGGCCCTCTCCTCCGGATTCCTCTGGCTGAGACTTGTAGCTTAACTAGAGACTTGGAGGATCTTAGCCTCCCAAGCCAAACTCAAAACATCAGAGAGTCAGATGATGAAGGCAGTGGTGAAGCAGGGAGGTATTCCGGGTTTCCTTGAGTCCAGGCTGTGTAGTCAGTCGGAATTCCTAAGTCTAGTCTCTCCGTTGTTTCAATGGCAATCCCAAGTTTTCTCATTTCTGAAATGGAAACAACCAGGGCGTAAGAAGCAATGTGAGAGCCAAAGTTAACTGCTGGGTATATACTTAATTCTCAACAATACAAACGATTATCAGTGAAGGCAAACAAACATGAAATTTTCAAATGTGACCGGTGATTTGGGTATCTTTGAAGCAGTTTCTTGAACAAGTAATCGGTGGACAGGTTTAGCTTAGCTTTTAAAATCCATCTTTCACTTCAATTTAGTTCTGCAATTGTTGGTTTTGTGCAGAGTTAAACTCTGTACAGAAGAGCAGGCATGAAGGCAAGCTCCCAGCTGAGCATTTTTGCTATATGTTTCGCCTGGCCTCTACAAGTTGTCTAATGAATATTTATGAATCAGTACTAATACATGTCATCCTCTGAGAACTGCAGCACAGTATCCTCTGACCTTTCATCCCGTCTCTCCTGTGTTCTGGGGTCTTGATACTGACAATTACGGCTGTAACATCTATTTTTATTAAATGAGAAAGGGACAAAATTAGGGAAATGAAAGGCTTGGGTACGCTTGGCTCGACTGCTTTTTAAAACGCCTATTAACTATTAACGTTAACTTTGTTCTGGGCATTCTGCCAGCTGCTTTTCTCATTGCTCTATCTTTTAGTCATTTCAAGAACATAAAAGGAAGTTATTTCGGCTGAGGATCTGAGAAGTTATTCGGTCTGTTCTAAGCTAAACAGCTTGAAGTGGTAGAGTCCTCAGCTATCAATAGCTGGGCTGTCTATTTTCATTTCCTAAATATTGTTGGAGGGCCCACTATGTGTCATTCACTCTGCTAGGTGCTAAGGGCACAGTGAAGGAAACAGCCCTCCTGGTTCTCATAAGGCTGCCAGTTTAGCAAGGAAGGCTGAAGGTAGATAGGCTGTTGCAATTGAACATCGCCACATAGAGCATGTGGTGAGGTAGATCCTGCAGGCAGGAAGGGCTTGCAAAGGCTCAGGGGTAGAGAAAATCAAGGGGCTTCGGGAGATCTGCAAGGAGTTTGCTGCACTTTAGAGCATTATCATCAAGGCACCGACAGAGTACCTCGTGAACGCTCAGGAGGGGCCATTTCCTCTCTCTGGGTAAGTTAGACCTAGCATGAGTTTACTTGAAGTATTGTGCACTAAGGCTCTCTGATGTTTCGCAGAGTAGTAATAAGGGGCTCTGGGATGACTGTGTGCATTTCTATAATTAGAGGTTTTCCAAAAGAGATGGAATGTAAAGACTCTTCACAGTTGTTCCTTTTTCTTGGCCAGGGCAGCTTTGACTGGGTTAGAGAGCATATAGAGTAACACGTAGAGTTTTGTGTGTGTGTGTCTTTATGATGCGGAGTAAGATTTAGGTGTGTGTTATTGACACAAATCTCTCCTAATAATATCAGTATATTGATACTTGTCCCAGGCTGTGTCTTTGAGCTATATGAGTTTTAACTGTTCGTTGGTCCTCCTTATAACCTTAGGAAGTAGGATCAACTATGTCTAGCGATTCCCAGGAGGAAATTGAGGCACAAATATATTAAGATTGTGTTCATACAAAAAAGTTGGCAGCAGAGCTCAATATTTAAAGCTGGGACAGTGTGGCCTCAAATGGTTACTCTTGACAGTTGGTAGTGCAATAGAACTATAAGACGTTCATGAAACCATTAATAGCGATTATTAAATGTAAGTCTTGGTTCTTCGTGTTGTTGTTCATTTATGGACAGTCTCATGGGTAATTCCTCCATCCCAGATGTTAAATCTTGTGACTGTCAGTGGTCAGAAAAGCAAGGTGTGCATTTCACCCTTGGCAGCTACTAAGAGTAGAGTCCTGCCTGTGCTTGGTGGTACTTTTCACCTAAGCCTGAAAACTAACTTCTCTTCAGAGGCCTCCAGAAAGGCTCAGCCCAAGATGGGTGGTGTTGTTACTGGCAGGTGTATGTTTCTAATGACGCACCGTAGGTTTCATTATGTGATCAGGTTCCATCCCAGATTCTAATCTAAGGATAACTTAGAGTAGGGAATGTGGAGATTCAAAAACAAGACAGACTCCATGTCTGAATGTGACATAGAGATAAAAGGTCTTGTTAACAGAAAAAAATGAAGAATTCCTGGCATCACTCATGATGATGATGATGATGATAGTGATGGTGATATTGATGGTGATAATGATTGATGATGCAGTTGAATCAACGACTATAAATGCTTCCATAAAACTGTGACTTAACTGCCCCTAACCCTTTTTTGAGACCCATGGTCCTGTGGTATAGACTGGCCTTGAGCTCTCTGTGTAGCCAAGGTTGACCTTGCACTTCATTCTGCCTCTGCTTCCTGAGTGCTGGCATTACAATTACACACCGCCATGCTTAGCTCTATGTGATTTGGGGAGTCAAACACATGGCTGAAGGCGTGGCAATCCCTCTACCAAGTGAGCTACATCTCCAGCCCCCTAGTTTGTGATATCGCTAGAAATATATTTAGGGCTCTGTATCTCCCAGCCTTTGCTATCCCGATGTTGAGATCCTTGGGAGTTTTTGTTTATTTGCTTGCTTGGTTTTGTTTTGTATTTTAGAAGGAGTCTCATGTGTAGCCTGCCCTGACCTTAGAATTCTCTGAAAGCAACTAACCCTTTATAGAAAGCAGTTGCCTCCGTTAGCGGTCATTTCTCCCTGTGTTTCTCATAGAAAACCAACTCCTGGATCTGTATTCTTTGGTCTGTCTTTTCTTGTTTATGTATGGCCTACGTGTATGAATGTTCCCAAGTATGTTGGAGTACGTGTGTGGGCACATATTCTCTTGGGTATGTAGCAGAGTCCGGCAAGAAGCGTTTTCCTTGGTCTTTCTCAACTTTATTTACTAAGGCCAGGTCACTCAATGAACCGAGCCCAGAGCGTGCCAGTTCGTCTAGTCTAGTTAACCAGGCTTCCATCCCATTTCCTCCTCCTGAGCCTAGGATTACAGCAGGCCCACCACACCCACTCAACACTTAAATCGATGCTGAGGATCCAAAAGCTGATCACTAGGCTTGTACAGACAAGTCATTTCTCCACTGAGCCATCTTCCCAGCCATTTCTCTACATGTGCTATTCAGAGCATTCCCCAGCAGTCCCAGTTTTTAAATTTAGTCAGCCCTGGAGACTTCAAGCCCTAACCAGCTTGAAGTCCCCAGTTCTGCCCTTACATCTGCAATGAGTTTCCTACTGTTCCATTAGCAGATGAGACTCTGCTGTACAGGAACTGCCTTTACCACTCCTCAAGCTGCCTGCAGGGATCTCCAGTAGGAGAGTAGATACAGAGAATCAGTTTGGATTCAGAAAACAGCGTTGATAAAATAGCCAGATACTTGAAAAGCCTTCATTTACCCCAAACACATAGAAACAAGATAGTCAGTGTCGGGGAGTGACACTGGAAACTTGGCGGAAAAATGAGAGAGAACTCTCAGAGCTCTGCCCTACTTCCTGGTTATAATGCCATTGTGCTGCAGAACCGAGACAGCTCACTTCATTTCCTGCTGGCTGATAATTCTATCTTTAAGCTTCGTGAGTATTGTCTGGTAGTATGTGTCAATCTTGAGCTGTGTTCACATTTGCTCATGTCCTTCCTTCCTTCCATCCTTCCTTCGTTCCTTCCTTTGTTCCCTCCCTCCCTCCCTTTCTTCCTTTCCTTCATTCCTTCCTTCCATACTGGTATATTGGTTCCTTCCTGCGTTGAATACACATTTCCATGGAGCACAAAAGTTAGAAGGACACCTCACCCACCACTAGTAAAAGGAAACAAACAAACAAACAAAGAGAAACCAACTTTATTAAGTTTTCCATTCTTGTGGACTTTTTGTCCCCACACTGTTTGAAATCAGAACATTACGATAATTTTGGGAAAATACCCAGAAGAGGATAGCATATCCATCTTGCAACTTACATTTTATTGATCATCTTCAATATAGTATTTCTAGGGTAGGGCTCTCAGTTTTCAGCATTTCTTAAGTGTGAGGTCTACACTGCAGCTAATGGCTCATCCTGCTTGTGGGTAGGTGACACCATATGGTGACTGGCTACACAGAAAGACCGTGTCTCAAGAGGACAGAAGTCCAGTTGGCTGTTTTGTTGTGCTGTCTCTGATGAGAAAGAGATGCAATTGAAGACATTTTATGCTCTTAATGAAGTTGACAGTGGCTTTATAATACATAACAGACTTCATGAGAGAAAATTAATGTAATAGTAGGCTTTAAGTAAGTGTTAATTAAAATGCTCTAACAATTTATTGTTTTCTCAGAACATATCCTTGTTATCATTTAAGAGACAACATGGGGGTGGGAAATCTCTGGTGACTAACTGAAGGCCTGGGATGGGAGAGGATACAGGAGTATGAACCTAGCTGAGATTCCTACCAGAGAGGGAAATAGAGACTGAAGTGACCACCTCCTGTAGCCAGGCAGGACTTCCAGAGGAGGGAGGGGGACATCAGTCCACCCACAAAACCTTCAACTCCCAAATTTGTCTTGCCTACAAGATGTGCAGGGACAAAGATGGAGCAGAGACTGAGGGATCAACCAGCCAATGACTGCCCCAACTTGAGGCCCCTCCCATGTGCGAGAGCTAACCCCTGGCAGTATTAATGATATTCTGCTATGCTTGCAGACAGGAGCCTAACATAACAGTCTCCTGAGAGGCTTCATCCAGCAGCGGATGGAGACAGATGCAGAGACTCACAGCCAAACATCAGGGGGAACACAGGGAGTCTTATGGAAGAGTGGGAGATAGCCGAGAGCAAGCCAGAGAGGTCAACACCACCACAAGAAGACCTACAGAGTAACTAATCTGGGACCATGGGGGCTCACAGAGCCTGGGCCACTGTCTTAGGGTTTCTATTCCTGGACAAAACATCATGACCAAGAAGCACTTGGGGAGGAAAGGGTTTATTCAGCTTACACTTCCACATTGCTGTTCATCACCAAAGGAAGTCGGGACTGGAACTCAAGCAGGTCAGGAAGCAGGAGCTGATGCAGAAGCCATGGAGGGATGTTACTTACTGGCTTGATTCCCCTGGCTTGCTCAGCCTGCTTTCTTATAGAACTCAAGTCTACCAGCCCAGAGATGGTACCACCCACAAGGGGCCCTCCCCCTTGATCACTAATTGAGAAAAATTCCTTACAACTGGATCTCATGGAGGCATTTCCCCAACTGAAGCTCCTTTCTTTGTGATAACTCCAGCCTGTGTCAAGTTGACACTCAAAACCAGCCAGTACAGCCACCAAGCAGGGAGCATGCAGAAACTGGACCTAAAACCCCTACACATATGTAGTAAATGTGCAGCTAGGTGTTCATGTGGTTCCCCTAACAAGTAGAGCCTGGACCTTATCAGTCTTTGTTCCCTGCCATTGGATCCCCTTCCTCCATTCTTGTGCTGCCTGATGGACGGCCTCAGTGGAAGATGTGCCTAGATTTTCTGGGATTAGATGCCCCAGAATGGGGTGGTACCCGGGGGTGGGTGGGGGCGGAGGCTGCCCTTCTCTGAGGAGAGGGGTTGGGGCAATGGGGGGAGGGATTTGCTCGGGTGGGACTGGGAAGAGAGGAGGAAGGGAAAACTATAATCAGAATGTAAAGTGAATAGAAAAAATAAAAATTAAAACAAATTTTATAAAAAGATACCAACCCGCCCCAAAAGAGACAGAATTAAGCCTAGCATGGTGGTGCCTGCCTACAATCCTAGCACATACATTTATGCCAGCCTCACATAATAACTATAGGACAGTTAGAACTACAGAGTGAAGCCCTGTCTTCAGATAAACAAACAAACAAAACCCACTAATAAATAATAGCCCTAGAGTCACAACTTCATTATGACTCTTTTACTCCCCAGAAACTTTCCAGTCTGCAAACTCCCAAGAACATTTCCTTCTGTAATTTC
This sequence comes from Mus minutoides, assembly GCA_902729485.2. NCBI lineage: Eukaryota > Metazoa > Chordata > Mammalia > Rodentia > Muridae > Mus > Mus minutoides. The sequence goes on along the minus strand of LR749943.1, from coordinate 786,544 downwards.
AGAAGGTCTCATGCCTCTTTGGGCAGTCATTACAGGCTCAAACTTTGTTCACATTTTTAGTTACATTAGGCTGAAATTGCACAGCACATTTGGGACATTAAAAATCTACACCTCATTTACATTTGGGAATTACTATAACGTAAATACAAAACCTTACAATTCATAATTGGAAATCTGTAAATCCTTTAAGCCCCTTTCATGCTTGAAGCTTCCAAGTTAAATGCCTTTGGAATAATAGCTCCTAATGTCCAGTGCTTTATACCTCAGTTCGGATGTACAACACATGCTCATCCCCACCCCCCTTCCCATTCCAATCACCACAAAACCATTGTTCTCTGCAGAATAATTGCCAGTTGTAAATGCAAACATTAGTTTAAGGTAATTAATAGCAACCAGTAAAAAGAAGGGGATGTATGCACCATGAAATGTGTGCCTGAATTCATGGTTAAACTGGGCAAGTTTGTTTTTATCTTTTCCTTTCTGTGGTGCTGGGGACTACCCCTAAGCCCTAAGCCCTAACATGTGCAACCCTTGTCTTGGATTTTCCAATTTATTTTTTAAATGTTTATTTTGTCTCTCTGTGTGTGTATGTATGCCTGGGTGAGTTTATGTGCACATGTGCATTCAGGGGCTTGTGGAGGCCAGAAGAGGATGCTGAAGTGACAGGTGGCTGTCCGGTGTGAGTGCTGGGGACAGAACCCAAATCCTCTGCAAGTGCTCTTAGTTTTCCAGTCCCAACTTACGTGGGTTTTTTGTTGTTTGTTTTTAAAGATTTATTGATTTTATGTATATGAGTACACTGTAGCTGTCTTCAGACACACCGTTAGAGGGCATCAAATCCCATTGCAGATGGTTGTGAGCCACCATGTGGTTGCTGAGAATTGAACTCAGGACCTCTAGAAGAGCAGTCTAAACCCAGAGCCATCTCTCCAGCCCATTTTTTTTTTTTTTAAATAGCAGTTGTATACTAAGAGAAATCAGAAATGCTTTCTTACTTAAGTAGTAATGCATATAGGTAGCCTTGAAGGTCTGTCAAGCATCATTTTTCTATGGAAAATGGTAATTAAGTTACACAGTTTTCTTGTATTGTCGGGATCTGACTTCCTCCAGTTTATTGAAGCAACTTTACATATGGTTTTTGAGGGTAGAGGTTACAGCCCAGGGGCACAGCACTTGCTTAGCATGCATGAGATTCTGTGTTTGTGATCCCCAGTATCACACACAAAAGGGATCTTTTGGTAGATTTTTTTTTTAAATTGATGTACTTACTTTGTGTAAATGTAATTCTTAGAGGTTTTCTATTCCCTATTTGCTCCCAAATAACCTCAGAGTGTTTCTATGCCTGCTCTAGCGCATTCTAGCTCCTGAATAAACGACACAGAGACTTGGTATATTTGTTAACAAGTTGCAAGCCTAAACTGGGCAAGTTCTGAGCTATTCTAACCCAGCTAGGCTACCCACTACACATGGTATGGTCCTTTACCTGCATGAGTCTTGCCCTGGCTTTCTCTGTTCCATATATGTCCTCATGGCTGCTCTCTCATCGTGACCTCATAGAGAATCCTCTTGGTCCACCCACCCTGTCTCTCCTTCTCTTCTCTCTTGTCGTCCTTCTCTACTTTTCTGTTTCCTCTGGGGACCCCCTGACTGGGATTGGAAGCCCCACCCTATTTTTGTCTGCCCAGCTGATTGGCTGATCACCTGGCTGATCATCTCTACATTGAATCAATCAGAAGGTGATACAGCAGGATGTTTACAAAGGCGATGCTTCATAAAAATAACAATAACAAAGTCTGGCCTGTACTGAACTCTCTGTTGGTATTGAAATCAGCATTTGAATAATACCAAGACAACCTAACCCAGTGTACAAGGAGATTATCCCAACAACTTTGTATTCCTTGAATATAATTTATGTTTTCAGTGAACAATTTGGATGTCAAAGTTGAGGGAAGGAGAGTTTTAAGTACTGTAATCACAAGCAAGGAAACGCTATCCATTTCCTCATGAAGCCCCAAAGCCTTCAACACAAGCAACTCCTCTTTCTCTCCTTATTGTCATACATGAAAGATATGGATGCTACTTCTTAACCCCTGCCATCCAATCAGCCATGCTACCTGTGTGCCCCTTAGAAGCCTGCCCACCTTTGCGAATGATTCTACTCTCATGCAGGCCATCAGGATTTTTCTGTTAGATGGCAGAGTTTTCTAACTGCTCTGTCTTTGTTGCCGGTTGACCACCCTGAAGTCCAGTCTCCACTTTATAGTCAGAGTGACCCTTCTAAAAATGGATATCTGATCTAATCATGCCTCTGCTTAGAACTTTTTAATGGCTTCCTAGTGCTTTCAGAATAAAGCTTTCCTGCTTTAATGTGGCCACCCCCAAGGCCCTTCATGAGTCTATCCTTATTACTTGTTTCTTGTCTGCTTGATTTAGTTGTTTCTGATTGTTAAAAATGCCCAGCCAGATGGTGAGCTTGTTAATTTCTCTTTGCAACTTTGGTCATTCTTCTTTCTATAATTGAAAGTCATGTGATTAGTTAGGTATAATAGGTCTCTGTGAAAAAATACTAACAAATTTGGCTAAAGAATTATTGTCTGACATTTATAGTTTTACCAGCTGTCTTTTTGTTATTGTTTTTAAAATCGGTATGCTGTTATATCGCCTTTCTGTGGTTTACTTTTGTGTGTCTCATGCTAATATCACCTACTTGGATATTACTTTCATTTATTTATTTTTTGTTAAATTTAAATCAATAAGATATTCTATGTCTTTTTAAAAAGTGATTTAAATGTGCTTATTATACTCACGACTACATATTTGGATTTAATTCTATTTTTTGTATGTTTTACTGAGTATATATTATGTTTATTTTGCTTTCTGCTGAATTATTAGTTTTCTATATTAACTCTCTGCAATTCTTGGCTACCAGGCCTTTCTGATGACTGAGAGCTCTGGATTTTCATTGACACAAAACATCCAGAATATAAAAGGTCAGACAAAAGGCATAGTGGCCTAGCTATTTGGGAGGCTGAAGTGGGGTGATCATTTGAGCCCAGGAGTGTGAAACTTGTTTGGAACCATGTAGTGAAACCCCTTCTCAGAGGAAAAACAGACTTCAGAGAAAGGCATTATTCTTGCCTTTCCCCAAACATGACAAAGGGCTTGGGGCTCTTCAACTCTCCGTTTTACATTTGCCCTCGTGCATTTACTTCTTTGGTTGCTTCTGTTCTGTTCTGTTCTGTTCTGTTCTGTTCTGTTCTGTTCTGTTTTGTTTTGTTTTGTTTTGTTTTGTTTTGTTTTGTTTTGTTTTTTTGAGTCAGGCTTAGCTTTGGTCACCAGAGTGCTGGGATAATATACACAGTGTTTTCATGTACTTAAAAGTACAAAACCAAAGCACAGAAGTAGGAACGACTCCTTTCTACTGTTCACTTTATCCATCTCTTCCCTCCTCAGTACCTCTTCTAGCTTAAGCTTTTTCCCTAGTGGTTTTGCTTTGTTTTGTTTTATTTTGTTTCTTTTGGGTTGGTTGGCTTTACTTTAACAGTTCTCTTGATGGAAGTTCTCTTATGGCCTGTGATCCATAAACTCTCTTAGGTGTTACCAATGACAGTGACTATTTCATTTTCTTCCTTGAACAACAGTGCATCTGTCTGGAAACCAGACTCTAAGATGGCAGTTGTCATTTAGCATTTCCAACATCAATTGTCTTCTTTGAGAACTTAGCTTTGGTTCCTCTGCAGATACTCAACATTTTCTCTTTAATAAGTTATCTTTGCCTCTTGGTCTGTGCCCTCACAAGATTGTGGTAAATATCTACCCTTATTGTCGTATGAAGTTCCGATGTTCTCATTAGAAACCGTCAAGCACAACACACCTCCTTTATGTAGAGCCTTTCTGTTCTTCTTATTGGGATTCCTAGTCAACCTAACCTAACCTAACCTAACCCCATGGACCTGAACGTTCCTCTTTACTTTGCAGATCTCCTGACTCTATTCTGGGTGAGTTTTTGATGTATGCCATTGATGTGTTCTTTCTCCTCTCTGACTTCTGTTATCTCCAGAGAAAACATTTCCCCATGTCAATGCTCATGTTTTTAATCTTGCAAGATTTTTGTTAGTTCTTTTTCACTTTTACCTGTTCCATAATTTCTTCTCCTTTTAAAAGTGATGTTATGCCTTCATTTATTGACTTGAAAAAGCAAAAGTACTGTGTTTAAGTACTTTTCTTCGTCTGGAGGGCTCGGCTCTTAAGAGCACCGATTGCTCTTCTAGAGGTCCTGAGTTCAATTCCCAGCAACCACATGGTGTTTTACTCCCATCTATAATGAGTTCTGATGCCCTCTTCTGGCATGCAGGTGCACCTGTAGATAGAATACGTATATACACTAAATAAATAGATAAGTAAATAAATAAATCTTTGAAAAAAATCTATCTGGGGACAGTGAAATGACTCAGTGTTTAAGAGAACATACTGCTCTTGGAGAAGAGCTGAGTTCAGTTCCTAGCACCCATATTAGGCAGCTCGAAACTGCCTGTAATTCCAAAGCCAGGGAATCTAATGTCCTCACCTGGTATGAACACACACATAAATTTAAAAAGTAAATAAAGTTTAGTCTTTGGGGCACCTGCATTTGTGTACACATATGTACACAGACACAGAGATATAATTAAAAAGGAAATCTTTTAAAAATTAAGTAAATCATGCCAAGTGTGGTGGTTGGTGTATTACTTCAGTGCTGGCACTGTGGAGAAGAGCTATGCAGCTCCTTACAAGTTCAGGCCAGCCTGGTATGTGCACTAAGGTCTAGGCTGGCCGAGAGAAACCTAGAGAGACCCTGTCTTAATAAACAATAAACAAACAAAATAAGATTAATAAATCTTTAAACATCTCTTTTAGTTCATAGAGTTAGTTTCATTTGGAGGACACTCATGTTCTGAGTGTCATATATTATTTCTTTTTCTTTTTATTATTTATTTATTTATTTATTTTAAACTCCGTATTTTATTCCCCTCCCAGTCCACCCCTAATATTATTTCTTAGTTTTAGATATTTTCGTGCATTTACAACCTGTTACACTCACTTTTTTTTTTTTTTTCGAGACAGGGTTTCTCTGTATAGCCTTGGCTGTCCTGGGAACTCACTCTATAGACCAGGCTGGCCTCGAACTCAGAAATCCACCTGACTCTACCTCCCGAGTGCTGGGATTAAAGGTGTGCACCACCACGCCTGGCTTTACACTCACTTTTAAGAGGGTCTTTCTATTTGCTTTTTTCTGGTTTGTGTTAGCATATTTTTCCCCTCTCCTGCTATGTCTACCTCTCCGAAGTCAGTAACATGGCCTCCTCCCGCCTCCCAGCCCAGGGCTCTAGGATCAGGTCTAATGTGAGTGTTTGATCTTTCCACTTCATCCACAGTGGTGCTGGGGGCAGCACGAGCAGCAGTGTGGCTTGGTTCCTGGTCCCAGGGCAGGCTTTCTCCTCTTGCTTCCCCAGCAGGGGTGGCCGTGGTATTGGCTCCTGTCCTCTTTACTTTGTTTGAAGTTTTTTTTTTTTTTCTGCCACCCTACAGGAGACAAAAATCTTGGCTTTGGGGTCTAGACCTGCAGTGGGCTTCTGGCTGTAGCCTGCCAAGTGCTTTCCCTTTCAGTTCCATTTCTGGTTCACAAATCTGTTTGTTTTGTCTCTAAGCCTGATTATGTCCTTTTAGTTTCCTCTTTCCATATTTAGCCATTATTATTATTATTATTATTATTATTATTATTATTATTATTTTTCTTCTTCAAGACAGGGTTTCTCTATGTAGCCCTGGCTGTCCTGGAACTCTCTGTAGACCAGGCTGGCCTTGAACTCAAAAATCTGCCTGCCTCTGCCTCCCAAGTGCTGGGATTAAAGGCATGTGCCACCAAGCCGAGCATTTTTTTTTTTTAATTTAGGGGGAAAAAGGGGTTTGTCTTTATTTTTATTTTAAGTGTATGGGTGTTTTGGCTGAATGTATGTATGTGTACCTTGGGCATGTAGTGCCCACAAAAGCCAGAGGAGGGCACTGAATTCCCCTGGAACAAACAGTCATGTGGGTGATGCAAATGGAATCCTAAGGCAGGGATGTGTGTGTGGGGGGGGGGGGAGAGGGTGTAGCGGACTTTTGTGATAGCATTTGAAATGTAAATGAAGAAAATATCTAATAAAAAAAAATGGAATCCTAAAACCCCCAACACCTTCATTTCTATTTTTGTGTAGGAAAAGGAATGGTTAAAACATGACCTTGCTGCACCAACTTGAGCAAATATATTCCTGTGTGGGCCTCGCTCTCTTCTCTTATTCTTCCATTAGAGGCTCAGCTGTAGAGATAAGAACTGAGTTTACTTTCCACATGGTCAACAAATTCCACACCCCTCTGAAGCTCCAAGTTAGGATGACATAAGCTGTAGAAGATGGTCAAGTGGAGACTTAAACAAAATAAATAAACAAACAAGCCAAAAAAAATCCCCTCACCATTAATACATATAAACTAAGAAATCTAGTTTCTAGATCTGTAACCCAAAAGAACTTGTTAATGGCCTCTGACAGCCCTTTACCTCTACTAATTCTAGCCTCAGAGAAGCCACTGAAGAGGAAGGATCTGCAGGGTAGATATGCCTGGGGGCCAGGACAGGGAAATGTGAACGAGTCCTTAGTAACTGAGTGAGGCTTTGCAGCTAGATTAGTGCCAGCCAGGAACCACGGGCTGATGATGTACTCGCCTATCCAGGAAATCAGAGAGCAAAGAGTGGCCTGAAAGCCTTAAGTGGTACTTCATAGAAACTCCTCTTTCTCCATGTGACATCCTCCAAGGCTTTCCCCATCTCATTTGTCCTGACAACTCTTATTCATCTCGATGAATTCATCTACTCCTTAGTGTAGGACATCCCATACAGGAAGCACCATACTTATCTATTTAATCTTCAGGACAACTCCATGAGGTTTGCAAGTTTTAGATGAGGCTTCTCATTTTTAATATTGTGGATGAAAAAAATTAAGGGCAGGGAACATATTAAAAAAAATAACAGGTAAATGGTGAATACCACATTAAACCTGAGTTTTCCCAGCACCAGAGCTACATTCGTTTGTCATATGTAGGCTACCTCGCATATTTTAGTCATCTTTGATTCCTTACAACACAGTAATAACACCAGAATACATAAATCAACAAAATATATTCTCAAGCTAGCTGCCCAGAGTAGACATGAAGTAACTTTAACATATGGATTTATAAAGACTGTTTGACCTCTTTTGGCATCGGATTCCTCTTTATAAATATGGATATGAGCATCCCATTTTGAAGGTGCCTGGAGAGGTTGCTGAATTCAATAGATCTTTGTTGTCAGTTCTGTACAGACCATTCAATTTACATCTTCTCTCCCTGGCTGCCTAAGGAGATAGCTGTTCTTTTTGGTCCACCCAGCTTATGTCCCTGGTGCAAGCCTTTCTCTTACCCAAGAGACGAATTACTTTTGAGTCCTGATCTTTTATATTTCTAAAGTGAATGAAGTTTCATATGGTAGGGGCAGCCATGGTTCCTCCATGTCAAGACACACTAGGCATTGCTCAAGATTTGGTTGCAAGCCACAGAAACTAATTCCAAGTGAAAAATAAATTACTAAGCTTGTGTAATTATGTTAGAAGCTTCCTGTGACAGATGCTTGAGTTAATCAAGTTAGCAAGAGAAGAGGTTTGTTTTGGATCGTGGTTGGAGGCACCGGTTCACGATCTCACCAACCCATTTCCATTAGTCCTCTGGCAGAGGTACTGGGTGACAAGAGCAGGGGACATGTGGTAAAGCTGGGAGCAACACAGAAAAAGACAGTCTCTTCAAGGATACACCTGTAACCATCCAAAGATGGTGTGCTCCAGACCCACACTTGGGCATTCTGCCTGTAGCCTCCAAAAGCCTACGCAACCTGCTCATTTCCATGAGTTCCTGGTATCTTAGCTGTTCTATGACTGCTCATAAGTCCAACTCCAACATCTCAAGGCAAACTCAGTGTCTTTGTCAGGGTTTCTATTCCTGCACAAACATCATGACCAAGAAGCAAGTTGGGGAGGAAAGGGTTTATTCAGCTTACACTTCCATACTGCTGTTGATCACCAAAGGATGTCAGAACTGAAACTCAAGCAGGTCAGGAAGCAGGAGTTGATGCAGAGGCCATGGAGGGAAGTTTCTTACTGGATTGCTTCCCCTGACTCGCTCAGCTTGCTTTCTTATAGAACCCAGGACTACCAGCCCAGGGATGGCACCACCCATAATGGGCCCTCCCCACTTGATCACTAATTGAGAAAATGCCTTACAGCTGGATCTCATGGAGGTATTTCCTCAACTAAAACTCCCTTTTCTGTGATAACTCCAGCTTGTGACAAGTTGACACCACACAAAACCAGCCAGTACACTCAGCCATGAGCCTTTATAGAAATCAATATGAGCCACACCATTCCGAGGTATAGAGGCACAGTATAAACATCCAAAAGAGAAGGATAGCAAGACAGCAAGAAACCCAGAGGGGCTAAGACCAAATCTTAACCGCTCCATTTCCAGCATCCATCGTAAGCTCTGGTGAGATGAGAATCTCTGAGGGGCTTTGTGGCCCCATCCCCAGATTCTGCTCACGGCCTGCAGAGTCTCTTAGCCCAATGGTTCTCAACCTGTGTGTTGCGACCCATGGGGAAGGGGGTCATGTATCAGATATCCTGCCTTCTAGAAATTTACATTATGATTCATAACAGACGCAATATTACAGTTGTGAAGTAGCAACAGAAGTGGTTGGGGGTCACTGCAACATGAGGAACTATAGTAAAGGGTGGTAACATTAGGAATGCTGAAAACCAGTGTCCTAGCAGATTCTCATCCCATATTGCAAGCACCCATGGCATCTTAGGGTCTTCCATGAGCTTTGGACATTGTCTTGTGGGGTCTGCTTTTGCAGAAACTTTGGCTCTGATGTCTACTGTACAGTTATTCAGGCTTTGACTTCTCAGTGCAAACAAATGCTTCGGTTTTGTGTGCTCTCGGAACCAGCATTACACGGAGGAATCAAGGTCTGTTGAGTGTGTGAACTGTATCTGAGCCTGCTTGGGCCAAGGTCACCGAGTGCCTTGCTAGATAGTGACACGGACATGAATTCCTATGCATTTTTGGGCACCCTCACTTGATGACAGATCTGAGCACTCAAGTGGGGGCATGCGCTGACTTTCTCGTCCAGTGCTTTCATCTTGACATCTCTCAAGGTAGCCCAACCGAGATGCATAGACTAAGATTAGGGAAAGGATAATTAGCCAGAGAAAGGTTAGGCATGTCTGCATTTATACATCACCTAAGTGGGAAACTTGTTATTTCGAATTGAGCTAACGAGTTATTTTAACTATTGTGTATGGATGTTTGCCTGCATGTGTGTGTGCTATATATACACATACATATATATTCTCCTACACAACTGCAAGGTCACTGGTAGAAGATTTATCACCCAGTAGTTCCTCAACAAATTCATCTTCTATAAGCAAGCAAGCAAGCAAGCAAGCAAGCAAGCTGTACATACTTTGGCCCAGAGTATCTGCCAAGTCTTATTTGGGTTTGCTAACTTTCATGCAACTAACCTAAAAATTTCATAGTTTCGAACTACAGATTATCCCTGATCTTCAAGGAAAATGCTCTCTAGATGCAAATAGGAGTGGAAGGAGCACAGCGGGAGCCTAGTCATTTCTCTAGGCATTTACTCACTCCTGCTAACTTCTCAGCTGACATCTTTCTTGGAAACATTGGAAACCAGTTGAAATGCTGAAGGAACAGGTTCTGTAAATAAAAACCCCAGCTTGTCTTTTTGCATTACCCCCTGCTTCTCCCCATCAAGTTTTGCTTAAAATAGGGCTAGGTGATGATACTTTATCTAGGAAGCCTGGATCAAGGTCAGAACTGTTTTGTTTTGTAAACAATGAAGAGTCAGTATGAAGTTAATACACACAAGGAACTTTTTTGACATTGCAATGCTTGAGTGGATCCCGGGAATGGCCCTATCAGTTTGAAACCTGTAAGGATACATTTTATTTTGTTAACATTTAATAATTCTAATCTCATAAAATATGAATTAACTTAAATAGATTTGTAAAAGGGAAATTACTGTTTTATCTGTCACTTTGGAACCTTGTCTACATCTTTGATCAAAGCCTAACTAAGCTTTGAAAATGAAATATTCTCTTTAGGCATCTGGAATGAAATTCCTCCCCCCCTACCCCCACCCCAGTTCACATTCTCTGCTTTCTGCCGATTGCCCTCACATGGAGGGATCAGTCTGGGTTCATGCTGGTTTGACTGGATCCACCTCCTGAAATCTAACCTTAACTTTCTCAAGTACCGTTCTTGATAAATTTTTAATTTAATTAATTATAAATGCAATACAAACAGAACACACAGGGAAAATTATATATAATACCAATGTCTTAAGAGTTATAATCTTTTCTAAATATTTCCCTTTATTGTATTTATATGCATATTCTTATATACTTGTAACCATAATGAATACATTTGCAGCTTGCTTTTTAAAAAAAACATTCTTTTAACATCTTTTTAGAAGTGAAAGAAAATGGAAAGGGGAGACAGGGGAAGAAGACAGAGGGAGAGTTGGAGAAGTAGAGAGGGCAAGAAGGGGAGGGAGGAAGAATTGGTAATGGTTTGGAGGCTAGTGTAGGAGTGTAACAAAATACTTGACTGTATTTGAGTACAAAAATCTGTAAAATTAACACTTTAATCTCTCAGAGAAAAATAGGCATTGACAAGAAAGAGGACAAGGCATACAGAAGACTCTTCATCAGCTATAAGACTGGAACTGCCAACGTCCCATTTGTAGAATGTTTGGTTATGGCAAATTTTTCTTGCAGCTAACTGTGTGGTCTTAGCTAGGTAATAACTTCTCAAGATTTATACAACTTGCTGTTTAGTTCTGAGGTTGGTGTTTTATTTCCCTCGATCTTCTCGTGGAAATGAGTGACCTCAACTATCAGAGCAGTGCTCCTTTTGGTCAGGCTCTCAACATTAGAGATCTATGAGACAGACACGCTATGAATGCCGCATTTTCTAACATCCATTCACGTGTCCCACTCAAATCTCACATACTTTAGATCCAGCACTCGGAACGGTGGCCCTTGGGAACACGTTTACATCTTGCACTGGCTTTATTTTGTAAACCAATGACTTCTTTTGTCCTGTGGTAGGAAGGCAGGGTTTGCAGAGCGTCTAGAAATTCCTAGTGGAATGTAGTTCTGAATCCTGCCAAGGAACATGAAGTTTTCGTTGATATCTAAGGCTGACTTCCCACACCTTCCATTTATGGGGCTCTTCTCTAATTGCCAACTACCAGTTAGGATGTGTGCAAGGAACATAAGGTAAATTTAAGAAAAAAAAAAAAAAGCTAAAAGCAAACTAGATGCAAGAATACATATGCATTGCTAAGAAGCCTATTATACTTTATCATAACCTGGTTCTTCTCAATATTATAGATAACAGAATTGACTCAGATTGTTTCAAGCCTCAACTTCAACAATATTGTCCTTTTGGGTTTTAACACCTGCTCATTCATCTTTGTTATCTTTGCGGGGGTGGGGTGGGGTGGGGAGGATGGTAGTGGTGAAGATGACTAGAGTGTGTCCTTGGGACTGAATCACCAGGAATCTCCTCCTGTCCGACCTAGGTAGCCCGATTTCTCAGGAAGGAACCCAGTAGAAAGCGCCAGGCTGCCATTTTAACACGAAACCGGCACGTGGCCGGTGCCACCTCCTTCTTCAACCAGCCTCGCGTGCCCAAGCAACGCGTGGAAGTTTGAGACCCTGATGTTGAACCCCTGGCCCGAGTCTCTTGTTACTGAGGAGGGCATCAGCCTCGGCCCCCGTAACCCGTCAGTCCCAGGAACCCCAAATTCCAGCGCCACTTTCGGGATCCGTGTGCCTGGTCCTCCTCGCCCGGCCGCCGGGGCTTCCGGGGGCTCGGGGCTCCCGGCAGCGGCCAGGCCCGAGCGGCCCGGCGGGCGGGGGAGGGGCGCGGCGGCCGGGAGCGTGCGCGCGCACCTCACACTCCGCCGCCCGGGGACGCCCACTCGCGAGTCGGGGCGGCTAGCCGGCCCTCGCCCCCCCACGGCCGAGCCGCTCGGCCCAACCGGTGTCGGCCGCGCAGCCGCTCCGTGCTCCTCGGGCCTCCACAGGCCAGGGACCAGCCCAGGGCCGCGGACCCGCGCCGCCGCCAGCGCGAGCGTGCGAGCCACCCGAGGCCGGGCCCTGTCGGAGCCGCCCTGCGGCCGCCCGAGGCGCGGCTGCTCGCTCGCGCCCGTCCGCCCTCCCGCCCGCCCGCCTCTCCCAGGCGGTGCGAGGAATGAGCCGGCGCCGGCCCCGGGCTGTCGGTCCGAGGGCCGCGGCCCGGCTACCTCGCACGCCGCCTAGGCGCAGGGGTTCGGCCGCCGCGGCTGGGCTCGGCCGGGAAGCGGGCGGCGGGGCTAGCTGAGGAGGAGGAGGAGGAGGAGGAAAAGGAGGAGGAGGAGCCGGGTGGGGGCGGCCGCTCGGCTGAGGAGGAAGTTCCGCTCCTGACAGAGCGCGCGGCGGCGCGGGCGCTGTGGTGTTCGGGACGCCGTCGCCCTCGCGGCCTCGGCTGAGGGTCGCCGCCGCTACGTCCGGCGCCGCTGCTTGGAAGCCCGCGGAGGCTGAGGAGCGGTGGAGCGGAGGAGCCTCCGGAGGAGACCGGGTGGAACCGACCTGCTGCAACTCGTCGTCTTCGCCGGGCGCCTACCGGGGTGGGCAGCCGCCTCTGAGCATCGCGCCGGGGCGCGGGCATGGCAGAACCCACCTTGCAGCTTCTCTGCAGTGTGGCTCGCTTGATCCACTCTCGGGAATGAAGAGGAGACTCGCGATCACCCGGTGAGGCACTGAGAGTCAAATGGCGAGAAGATCTGACGGGACAGAAACCAACGATCGCTTGGGAGGTCACCCGGGCTTCTGGATGTAATCGGAGAGCGTGAAAGAGGTGGCCTCGTAAAGAATAATAATAATAAAGCACAACAATCCTTTTAGAGGAGGGAAATTGAGTTTATTCTTTTTTTTTTTTTTTGGCCGAGGTTTTGAGAAACGGTTCGATGTGTTGTACATTTGATATAAGATGAGAACTTTATAAAGTATTCCGTCCAAGAGCCTAAACGATGACTACCCCAGCGCTGCTGCCCCTCTCTGGTCGTAGGATACCACCTTTGAACCTGGGGCCGCCCTCCTTCCCACATCACAGGGCTACCTTGAGACTCTCCGAGAAGTTTATCCTTCTCCTCATCCTTAGTGCCTTCATCACCCTGTGTTTTGGGGCATTCTTCTTCCTTCCAGACTCTTCAAAACACAAACGCTTTGATCTGGGCTTAGAAGATGTATTAATTCCTCACGTAGATGCCGGCAAAGGAGCTAAAAACCCCGGAGTCTTCCTGATCCATGGACCGGATGAACACAGACACAGGTTCGTTTGTTACTTAAATTCTGGTACTTCCTTTTGGGAGATCAAGGTACAGTTCACTGCTTTCTTGGCTGTTTTTCCCCCCCCCCGCCCCCCCCCCCCCGGCTCCTATGAATGATCAGGGTGTTGAACGTTGGGTTCAGAGCTGGCTGGGTAGAACCATAGACTAGAAGAACTCCTAGGGTTCTTTGGTTTTTCCCGGCAGAATGAAGTGTTCAGTCAGACTCGTCTGCTGTGGACAGCAGGGAATGGAGATACAGGGAGTCAGCGTGCGCGTATTGAGCCTTTCTGTCACCATGTGAAGTCACTGAATCTTGACAGCTTGCTAGACTTTGCTCACCCACCAAGTCCCAATCTCTGGCTTGTGCTCTGGTTTTTTTTTTTAATGTTAAAAGGTGGGGTGTGTATATCCCTGACTATATAATTTGGCCAGTTAATCTGAATTGAGCCCTTGGCAAGGTATAGTCAAGATGAAATGAAATGGAAGCTCTGCTTCCAGCCTTTAAGTCATTTCTAGATTTTTATCTAAAAGGAGACTTTGGAGACAATTCGCTTTTTCCAAACACCTCTCTCCTCTCATAAGCTAATTCTTGAATGTGTGAACGAGAACTAAGTATGAGACTTCACCCGAATGGTAGAACCCTTGTAGAAAATTGGTAGTTTTAACCTAGTGTGAGGATTTTGAAAAAGCCTAGGTTCAAATGTGAGCCTAAGTTAAATATTTGGGACAATACACTATTGTCAAGAGGGCGGTCTCACTTTGTCAGCGAAGTTAATAATTACTTGCTTGGTAGTTCATTGACTTTTGGCCTTACTGGAGTACTTCTAATACAGTTTCATACCATTTTTCTATACTTTGGGATATTTGATATTTTCAGCTTACATACTTTTAGAAGTTTTTCTTTAAAACCTCCCTTGCTTTGTAACTGCGAAAAACCTTACTTGGTCTGGGAAATATTTGCTGAAAAAGAAAAGTTGTTTTTCTGGACCTTATTTCCCATGGTATGTATATATGATGCAATGAACATTTGGGAAAAAAATGTATTTAAGGCTGACATCAGAGCTTTTTGACAGCAGTAATGTATTAATGTCATTTAGCTATTATGATCTACTGTCATATACTAATAAGTGGTTTCCTTTATATTTTGTATGAGTAGAAGTTTGCAAATTTTTACTTTAAAATTGATACTAAGATAGTTAAAAGTTCTCAACTAGTTGAAGTTAAAATACATTTGAATGAAAGTGTTTACGTGCATTGTACTGCACAAATTCAAAAGAATAGTTTAAGTCTCATAAGTAACAGTTCTTAAACTTTATAGCCCAGGAATATACATATATTAGAGCCCAGGAATATGTATATATTTATTGTTATTCAGAACACCTGGTTTCTAAGTTTGGCAATGGAAACAGAGTTCTAATGGCTACGGGTGGTTAGTGAGCTGCATTTTAGATTGGGATAGGAAGAGTCAGGGTAGCAAAGGATGGAAATGACAGTGTGTTGTTGGATTTGCTTGTTTATGGAGTCAAATAATCAGAGCTCCTGGATGGGGAGTAGAAGTAGTGAAGGAGCTCAGTGCTAGCTCTGGCTGTGGCAGGAACAGTTTGTGTTTCTCTTGTTTACACTTTGGTGTTGCATCCTCTCACCTGAAAACAGTCTGCTTGGAATAATTTTACTTTGAGCAAGGAATACGTTTAAAATGACAGAAACTAATGTGAAAATATGATCTTGATTAAAAGTATAGAATTATTTGTAACTAAGATCATACTTATTTTGTGTGTAGTATCTTAGAAGGCAAAACTTGTGTGTATGTATGTGTGTGTTGTGTGCATGCTGGGATAGGGTTGGGGAGCCTTGCAAATGGAGAGTATTAATTCTTGTCACTAGTGTTTAAGGGATACTTGTTGGGATGATGTTTCTTTCTGAATGCATAGTTAGTGTAGTACAGTAGTTAGTCATTTTACAGTTTACACTGACTAAAATTTGTAATTTTTTTTTTGTTGTTTTTGTTTTTTGAGCCAGTTTTTAATCAGCTCAAATTGTTTCCTTTGTATGACAGCGACATCTTCTTTATGGGTTGTACTGAATGAGATAATATGTGCAGAGTCCACAATATAGTTCACAATTTCAGCCAGTTATCAGGAAGACTTAGGTATTATAATCACTTATAATTGGAATGTTTGAATTCTGACTTTGCTTTAAGTGTTTTATGTTTCTGAAAAGCTAGATACAGTTTGATAAATATTTTAAAAGTGCACCAGAATGTTACTATCAAAAGGAACATTTTATAATGACATTACTTTATAACTAAGTTTTTAGTTAACAACAAATAAGCTACTGTTCAGACTGTTCATGTAGAGCCTCCTGTGTGGATGGGTTAATGATTCAGTGATTTGGTTTTGGTTGTTAGAAAGTTGAACTCAGCGCAACCAGAATTTGTAGGGAGTGACTGTCCAGCATTTGGAGTGGAGGGGGAGAGAAATGAGAGTAGGAAGGTTTCACTGAGGGAGAAGGGGCTCTGACACTGTGAGGAAAAGAAAGCTAAATGAAGCAGTGCTGGGAGGAGGTATGGTCAAGTAGGCTGCACAGGAGCCCTAGTGGGAAATGTCCCTGTGACTGATGGTGGTAGACAGTGTGGTTGTGTGGCCAGGTGAAGAGAGTAGACAGGGCAGGTGTGGATTTACAGTTCCTGCCTATCCCCTAGTTACAGAAGCTTGAATTAGTTATTGGCATGCACAAAGTGGGAGATTCATGTGACAGTCTAGATTTCTGGCTTTTCTTAAAAGAATTTGAGACTAGAGGAACACTCAAGTGTCTGTTTTCCAATAGCTAACACTCAGTCGGAATCTGGCTCCCTCTTGACAGGCGTGTGCTCTCCATTTTATGCCACTCACTTAAGGTGTCAAGTAACGTAATAAATCAATGCTCAGCCTGCCGGTAGTTAAGTTTGCATCTCTAGGCTGGACTCAAGGGTCTGTTGCTAAGTATTTTGGTCTTCATTCTGAGTAGCTGCTGGGAAGTCACTAAAGCAAAATGAAAAAAATTCATTTTGAATTTAAAAAACAAAACCAATTACTTTTGTGCAGGACAACCAAGGTTGAGGGTCTAGGACACAGCATATTGACTGTGGGGCCATATTAGTAATACTGTGGGAGAAGATAAATTAGTGAGAAATGAAGTTGAATTAAGTTTTCGGGACCTGTGGTTGGCTGAATATAGAAGTTAAGGTAGGAGGAGAGAGTGGAAAGCAACTTCTGAGTTTCTCTTTTGTATGGTCTTGCATTAATACAAACTTCTTTTTTTTCTATTAATGCCTTTGTTTATTTTAATTACAATTTTTGCCTTTATTTAATAATGATTTTATGTGAAGTTAATGTTTGCTTGAGGATATCTTAGCATGTTCCCTTTTGTTAAGTAGCTTACACAGTTTTTAAATAAACTTTTTATATGTTTATAAAGCATTTTTAAAGTACCAGTCCACTGTCTAGGTGATAATAGCACAAATTATATTAATAGTTTAAAATTTCATTTGTGATTTTAAATCACCACAAATAGGAATTTGTTATAGTGCTCATTTATGTTATTACAATATATATTGATTTACATAAAGGGTATCTTTCTAACTTGTGTATAGACAGTTCCTTTCATTTTTCAGTCTTTCATTTTGAAACTGACATTGCTTATATAATGACATTGTACAAATGAGATTGACCTCCCCATGTGTTTGTTTAAAACATTGAACATATATTTGTAAATTATCCTTTAGTCAGGATCATGTTAGTTCAAATTGAATACTTGAGAGTTATGTGTGTTTATTTCTAGTTGCTGTCTGTCTGACTCAGCTGATGTTATTACCTGGTACAAATTACACACTTGCCCCTGTCCCTCCGGTAAACCATCACACACTTAGGACAGGGTTAGGGACCTGGGTTACCCTTGGGGGAGCCCCTGTGATTTCTCCAGTCCTCTGAGGACTGGGTGTCTGGGCAGTGGCTGGAGACTGGGTGGGGAGTGCAGCTTGGCTGACAGCAGATCTGCAAGGCAAGGTCCTCACCCTTGGCAGCCTGGCTGGGGCTGAAGGTCACAGCTGCATCCTACTGGGCCTGGAGAGCTTCTGGGGAGACCTCTTTCATGCTTTCCAAAAGAGTGTAGTTCTCACTAGGGTCCTCAGACAAATCATAGAGTAATGGGGGCTCATGAGAGCTAAGAGGGTTGGCAGCATGACTTGTAGACTCTGAAGTGGTGTCACTGTGGACACAGTGTCTGATAGTTTTCTTAAAGGGAAAAAAATGTAGGCTTTGGAGTAGAAAGGACCTAAAGTGGAATGTAGTTTTTATTTGGTGGCTATGTGACAGTGTAGTAGATGTAATCATTTTGAACCTACAGTGACCATTACTAGTCACATCAGACTAGTGTGTACTTTAGCCGGTGTTGAGATGGCTTAATACTAGCACTCTGGAAGCAGGGGCAGGAGGATCTCTGAGAGTTCAAAGCTAGCCTGATTTACATAATGAATTCCAAGGCTATATAGTGTCTCAACAAAACGAAATAAAAACTCAAATGTCAAACCCCACAGAAGTGTTGTAAAGAGAGATTCTTGAATTCTTTCCTCTTTCATATTTTTGTTTATATATGTGTGAATCTCTCTCTCTGGGTGTATGCTGTATAAGAGTACACTTACCTGCAGAGGCCAAAGGTGTTAGATCAGATCCCCTGTAGCTACAGGCACTGGAGTTATAGGCCTTTGTGAGCTGTTGGATGTTGGTGCTGGGAGTCTGGAGTCGACCTTTTGTGCTCTTAACCACTGAAGCAGACCCTCAGATTCTTTATTCACGTCCAGATTGCTGGCTTTTGCTTATGATCTGGCATTGCTCTTTAGTGCTTGTATTCGTTATTTCCTAGTCACTGTGACTAGATGCTAGACAAGAAGTAACTTAAAGGCAGAATGATTCCTTTTGCCTCAAAGCTGAGGAATGCAGCTCATTACATGGCAGTGGGAGCAACTTGGACTGTAGTTCTGAGGAAGCAGAAAGGAATCCTAGTGCATAGCTGGTTCGTTTCCCTTTTTATTTAGCCCTTGAGCCTAGTCCATTGAATGATGCTCCCCAACTATAGGTGGGTATCTTTTTCTCAGTTAAATGTTTCTGGAAACACCCTGGACAGACATATCTGACATGCTTTGCAGTTGTAGAGGAAGCCCTGAGCGAGTGAAGTCTTGAGTGAATGAGTGTTGTTGGCATGGGCCCAGTCTTGCCAAGGACTCCACGTAGACCCATGGGAAATTGGCAAACCTATTCCCGAGTGGTTCAGGCTCAGAAAAGCAAAGTTTGAGTGTTTACTGATAGGTGATCAGGGTGTATGAAAGCTAGCAACTACATGTTTACAGCTGGAGACTGCTTGCCAACAGAGACCTCCCCCCAACTCCCATCCCCCCAAACTAGCCAACTCCTCCTCATATGCTGTAAATGAATTCACTGAGGTTCTGGATTGTAGAGGTAGTAGGTACCATTCTGTCAGCGTGTGTACACCTCTACCTGATCCCATCTTTTCTGTACATGGGTCTGGATATATGTTCTTCATTCTCTCACTGACCCTAGTCACGCTTTCTGGATCCAAGCCATGTAGGATGACACAGTGCCTTATTAGTGAGCTAGCTAGGTATTTATTAATTTAATCAAGTTGGCAGTTGAAATTCACTATCATAAGTCTATGTCCTTGTCAACTTGCCCAAACACATTTTTTTTTTTTTTTTTTTTTTGAGACAGGGGTTTCTCTGTGTAGCCCTGGCGGTCCTGGAACTCACTCTGTAGACTAGGCTGGCCTCAAACTCAAAAATCTACCTGCATCTGCTTCCCAAGTGCTGGGATTAAAGGCATGCACCACCCCTGCCTGGCTCAAACACATCTTTTTAGTTTTAATATTCTACCTCCACTCCCTATAGGCTAATGGTTGCTTCATAGTGCAAAATATATTCATTCCAGTTTCAGACGTCCTCAGAGTTTTAACAGTTTCAATGCTATTCAAAATAGCTAAGATCTCCTTTGAGACTCAAGGCAATCTCTTAACTACAGGTCTCTCAACTCATAAAATTGACAACAAATAAACAAAAAACCCAAGTTATTTATTTCCATATACAATGGCACATTATATAAACATTCCTACTCCTAAAAGTAGTAATGGCATAACAATGAAAGAGAGGGCCAAAGCACAACTGAAATCAAGCAGGACAAGTGCCAAATTCTGTAGCTACATGTCTGCTATCCATGGTTCCTGATAACATATGGATTCCAACAATGTTGGGTAGTCATTCCCTTCCGGTTCTGTTGTCTACAATACAGCATACTTATCCTTTCTCGTGCTAGTCTATGCCTTCCCTGCAGTTGTTTTGGCAGATATACCAGGTTCTAGCATCTACAGCTTCCTGGAATTTGTTTCTGTTGTAACTTAGGTTTCACCCTCATAACCTTTATGCAGTGGCTTCTTAGAACTTCCTTGCAGGGTATCTGACCTTGTGTTGCCTGGCTTCAGTAGATTTCTGGAACCTTGGTATAAGCCTCCATGACCGTGTAATTCTTTAATTTTGCATGTGTGTGAAACCAGCATTGTGTGTACAACCCTGCCAAGTTTTAATGCCAAGTCAAAATGTAGTCTGGCACCCTATTTTACAAGGCCTCTATGTGCATTGGCAGTTGAACTTGGGAAGACACTTCCATAGGCAGGTATTTTCTAGTAGGAAACCCCTTCAGCAGCATTCTGAGTGCAGGCTCTTTTCAAAGGAATTTGCATTTTACTAGCTAAGTCTTCAGTGGGTGGGGTCTTGACCTAAGAAGGAATATTTCTCTTTTAAAAATATTTTAAAATTTATGGTTTGTGTGTGTGTGTGTGTGTGTGTATGTTGTATACATGCTGTGGTGCAAGTGTGAAGATTAGAGAACGGAATGGTTCTTTACACCATGTGGGTTCCAGAGATTGAACTCAGGTTATAAGGTTGTAAGTGCCTTTCCGGAATGACCCATCTCTTTGTCTCCAGAGGGACCTTTTTTGTTGTCCTAGTACAAAATGAGTGATTTCTCTTTGATTGCCTTACTCTCTCAACTTCCCCTCTTTTAAAGAAAAGTAGTTTTTTTTGTTTGTTTTTTTTTAAAGATTTATTTTATTTATTATATGTAAGTACACTGTAGCTGTCTTCAGACACTCCAGAAGAGGGCGCCAGATCGGATGGTTGTGAGCCACCATGTGGATGCTGGGATTTGAACTTATCACCTTCGGAAGAGCAGTCGGGTGCTCTTACCCGCTGAGCCACCTCACCAGCCCCAAGAAAAGTAGTTTTTAGATTACCTAATTATATGTATGTACATAAGTCTTGCACATATGTGCTGATACCCAAGGAGGCCAGAAGAAGGTATTGGATTCCCTGGATCTAGAGTGAAAGGTAGTTGTGAACCTTCTGATATGTGTGCTGAGAATTAAATCCAGACCCTGTGCAAGAGCAGTGCATCCTCTTAACTGCTGAGCTGTTGGAACCCTATAATCTACTTAATAACTGAAGATTCTTTGCCTATGTCTACCATGTCTAGAACTTTAAGCTTACTCATGTTTCTTTTCTTGTTAAACTGTACATTTTCCTTATTTTTCTGTTCTCCCTCATTATAAATTAGGGCAAGAGCAGTGGGTAGTAACCATGCCACAGCCTCAACACTCTGCTATAGTGAAATTCCTCTGCTAAACAAATTAGTCCATTATTTTTTAATTGAGGTCAAGTTATCTGGACACAAGCAAGACACAGCTATATTCTTTTCTAGAATGTAATATGAATGTCCTCTAGTCCAGTTTCCAGCAGAGTTTTTATTTCTGTCTGAGGCCTTGTGAGCTGTGACTTCACTTGTTTGCATTTTTATTGGCTTTCTGTTCCTCTGTACTTCTCCCAGAATGGCCTGTTAAGTTGCACTTACAGCATTCTAGGGCATCACCCAAGGATCTCCCACTTTTCCTAATTTTGACTCCTGTTGCCCCAATCCATCCATATATATGTATATATACACACATGATGGAATGGATAGAAAGTATTTACAGTAAATCAGATTTATTTAAAAAGTGTTCTTTGGCTTTCATATAACCTTAAACGCAAAAGCAGGTTTGCATACTAATGATATGAATGTGTTTATTTTTACATAAAGAATTAAATCTGTGGCCACTTTAAAAAAAGAAACCCTAGTTAAATATTTGATAATGCAGGAAATAGAACATCTTCATTTTTCAGTTGATTAGTATTTTAATTTTATAATCATCAACGCTGAGAATGCTGTTTCACATAAATTAGTATAAAATGGCAAAATGTATAAAAACATTTTTCTGTCTGTTTGACTGTCAATCAATCAATCAATCAATCAGTCATCTATCTATCTGTGTGTGTGTGTGTGTGTGTGTGTGTGTGTGTGTGTGTGTATCTGAATATGCACATGCCATAGGACTCATTTGGAGCCCATGTGGTTGTCAGAGGACGGCTTGTGGGAGTTAGTTTTCTCTTACCACCATGTGGTTTCTGAGGATCAAACTCAGGTCATTAGACTTGACAGCAAGTGCATTCACCTGCTGAGCCATCCCGCTGGCCCACAAAAGGCACATTTAAAGGTGTTTTCAGAAATTGCTGGAAATTCTGCCATAACCTCAAGCCAAAATTCATTTAATGATTTTTAAAATAAAACTGAAATCAGCAACTGACATAGCATCTTTAAAAATCAAACCTTTTAATATTATACAAAGATAAACTAATACATGCTGATTAAAATACTAGAAGAATTGGCTTTCATAGTTGAATTTCTATTTTTTAAGGACAAACATATACAATAAAACATTGCAGCTAACAGCATACAGTGTTCTTGAAACAGAGTTTATTGACATCGCATGGTGTATCACATCACAAGTGTCCATGTCGTGTATTCAGAATCAGGGTTGCAGTGAAGTCATGTGATGAACCTGGGTGAACATTGCTAGAGACACCCCAGAATCATTACATGTTAGCTGTTGATGAGTACATCTTTGGTTATTGCATATTTGCTGTTGCCATATTTCCATGCCTCCTGCATTTAGTTGTGTGTTTCCATCTGTGCTCCTGACCCACATTTTAAGAAGCTGAGTTCTAACAGAGCCAAAGTCTTCCTATCTCCTCCTGTAAACCAGTTCCAAAGGACTCTAAAATGTGTGGGCAGGCTGTCACAGCAGTGACAGGCCCTACTTCTTGGTTCCAACTTTCTGTATTAGTTACTTTTTCTTTGCTGTTGCCAAATACCTAATAGGAAGCAACTGAAGGGCAGAAAGGTTCTTTTTGACTTTTAGTTTAGAATGCAGGTTGGGGAAGGCATGGTGGGAGAGGCTTGGCTCAAGGTCCTGACCAGGAAGTAGGGGAAGGGACTGTCCATGTTCATCTCTCCCTAGCCAGTGGATGATACTCTCCGTCTTTAGGGTGGCTTCCTCAATCTAGTTAACTGTTTTTGGAACTCAAGCAGACATGCTCAATGGAGTGCCTTATTAACGCCCTTAGTGTTTATTATCTTAATCAAGTTCATAATTTAAATGAGTCATTAGAGTACAAGATACAGATTTAAATAGCAGGATTTCATTTTTAATTTTCTTCCCTTTTTTTTTTAATCCTTTGATGCATTTTTTGTGTCTTTAGACCCCTAATATGTTTATTTTATATTTTAAGACAAGGTCTTGCTATGTAGCTTAGATTTGCCTTGAACTATTGACTTTGCTGCCTCAATCTCCCAGGATGGCACAATAATAGTGATATACACCCAGTGCCTATCTCCTTAATAGTGATATACACCCAGTGCCTATCTCCTTCTTAAGACTTTTGGCCCCTTTGAGGGTTTGCTGTTTTGTCTTGTGTTACATCTGTTGACTATTCCATGACCCTTGTAATATGTTACCCTATTTAATTTTTGGTTATTTGTCTTGCTTTTCTTTACTTAGATATGGATTATATAGAGACTGTGAACTTCTTATTTGTGATCAACAGACTAAAGTTGGTGCCTTTTTTATTATTTTTGTTCTTTGGATAAGAATACTGAATGACTACTTTTTAAACTCCATAGTTGAAGAACAAGTACTTTGTATTCATAGACTTAACTGTATTGATGAGTAGGTTTTTATGCAGTTCTCAAGTTGAGAGTACAGTTGGTAGTATGGATAGTCTCTATGATTCCTTCAGCACACAGAGCGTAGCTGTTCTTCCTGGTTCCTCTCTACAGATCCTCCAGTAGTTTCTCTCAGATATAATGAAGGTGATTGGAAGATAAGGTAAGAGGTGTGAAGAGCTCTGCATATAGGAAAATCTAGGTAGTGCTCTAGACTTTTCTGAAGGTTCTGATCTATCTCAGGCACACAGTTGGCCCTACATTGAGATAAGGGGCACTTGCTAGGGAGGTAGATGAGTATTAAGGATGGCCTGGTTGTTTTAAATCAAAGTATAGTTGTAGATTAGTAAAGAGGGCATCTGGATGCTAACTTTGTGATGGCTGCTTGGTTATTGTTTTTGGTTTTTTGTTTTGTTTTGTTTTTCTTTTTCTTTTTCTTTTTTGTTTTCGAGACAGGGTTTCTCTGTATAGCCCTGGCTGTCCTGGAACTCACTCTGTAGACCAGGCTGGCCTAGAACGCAGAAATCCGCCTGCCTCTGCCTCCCAAGTGCTGGGATTAAAGGTGTGCGCCACCACGCCCAGTGAGTGTTTTTGATTTTTTGATAGTCGTGAGTTTTTTCTTTATTTTCCTCCACTTTAAATCATTTCTTTTTTTCTTTCACAAGTGTAATCTGGGAGACACTGTACTGTGAGCTGCCCACTTACAGGATAACCTTTTGTATATTATTTAAAGCCTAATTTTCATATGAAGCAAAAATGCCTATAGCTCTGCATTATTTAGCATTTTGAAACAACAGGATGTTTTTTAATTTTTGTATTGGATATTTTAAGGTATGAGTATTAGATGCCATAATAGGTGGATGGTATTTATTGTTATTAAAACATAAGTGTTTTAAGGAAATGAAGTTTCCTTTGGCTTTCTTAAGAGTCTATGTGTAGAAAGCTGGGCAGTGGTTGTGCACGCCTTTAATCCCAGCACTTGGGAGGCAGAGGCAGGTGGATTTCTGAGTTCAAGGCCAGCCTGGTCTACAGAGTGAGTTCCAGGACAGTCAGGACTGTTCAGAGAAACCCTGTCTCAAAAAAAACCAAAAACCAAAAAAAAAAAAAAAAAAAAAAAAAAAAAAAAAAAAAAAAAAAAAAAAAAAAAAAAAAAAAAAAAAAAAAAAAAAGAGTCTAGGTGTTTTTCTTAATTCTTTCTTTTGTTAACTTCCTTATTAAAATATCAAATTTAAAATCTCGGGATATTACTTCCAAAATATTGACATTGATTTATGTTATGTAGATTAATGTTGTCTTTTTAAAAAAATTTAAAATGTCACTGACTTTAAAAGTGCTACCAGCTAGTTTTTAAAGCAAAGAAAATAGAGTTTACCTCTTTGAGTCCATATCCAAGTAGCTTTTCTGATATGAAAGGTAGAATATCTATAATTTAGGAGGACAGTTTATGTAACAATCATTTCAGTCAACATTGGACTCTGGGTCTGTACAGGAATAGAACTCTTGTAGCACTACAACCGGACCGAAGCCTAGCTGAACCAGGAGTAAGGGAAAGGCAGCTGCAGCAGGCTGGGCTGGGAGGACTAGGAAATCCACAGGAGAGACTTCCCCAGAAGCTTTTGCAGCCCTTAGTGAACTCTCAAGATTTCAAAGCACCAAAAGATTTTGCTTAGCAAAGAAAAGTGATGGTTGTACATTATCTGTTTATAAGCAGAATATTATTGTCCATAATGACTGTTGTAAATCTATGCATGTGTATTTTTGAAATACCTTGAGTTTTTTAAATACTTTTCTCTAATAATATTTCTTTTGTTGTTGCTCTTTTAATCCTCAGTTTTTGGTACTACTATTTTACTTATTAACAGCTTGACTTACTCCTTTAGCTCCTCTGCTATTAGACTCTAAAGTTTTTTTTTAATCTTTCTCATTTTTATGGTTTACTTAAAGGGCTATGTAATTATTGCTTATTTATCTGTCTTTCCCAATATAGTCCTTGAGGACAGATGACTGTATTTTACATTTCATTTCCAATGCTGCATAAAGGCCTTACTGTTAAAATAGCAGTGAAAACCATTAGAAATAATTCATATTTGCCTAATCTAGAACAAACTTAGTCCTTGAAATATATCTAAAACTACTCTGCATTGAATTTCCATTTTTTTTTTGAAAAGGCAAAAGAGTAGAAACATGTGATGAGTGTTTTTATCCTCTCTAGTTTTCTCATCAGATTTGTAAGTGGACTTACGTAACCTCACTTTGACGCTCTAACATTTAAATCATGTCTAGATTTGGAAAAGTTTCCTGCAGACGCTATGTATCTACTGAAATCATTGAGTGATTGAAAAATTTAGGTACATGGTATGTTCTCTATTGATTGAAGATGTCTAAAATATTCAAACTCAGTCTATGTATTTCTTGACTAGGAAAATGATTTTGTTACTTTGGTTTTTCTGTTTGTGTAAATTCTGCTAGAAATGTTTATTTTGCTGTTGAATTTTTGCTGAAACTTTTTGTTGGAATATTGTTGAAATGAAATTTATAGTGGAGATTGCAGCACTCGGGAGGCAGAGGCAGGCGGATTTCTGAGTTCGAGGCCAGCCTGGTCTACAAAGTGAGTTCCAGGACAGTCAAGGCTATAAAGAGAAACCCTGTCTCGAAAAAAAAAAAAAAAAAAAAAAAAAAAAAAAAAAAAAAAAAAAAAAAAAAAAAAAAAAAAAAAAAAAAAAAAAAAAAAAAAAAAAAAAGAAAGAAAAAAAAGAAAAATTGTTCATTCAAATTGGGCTTTAAGATTTATTTAAAAACCTCCTTCAGAGGACACTCTGTACTACTATATAGTCCAGAGGATGGCATCATTGTTTATTTAATAGTAGCATTAGGCTCAAAGGCAAGAAATAGAGGCTCTGATTTTAGTCTTGGCCTTTATTACTGTTAAGATATGCTATTTAATGTTTTTTTTGTGCCTCGATGTACTTATTTATGAAGTGAAGGAGTTGATAGAATCATGTTTTGCTCATAAATGTTACCTAAAAGTAATTTTATGCAATAGGGAACTGGCAAGTATACTTTAGTTTATACAGCACACGAACTGATGAGATAGAATGATCTATTTGATAGAAATTAGTGTCATTTTTGTACATAAAATAAGTTATAAAATATTTTAAGAAGTAACTAAAATTTGTTTACAATTTGATTATATATTTTATGCAAATTTAATAAACTAAAATGAGGGCTAAGGTGATGGCTCATTGGGTAGGAGTGATCAGGGCACAAATGTGAGGTCCTCAGTTCAGATTCCAGAACCTATGTAAAAGCTAGGGGTAGCCATGAGCCAGGGCCACAGTGCTGTGGGGAGTAGATTCAGGAGGCTCATTGGGCCTTGCTAGTCAGCCTGGCCAGTCTAGCCAAAGGATGGAAAAGGAAGACTCTAGGACTCTAGGTTCAGTGAGAGACCCTGTTTTAAGGGAGTAAGATGGGGAAGGCTAGAACAGAACATTCTTTAAGTAAAGCTGAAAACAAGTGAAATGACCATTTTACAGTTCTTGTTTCTCATTAATGTTAAACAATAGTTTATTGAATGTTTTGTGTGTGCTATCTTGAAGGAAGAGTTCAATATATTTACGAAAGTGTTTCTAGGTGTCACGTTTCGGAGCTGTGCTGATAGTCATGCGTTTTGATTTACTATTTAAGCTGTGAGGGTGGACTTTGGTTAAAACAGTCCCTGAGTGACTGAGCCATCAGGCCCTTTAAAGGTTTTCACTGCCTCTGAGGGACAGATGGGTTCTGATTGAAGACTATCATTTTCTAACCTTAATATTGAGAGATGTCCCTGAAAATACTTGCTTTCTCTGTTCAGCAAATCTTACAAGTTAGGCAGGTTTTTTTTTGTTTTTTTTTTGTTTTTGTTTGTTTGTTTGTTTTTTTAAAGGATGAGGGTAACCTGGCGATGATATGGGTTATTGCTTTGCTTTTTGGCATTTCCACGTTTATATATTTATAACCTCCTCTATTATTTTTGTATCTCTTTTAGTTTCCCCTTAGTGGTACTGATACTACTATTAAATTATTATTCAGCAAGTGTTTTGAGTTTTTACTATGTATCACGTAATGGGGGTTTCTTTGAAATACAGAAGATCAATTTTCGACAGTGGACACTACTGAAATCCAAATTTTAGATTCAAATCATAATATCATTTTTAGTGTGTTTACCTGTGTGAGGTTCTGCTCTGTTATTTGGATAGCTGCTATCGTTTGTGTTCAGGTTAGTCATTGTTTTTGCTTTTATTTTTGTTTTCTCTAATATATTTTGTGTCATTAACTTGTGTATTTTGATGTTTGGCCTGGACTGTCTGGAAGTAAGTGACAGATATGGCTAAACTTTTTTGATTAGTAATGGACTCTGGCATATGAAAAGAGGCCAGACACAGTCATAAGTTCGTATATAGTTAAGCATTTTAGTTTTGTAGTTTAAATGTATATACATGTAGGTATTGTGGCTTTATTTGTACACTTACTTGTTATGTGTGCATGCATGACTCTTAATAGTAAGGTAGAACAAGACGAAAAGTTTGTGTTTGATATATATGTTTGTTGACGTGTTTATAAAAACTGTCAAGTATTTTTCTATCATTTTGTGATGCCACAATAAACATTTGCCTTTTTGCAACCCAGATTTTTATCCTCTAGTTAAAAATTTGTTGGCAGCACATCAGGGTAAGGTAACCATGAGCACCTGGGTCTCTTGTAAACTCCCTGAAAAATGAAAATTGATTGAGGCTTCATGAGAACATTTAGCTATCCTGACAAATTTACAGTGTATTTTTCTTGATTCTGCAAGTCTAGGAAATTATCTTTGGAAAAACATTGCATTGTATAGTCACATGAAAGGGTAAATGACCCAAATTTCTGTCAGTGTAGTATTAGTTAAATAAATTATAGTGGCTTCATATTTAAAAAAACAAACTTCTATAGATCTTTCTTTTTTTTTTTTTTTGTTTTTTTTTTGTTTTTTGAGACAGGGTTTCTCTGTATAACCCTGGCTGTCCTGGAACTCACTTTGTAGACCAGGCTGGCCCCAAACTCAGAAATCCACCTGCCTCTGCCTCCCGAGTGCTGGGATTAAAGGCGTGCACCACCACGCCTGGCCCTATAGATCTTTCTAGTTACTCTCAATAAGATCACAGTTTTCATACTTTTATATTACTGTATTTTAATATCTCATGTTGAGTACTCCCATATCAGTCTTGGTTTTGAAAAAGTTAAGGGTATATATAATAGATGAACAGGTAACAGTAAATGTCAGGGTACTCAGTATTAAGTGTTGTCAGTTCTTAACTTTTCTTTCTTTCTTTCTTTCTTTCTTTCTTTCTTTCTTTCTTTCTTTCTTTCTTTCTTTTTTTTTTTTTTTGGTTTTTTCGAGACAGGGTTTCTCTGTCTAGCCCTGGCTGTCCTGGAACTCACTTTGTAGACCAGGCTGGCCTCGAACTCAGAAATCCGCCTGCCTCTGCCTCCGGAGTGCTGGGATTAAAGGTGTGCGCCACCACGCCCGGCAGTTCTTAACTTTTCTTATTTCAGCTGAAGATTTATCTCTGAAGTCAGATTTTGGGCTGACACTGTCATTGTCAGAGCTTAAGGTTTTATATGTTCATTACATGCCTCACACATTTTTCAATATTATGATTGGTGTGTATTGATGTTGTGGCTCTGTTTCAATTATCCACTTAGGTATTCTGTTGTATAGTTAGCTCTGAAGTTATGTGTTCCTCAGTTGAGAGATTTCTAGAAAAGATTCATTTACTCTGCAGAAACATTTGGAATGTATTATTAGGTGCATCTATTTTTCTTCAAGATAAAAATGTGTAATTACTGGGTTGCAGTGTTGTTTCAGTAACCTGTGACATTTAGAGTTCTAGGTTGACACTTCCACCCGTGTCTTTATAAACTCTGGTATTATTTGACTAAAGAACATTTTACCAATGTGATCACCTTTAGTTTGTGTTATTTATGAAGTTAGGATATTTGTGAATGCATTGCTTGGTTGTTTAGGTTTGTATTCTTGGACACCCTCTCCTTTTGTGTTTGAGAAGGTATCTCTTTGTGGTCCTGGCTGCTTTGGAACTTCTGGGCTCAGGGAAGGGATTCTTTAGCTTCAGTCTCCTGTCTCTGGGATGACAAATGTGTCACTACTACACTCAACTATGTTGACTTTTCTTAAAAATTTGATTTTTGCCTTTTTCTTTCACATTTGTAGAAATTATACCTTCTATGTGAGTTCTTTTGTTAAGTGTGTTGAACATTTCTTCTTGCTATGGGCACCGTGCTGGTGAGTTTTTGTGAACTTGACACAAACTAGACTTACCTGGGAAGAGAAAACCTCAACTGAGGAATGGTCTCCACTGGAGTAGCCTATGGCCATTACAAATTGATGTAGCCCAGCCCACTACGGGTGGTCATCCCTGAACAGGTGGCCTGCACTGTGTAAGAGGATATTAGCTATAGTAGTCCTTTTGTAGGTATTCTGTCATTTCAGGTATACACACACTCATGTCATCTGGGAAGAATCTTAGTTTTACTTCTGTTCAGTTTTGCATGCTTTTTATTTGGTTTTCTTGCTGAAATTTTATCTGAGCATACACTGTAGTACTGATAGCATCTCCATTGAGTGCTGTAGCTGGGGCTTCCTGTTGAAGTTTGCATCTTTTTCTAGTTGGTTGAGTACTTTATTATAAAGAGTGTTGTATTTTGGCACATGTTCCTCATGTGTTATATATCATTCATTGATTTTTCTTCAACTGTTTTTGCATTACTGGAATAAGCTCCACTTGTTTGTTATGTGTAATACTTTAACTATGATATAGGATTCAGTTTGCTAGAATTTTGTTGGGGATTTCTACACCTGCATTTCTAGGGGATATATGTGTCATTGTATTTTCTTGTGATGTCTTTGTTTTTCTTGGTTTTCAGGGTAATACTAACCTCATAGAATGAGTGAGGAAGTATTTTTCTCTCTGAAGAGTTTAAGGATTAATGTCAATTCTTTGGCTGCTCAGTAGAATTCACCTATAACGTCATGAATATTCTTCAGGTAAAGGTTGCTTTCCAGGTAGATGAGCAGGAGGACTTCTTAGGAGAAACTAATGGGATAGGCCTTGTTTGTGTGTGTACGTTGGTTCTCAGCTTAGACATAGCTTTGCAGAACAGGGTATGGAGATGAGTGTCTGGCTACATTCCAGATCTCTTCCGAGATTTCTAAAAGTGCCTTGGTTGTGAGTGCTTAATGGTATATAGCAATTGTAGGCTTTGTGGCCAAGTTCTTATATCCCTTGTGTTCCCATCCAGCTATGATATTAAACTTGTCGCTAGGAGTCTTCTTAACTTTTCAGGGATTTTGGTAGGCAAGAACTTCCATTTCTACATTGAATTGCCTTATCAAAAATGGAGAATGGACGCATATCCTTAGTTGTTGTTACTAGACTATTATGTATTACAGTGATCTGCCTGAGAGTACAAATACTGGAAATGTATTTAACCAAAGTGTTTATTGGAAGGATATTGGGTGTCTTTCAGACTTGACAATGTCTAGAATTATTTTGGTTCACAGATGCAGAAGTGTCAGCCCATTGTGGTGTGGAGGACGGTAAAGCAGAGCAGTCTACATCATGGTGACGAGGCAGGAAGGAACGGGGCAGGGACAGTATGCCCACCAGAGCCTGCTTCAGTGACCTGCTTTCTGGAGTTAGGGATCAACACCTGAAAATTTCAGCACCTCCCAAAATAATGCCGCTAGCTGAGGACCAGTGCTTTAATATGTGAGATTGTGTATGTGGTTCATTTTATATTAAAGTCATAATACTCATGTAGAGTTAGGTGGGAGCTTGAATTGTCTCCTTTAGGCGATGACTTCCAAATCTACTGTCCACCCTTAGATAGCTGAATTCTGTGCTTTGTTGACCTTAGCATGGCTCAAGTCATACTTATCTTTCTCACTCTTTCCTTTTATCAGTTTCTTTTGTGTGTGTATGACTGTGCATGCGCACATACATGTGTCTGTGCAGTCATGTGAAGGCCAGAAGTTGATGTCAGTGTCTCCTCTTGCTCTCTACCTTATTTATTGAATTATTTTGAGACAGTCTTTTACTGAGCCTGGAGCTGACAGATTTGACAAGAGCAGCTGGCTCCAGGGTCCTTTTGTTTCCACCATACCTGGACTGCTCTTAGAGGTGTGCACTGAGCTTTGCTTATTTTATTTTATTTTATTTTATTTTTTTAAATAAAGCAGGGCATGGAAGCACATGCCCCCCGCCCCCCCCCCCAACCTCTCACTGAGTACACTGTTGCTGTCTTTAGACACATCAGACGAGGGCATCAGACTCTATTACAAATGATTGTGAGCAATCATGTGATTGCTAGGAATTGAACTCAGGACCTCTAGAAGAACAGTCAGTGCTCTTAACCTCTGAGCCACCTTTCCAGACCTTCATTGAGATTTTGCCAAGATTACAGGCACCTAAGGTTCTGTGTGGTTTGAGATATGCTTTTGTATGTTTGTTTGCATTTTGTTTCTTGAGACATGAGTTGGGAAGTGAACTCAGGTCCTCACTGCTTGTGCGCCAGTCTTTACCAACAGAGCCAGCTCACCACCCCTCCCTTCTTTACTCTCTCTGTATTAATTAATGATATTCCTTTCTTTCAAGTTAGTATAGAAAAATACCACTTTTAACTTCCTTCTCTTATTTATTTACTCCAATTTATTTATTCTACCTTTTAAAGATAAAACCTTTTCCTTCCCTTTTCATATTTATTCACCCAAATTTATTGATTTTTGTTTTTTAAGATAAAAAGGTAACTCCGTGTCTGTGTGTGGGTATGAACTTATGTGTGTGAGGAGAGCATTGTATTCCTTGGAGCTGGAGCTAGAGGTAGCAGTGAGCTGACAGACATGGGTGTTGGGATCTGAACTTGGGTCTTCTAGAAGAACAATAAGAGCTCTTAACCACTTAGCCATCTTTCCAGTCCCTTTGTTATGATCTTCTAAAATCTCTAATATTTAGAGCTTTTACTTCAAATCTAATTTAGCGCCCCCCCCCCCGTTCATCTGTGTGGTGTCTTTGATCTTCTAGTTCCTTTTCCAGTCTGTTTTTTCTCTAAGTCAATCCTGACCGTGTCTTCTAAGATTAAAGTGCAGTAGTGTTGCTTCAAATTGAAGTTCTTTAGGATCTTCTTCTTGTAATCAGGATGTATGTAACTACTATTCATGCTTTTGCCATCCCTACCCCTACCCCTACCCCTACCCCTAGCCCTACCCATTTTCTTGTTAAGTTCAGTCTGTCTGTCCTAATGGAGTGTGTCCTCTTCTAGTCCACATGGTTTGCTTTCTTGGCTTTAATAGACAAAGTATTTTGCTTAGTATGTTGTGCCCTTCTTTTGTGCCATCATACACTCTACTTTCTTGTTCAGCCTGGCAGAGTCCCATTCTTTTAATTTCTATTTGACAATCACATCTTTCTCTGTCTATATGCAAATCTGTTTTCAGGTCAAACTCTGTATTGTTAACATATAGTTATATTTTCTATGTGTGGTTTACATTTTCTGTAACAGTTGTTGGGTCATGTTTCCTCTGTTGTGATTTACTCATTGTGTACATACTCTGTTTACACATTTGATTTGCTCCTATCAGCAAATCCTCTCTTCTCTTCTCTTCTCTTCTCTTCTCTTCTCTTCTCTTCTCTTCTCTTCTCTTCTCTTCTCTTCTCTTCTCTTCTTTTCCTCTCTCTCTCTCTTTCTCTCTCTCTGTCTCTGTCTCTCTGTCTCTGTCTCTGTCTCTGTCTCTCTCTCTCTCTCTCTCTCTCTCTCTGTATGTTCCCAGAGCCTACTAAAGTACTCTTTACTTTTGGGGAATGCTGGCTGATTATCATTGAATTTAGTGAGTGGTCACCATTCATTTGAACTAAATTATTATTAAGATGAAATCCTATTAAGACTCATGTTAGACTGATCAATAAGTGCTCATTTTATAAGCAGAAAAGAGTTAACAGCCAAATTGGTGATCTGTACCTGAGGAAAGACAGTGAGTTTGTGTTGATGGTGATGAGCTGCATCATCATGTAGCAATCAGTGCTTTGGAGCCCGGGAAGCCTGGTGAGAGATTGGCTTTGCTGCTTGGGGCTCAGTGGATTTCTCAGTGCTTGGCTTCAAATCTCAAGTCTTTTTCATGTTGCTGATGCATTGCTTGTATCGAGACAGGCTTCTCCATTAATATGTCTGAAGCAGAGGATTCACTCTTATGGAATGGGGAGTTCCAGTGGTACGGTTTGTCCTCCGATTCTTAACATAATCAGTTTACTAGAAAGTGCATGATTTGGCCTACCATAATAGTGTACAGAAAGTTCTTTGTTGTTCATGTAAGAGTGCTATTCTGTGCAGATAGAGCACATCCATTTGCTACTGAGAATCATCTTAGACTGAATTGTGAATAACTCCCTTATAATAGTTGGCACCATTATATCCTGGCGACCTCTGAGTTTGAGAGGTCCTTCTGTCACGGCCTTGAAGGTGAGGCATTTTCTTTTTAGAAGGTCTTAATTTTCTGCAGGCATGTTACACTAAATTGTGTAAGATTTCAGTTGTGTTATGTCATTGTTTTCTTTACCAGTTGCTAGTTGTCCTGTAGTCATTTACTAAACCAATTCTTGCTCTGTATTGTACATTAGTAGCAATTTACATAACTCAGCTATTTTTAAAATTTTTTCCTATATTCTATGAAAATTTCCTTTAATATTATTAAAACAAGATGCCTGAAAAAGGCTGTTTCATAGATAATTTAAAATTTTTAAGGCTGTCAATCTTAGCAAGGAAATAATAGATATAACCAAGCTTACCTGTGGACATAAACATGATCTTACCATAGATGAGGCCATGAAGTAGACGTTGCGAGGCTTGGAGTCTAGAAAGCTGGGAGCAGAGGCTGTGCTGGAAGGAGAGTGTCTGCTGAGCGCAGGCTAGCGGCCCCTCCTTGCTGCTGCACTCTTAGTGTACTGGTTTGTAGGTTCCTGTAGACTTGTGCCTGCTGGGACAAGACTGTTTTTCCATCCTTCTATTCATTCTTTCTTCCTTTCATCTCTTGTTTAGTTTTTGTTGCTGACAGTTTCCCACTGCAGTCAGGTAGAAGCTGTGATAGCATCTTGTTCTCTCATCTTGAAGGGAATTACTTTTGTAGTTTAGGAATGATTGATTATATTGAGTGACAAGCGTTATATTTGCCTTTGGAAAGTATCTTTTATTTGGTTGTTTTCTCTTTTTCTGCTTTGATATGAGGTATAGCCATCAAAAATGGATATTGAATTCTATTCTTTTGTTCACTTCTAAGGGATGATTTGTTTTTTTCTTTGATCTACTAGTGGACAAATTTTATTGGTAGAATTTTCTAAAGCTCTTAATATTTCAGAATGAATCCAGTTATGATGTGTTATCCTTTTTCTAATGCTTTTCTAAATGCTAAAATTTAAGGCGTTCAAATTTTTATTTTTAAAACTAATTATAAAAATTATGTAAATTGTCAGTTCCCACATGTTGCTTTCAAATGTATTTCACTTGTGGTTGAGCAATTGAATCTAGCATTTAGCTAATAAAGTAAAATATTGGGACCTATTATTACTATATTACATGACAATATTATTACAGCTAGATGTTCTGTTACTAACTACCTCATGACTTTTAACATGAGTTTGAGGGTGAATTTGGCAAGTTGCTTGCTTTAAAGACAACTGTTATAGATAGCCCTTTGACTCTATCTCAGCACTTTGGGTAGGACTTGGAACTTTCTTGTTTTATTTCTTTTTGAGCCTATGTTGCCTGCCTGTTGTGGTAAGCTTTCCATGACAGATTTGAACAGAAACCAAAATTTCTGAACAGGTTTTTTTTTTTTGTTGTTGTTGTTGTTGTTTGGTCTTATTAGAAAAGATATTTAATCACAAAAGGTCCCTCTCTTTGAGTCCTGAGAATCTCTCATGTCACAGGTCTCTGATACATTCTAGAGTGTCTACCCACTTCTCACCCCCAAGGTTGCATATTTCCATTCATTCTGCTGGCCATCAGGGCTTCTCTCCTGTCCCCCCCCCCACCAATACCTGCTCATGTTCCCCTTTTTTCTCTCCCCCTCCCCTCTCCCACCCAGGTCCTTCCCTCTCTCTTTCTCCTGTGATTGCTTTCTTCTCCCACATGGGATTGAAGTATCCTTACTTGGGCCCTTTGGCTTGTTAATCTTCTTGAGTTCTGTGGATTGTATCCTAGGTATTCTGTACTTTTTTTTTTTTTTTTTTTGGCTAATATCCGCGTATTAGTGAGTACATACCATGCATGTCTTTTAGGGTCTGAGTTACCTCACTAAGGATGATATTTTCTAGTTCCATCCATTTGCCTGCAAAACTCATGATGTCCTCACTCTTAATAGAGGAATAGAATTCCATTGTGTAAATGAACTACATTTTTCTGTATC
This sequence comes from Mus minutoides, assembly GCA_902729485.2. Taxonomy (NCBI): domain Eukaryota; kingdom Metazoa; phylum Chordata; class Mammalia; order Rodentia; family Muridae; genus Mus; species Mus minutoides. The sequence goes on along the minus strand of LR749943.1, from coordinate 750,420 downwards.
CATTCTTCCATTGTGGGACATCTGTGTCATTTCCAGCTTCTGGCTATTACAGATAAGGCTGCTATGAACATAGTTGAGCACATGCCTCTGTGGTATGGTAGGGCATCTTTTGTGTATATGCCCAAGAGTGGTATAGCTGGGCCTTCAGGTAGATCTATCTCCAATTTTCTGAGGAACCTCCAGATTAATTCCAGAGTAGTTGTACCAGTGTGCAATCCCATCAGCAATGGAGGAGTTTTCCTCTTTCTCCACATCCTTGCCAGTAGGTGCTGTCACCTGAGTTTTTGATCTTAGACATTCTGATTGGTGTAAGGTGGAATCACAGGTGCAAATAGTTTTGATTTGTATTTCCCCGATGACTGAGGACTTTAAACATTTCTTTAAGTGCTCCCCAACCATTTGAGATTCCTCTGTTGTGAATTCTCTGTTTAGTTCTATACCCCATTTTTTGATTGAGTTGTTTGGTTTTTTTGGAGGTTAACTTCTTGAGTTCTTTATATATTTGGATATTAGCCCTCTATTAGATGTGGGGTTAGGGAAGACTTTTTTTTCCCAATCTGTAGGTTGCTAATTTGTCCTATTGACTATGTCCTTTGCCTTACATAAACTTTATAGTTTCATGAGGTTCTCATTTATCAATTCTTGATCTTAGAACCTGAGCCATTGGTGTTCTGTTTAGGAAATTCTTCTGCGTGTGCTCCCCTGCCCCCCAACCCCGTGCCAGTGAGTTTGAGACTCTTTCCCACTTTCTCTTCTATGAGATTCAGTGTATCTGGTTTTATGTTACTGTCCTTGATTCACTTGGACTTGAGCTTTGTGCACAGTGACAAATATGGATCTATTTTCATTTTTCTACATACTGACTGCCAGTTAGACCAGCACCATTTATTGAAGATGCTTTCTTTTTTTCATTGTATATTTTTGCTTCCTTGTCAAAGATCAAGTTCTAGCTAGAGCAATAAGACAGCAAAAGGAGATCGAGGGGATACAAATTGGTAAAGAAGAAGTCAAGGTGTCACTATTTGCCGATGATATGACAGTATACATAAGTGACCCCAAAAATTTTACCAGAGAACTTTTATAGCTGATAAACAACTTCAGCAAAGTGGATGGATATAAAATTAACTCAACTCAGTAACCTTCCTTTTTACAAATGACAAATGGGCTGAGAAAGAAAATAGGGAAACAACACCCTTCACAATGGTCACAAATAATTTAAAATATCTTGGGGTAACTCTAACCAAACAAGTGAAAGATCTATATGACAAGAACTTCAAGTCTCTCAAGAAAGAAAATGAAGAAGACCTTAGAAATTGGAGAGAGCTCCCATGCTCAGTGGATTGTTAGAATTAACGTAGTAAAAATGGCCATCCTACCAAAAACAATCTACAGATTCAACAGTCCCCATCAAAACTCCAACATAATTCTTCAAAGACATGGAAAGAGCAATTCTCAATTTCATATGGAAAAACAAAAAACCTAGGATATCGAAAACAATTCTTAACAATAAAAGAACTTCTGGGGGAATCACCATCTCTGACCTCAAGTTATACTACAGAGCAATAGTGATAAAAACTGCATGGTATTGGTACAGAGACAGACACATTGATCAATGGAATAGAATTGAAGACCCAGAAATAAAACCACATACTTATGGATACTTTTGCCTTTAAAGATGTAGGCCTTGTCGTAGAATGTTTTGATGCCTTTTAAATTTTCACTGTCTTTCCCAGAATTTGTTGCTTTCTTCCTCTTTAGAGAAGCTGAAAAGCTATGAGTGTAGGTCTCAAAGGACAGTGACAACATGGCCTAGTCATTACTTAGCTCTGTATATGGCTATGTGTGGGGAGTGCAGAATAATGAGATGGGTAGGGCATGAAGGGAATGAAGGAACCACTTCAGGACTTCACTGAACTCTCAGCCGAGGGGCCTCTCATCTCTTCCAGTAATCGTGTGTGCTTGGCAGAGGTCTTCTGTCATACTGAGAAAGGAGGCTCAGAGAGGTGATATGTGTTTATTGTCACCCTGCTAATGAAGATGCCACAGGCCTCACTGATTGCATAGTCAGAGAGATGTCCTTGGTTAGTGTGTTTTGTCTTGCTAAAAGGGCTATGAAGACTAAAGGAGACTATCACTAAGTACGTTTTAGAAATGTGTTAGACATTTCTTTCACAAAGCTCAGGCCCTGTAAAATGGTCTTGATTCATTGAGAAGCTTTGAAAAGACAGATGGGATATATTGTGGCCTGTATCCCATGCCATCCACTTCAGTGCTGACTCTAGATTACTGTATAATTTGCACTAATTAGCCTGTTTGCAGAGGTTTCTTTTGTGGGGGGGCGATGATTTATAGTTATGCCTGTGAGCCTTTGCAAACACAGTGTTAGCCCCTGGTTTCCTTCTTCAGACTCTAGTACTTGTCAGGAAGACAGAAACTGCCCTTGAAAGAACCACTAAGCCCTTCGCTTTTCTGAACCTGTGTGTATGCCTGTGCTTGCATAGAGTAGGGGAGACTCTTAACTGAAAGTGGCAGACCAGCTAACTGGGAGGGACGCCACAGAGTCTGAAATCTGGGGAAGGTAGTTGAGGGCTCCAGCAGAATCTCCCTTTTTCTTCTCTCTTTGGTCCATGGTGGAAGTTTGTTCTCATGCTGACTGTCTCATGGTTGTAGCCGTTTGAAGAGAAGGATGAATAGTTGGGTCAGTTTGGACTTAGCAGCCAAATGGCAGGGTTTTTTTTTGTTTTGGATTTTGTTTTTGTTTTTTTTTTCAGCTGACTTTGTCCATTTCTTAATCCACAGAGAAAAATATTTCCTGGTAGACCCCCTTTTTCTTATTTATTAAATTAGAATTATGTGGCTCCCTGTAACTGTGGACAGGTAGGAAAGATTTGGTTGGCATAGATGGATTATGATGTGTTATGTTGGGCAGGCACAATTCTCTTTTATTTTTGGTAAAGTAGCATTGTTCTTTTTGTGTGTGTGTGTGTTCTGTCTTCTGTCTTTTGTTTAATCATCTGTTGAAGGACATCTGGATTTTTCTAGTTTGTGTTTATTATGAATAAAGTTGGTATAAATATTTGAATAGACTTTTCTTCCAGTTTAAACTTCACAGTAAAGGATATATAACGCTTTATCCTGTTAGCACCTTGAAGTACAGTGGCATTAGGTATTTTGTGCAGCCATCAGTCTCCTTCTTTAGACCTCTTTTGATGCCGGTAATAGGAACTCTGCACCCATAAAACAATGACTTTATCACCCCTACTGCAGTCCCTGGATACCAATATTTTACTTTGCAGCTCCGTAGCTTTGCCTTTTCTACAGACCTCACATGAATGGTAGCATTTGCCCTTCTGTGACAGGCAGTTAGGAGTGGGAAAGCACAACCAGACTTTTCAAAACCTGATGAATTGAGATCTGAAACACTTGTGCTCTCAATTATTTAGAATAAGAAACACTGTATTCACCACTAAAGTAGAACTTTTGTTTTAAAAAAAGCTGAAGAGAGTTTTAATTAGTCTTCCTCAGTTGGGAATTGTTGCATTATTAAATCTTGGCCATTTGTAGAGTACTTTCAGCAGTATATGCTGTACTAAATGGGCTCATGTTGCCTCCTTTCTGCTGTGACCACCACTGATAGACTTGCTTTCCCTCCGCTGCCCTCTCGTTCTCCTTGCCTCAGCCTTGCCCTCTCTCCAGGGATCCCTGCTTGTAGTTCCTCAGTTCTCTGTTGTGGAATTAGGACTTCTTTGTAGGCTTCCTCTCTCATTGTAGAATATTTACTCAGCATCTAGAATACATTTTCCTTCTATTTATTCTGTTCTTTGAGCAGATGACTTTCTGTCACCTTTTAATTTTTACCTTTTAATGTGGGGGGACTAGAAAACAAGCATTAGAGTTTAGTAGGAGAATTTAAAGGTGTTAAGTAATATAATACTCTGACCTTTTTTTAAAAAAAATTTTTAAAAAAATTTTTATTTCCCAGGGAAGAAGAAGAGCGTCTGAGAAATAAGATTAGAGCTGATCATGAGAAAGCCCTGGAAGAAGCAAAAGAAAAATTAAGAAAGTCAAGAGAGGAAATCCGTGCAGAAATTCAGACAGAGAAAAACAAAGTGGCCCAAGCAATGAAGACAAAAGAGACCAGGGTACTGCCGCCTGTCCCTGTCCCACAGCGCGTAGGGCTCAGCGGGGGGGAGCCAGAAGACATGGACATCAGGAAGAAAAGAGACAAAATTAAAGAGGTAATAAGCCGAGGTTGGTGATCCAGAGACGTGCAGCTTTGTGGATGACTGGACATTTCCTGGTGTTGTATGTGCACCCACTTGTTCTTCAGTGTAGTTGTAAGGATTGGAGTGCTCTCTTTTTCTTTATTGATCATAATATAAGTTTTTGAAATTAAACAGTTGGCTCAAGCTTGTTTAGATGGTTAGATGGCTTCGCCATGCTAGAGATCTTCTGAAGCCAGGGTTTTATAAAGGAGTAGGATCTGTGTACAAGTTTATTGAATAAGCCATTTAAAATATTCAGTTTGAATGGATTATACCAGATGCTGTGCAGAGCCTTTCGTAGAGGAGATTTTAAGCAATTCATGCTGTTTGAGCCATGTTTTGAGGAACTGTACTGCTATTAGGACCATGTTCCTTCCAAAGATTCTTCATGGATTAAATGATAGAAAATGGTTGATCTCATAGGTCTTTAAATTTATTTAGCCCCAGAAGTCTTTCAAGGTTCTAGGAATTACAGATTAAAAGGATACCAACTCTAGTGAATTGAGTTAAACTGTGTTAATTGGGGTTCTTGATAATGTTGAGTAGAGTTTATAGTTACACTGCTTGTGAAGAAGCTTCGTCAGGTGAAACAGCATCAACAAGAATACATTCAATTTATACAGGTACATATCTCTATATAGTCTGGTAATGGTATGTTTTTAATGTATTTTAAACTTGGTCTGTCAGTTTTTCTCATTGCCATGACATTTTTGACAGGAGCTACAAAAAGAAGGGAGGGTTTTTATCATGAATGTATATTGAATTTTGTGAAATGCTTTGTCTATATTTTTCTTTAGATAATTGTTTTTTTTTTAACTTTTTTGTTAATATAGTAAATTTTATTTACTTTTTTTTAATGAACTCACTTTATATGTCTGGGTACATAAAATCATGTTAACATATTTTCTTTATACAGTAATATTTGTTTTAGAAGAATTTTGTCTGTATTTGTCTGGCGTTTTCTTGTAATGTTTTTGCCTAATTTTGGTATTTGATTATACTGGCTACATAAAGCAAGTTTTGAAGTGGTTTAATGAACAGTATGTTGTTAAATGATACACCGCAGTTTACTGTTATACTAAATGTTGTTGTGTAGCTCCGAACTACATTGTAAAACATTGAACTCATGCTAGCTGACACAGAATATTTATTAGTTTAATGGATTCAAATAAGGGCATTAGGCATGGCTGATTCTAAGTCTGTAATAATGCATTTGTATTTGTCTCTTTTCTTTCATTACTTGGTTTTTCTTTGATGCGAGAGAGTTAGCCATTATCAGGATTAAATTATATAAACCTGTGAGATCCTAAATGAGATAATCTTCTGCTTCCTACTGTTAGACTAATATATGAATCAAAGGACTTGATTAGCCTACTTGAGCCATCTACCCATCCAGTCACTATGACTGAGAGCAAGGTTTGGCAGCTCACCACATGTGGGCTAAAGCTTTTCATTTGCCTGTTTTTGAAAAATCAATTTTAGTTGGAATACAGACTTGGCCATTTGGTTACATATTACCTAGGACTGCTTTTGTGCTTTTGTAACACTTTAAATCTTCTGATCTCTGTTCAAAAGGTAAGAGATTGTAGAGTCAGGCTGAATTAGTTGGTGGTAGAAGCAAGGCCCCTTTGATTGACAACCCAGTCATTATCACAGTGAAGAAAGAGGGGCTGTTCCCCAAAGTATTAGCACTTTATGAAAGGAAAGAATGCCAGATAGCTACCTCTCTTTCTCCAAATAACTTTCTGATTACATCTAATGTTTTGTTGTGTAAGTTGAAATTAAGTATAGTTGTTTTTCTTAGGGTTTCTGTTCCTGCAATGAAACACCATGATCAGAAAGCAAGTTGGAGAGGAAAGGGATTATTTGGCTTATACTTCCATATTGCTCTTCATCATTGAAGGAAGTCAGGACAGAAACTCAAACATGGCAGGGACCTGGAGTCAGGAGCTGATGCACAGGTCATGGAGGGATGCTGTTTACTGGCTTGCTCCTAAATGGCTTGTTCAGTCTGCTTTCTTACAGAACCCAGGACCACCATTCTGGGAATGGTACCACCCACCATGGGCTGGACTCTTTCTCATCAGTTACTAGTTACGAAACTGCCTTACAGCTGTGGTGGCATTTTCTCATTTGCGGTTCCTTCCCTTCAGATAATTCTAGCTTGTGTCAAGTTGACATCAGAGTAGCTAGTACAGTAGGTATGTGTGTTTTTATACTGAAACAAATGTTAATTGAGTAATATGCTAATGTAGGAAAATGGCAGAATAGGCAAGAATATAATATCCCAACTCTAAATTATATGAAGAATAAAGCAATTTGTGGATAGCTTCAAATGGTATATTACAATTTTTCTCTTCTCAGATGATGAAACATGCCTGGGATAATTACAGAACATACGGATGGGGACATAATGAACTCAGGCCTATTGCAAGGAAAGGCCATTCTACTAACATATTTGGTAAGGTAACTTCTTTGAATTACTTCCCCTCCCCTCCCCCCTCTATCTTTTAAAACAAAATCTGACTTTTAAAAGTACTCTCTAAGGTCTCTGTTTCTGTGCAGTTATAATATGAACTTTTTGTTTTGGTGTGTCAAGATTTAGTTCTAGTTGCACTGAAATACATAGCTTTATGTTAGATACTCTATTTACACATAGGTACTTTATATCTTTATCTAAGTATTTTGAAGGTTTTTTTCCCTTCATTTTCTTTTGTTTAGTGTCATGAAAGGTAGATATCTATTTGCAATTTTTTCCCCTTCAAGATGGTAAAGTACTACTAGTGATACTCAGAAAGGAAAAAAAAAAAAAACAGTTTAGAGATTCCAGTGTGCTTTTAGAAGTCTAATAATGTAGCTCACTAAGAGTGATGAGATACATTATGGTTCCCCTCCCTTCTCTCTTCCTCTCCCTTTTCTTTTCCCTCTCTCCCTCTCTCCCTCCTTTCCTCCCTTCCTCCCCCCCCATTTACTTTTGTTTGTTTTCATTAAGTAGTAAAAATTTAAAGTTACTATTTTTTTCAGAATCTTTTGACAATCCCATAAATTAAAAAACTGTTATATAACACTCCCTCCCTACCCTTTTGAGACAGGATTTCCCTGGGTAGCCCTGACTGTCGTTAAACTTGTAGATCAGGCTGTCCTCAAACTCAGAGATCCCCCTGCCTCTACCTCCTGAGTGCTGGGTGAGATTAAAACATGTGCCACCATGCCTGGCTGTGTTACACATCTGCATTGTCATTTTTCTGTTAGCTTACACATAGGTGATTCCAGTTATTTTGTGTTTTTTCCAGGTGAAATCTTATGTTATCTAGCAAACAGTGGTTTCATTTTCACTCATGTATTCCTAAGCTCTTCATTTATGGCACAGACCTACTCTGTGTAAATAACTCGGATGGTGCGGGCAGAGTATGTATGTAATGTGCAGTGTAGACAAGGAGATGACTAGTAACTAGGAGCATAGCTGCTGCAGCACAGGAGGGACAGCAGTGCTGGCCGACCTTAAAGGAAGGACTTCAGTCAGTGTGAAGAGCATACTTACAGTTATCTTTTAGATGGATTCAAACAAGTATATGGGAGAAAAGCTTTTATCTTAGTAAAAAAGCTGAGGATCAAGAAAAGTAAATGAAAATGTTGTGTGTAATAACTCCAAATGGGCATTCTGGATGATACTGGCATTAATAGAAAGATAGATTATTAATGAGGTGAAGGAATTATTAGGGACATTTGAACAAAAAGGTATGTGACTTAAGGACAAAGATCAAAAGATATTTGTGTCTATAGCTTTAGGCCATTGAGGGGGAAATTAGTTTTACCCACACTCCCAAGAGAGAAAGAAAGGAAGAAAGAGAAGAAAGTCTAGCACGCTGTCCTGCCCTCCTGTCCTGTGTGCAGGGCTGATTTGAGTACCCATTGGGTTTCTTCACCTGCCTTCCTGTCCTGTGGGCAGGGCTGATTTGAGTACCCATTGGGTTTCTTCACCTGCCTTCCTGTCCTGTGGGCAGGGCTGATTTGAGTACCCATTGGGGTTCTTCACTTAGTTATTCCTTGTGACTTGCTTTCTGAAACTAAAGACTAGGATTGTCTGTTAGATGTGCTGGCATCTTGTATTTTGATTTTTCTCTCTCTATATATTTTACTTCATTATTTCTTTTTCTTCTACCTGTTATTTTCTTTTTTTATTAAAGAGTATTAACATAGTTGGGTATGGTGGTGCATGCTTTTAATCTCAGCACTTGAGAGGCAGAGGAAGGTGGATCTCTGGATTTGAGGCCAGCCTGGTCTACAAAATGAGTTCCAGGACAGCCAGGGCTACAAAGAGAAATCCTGTCTTGACAAACCAAACCAAACCAAACCAAATCAAAAAAAAGTAATAAAATTTATTATAATTATTTAGTCTTATGAATTTTTTAAAAGATTTATTTTATTTATATGAGTGTTATAAACTTCTTATACATATATATCTCCCCTTCTATGGATTTGAACCAGAAGGACATGGCTATGTTGTGTCTTACCCTGTCATTTTGAATAGTCCCCTTTTCTTACATTTTTCATACTTTTCATACTTTAGTTAAGTATATACTTATATTCTGACCACAACAGAAAAACAAGGAGACTATAATGTTAGTTTTCACCTATTTTTGTATTTGCTCCCTCAATCTTATCTTTTGTAAACTCTATCAAACTGTTTCTACCTGGTCTAGTATAGAAGTAAGCAATGACATTACTTAAAAGTAATCTTTGATATACTCTTAATATGTACAAAATTAAAAATAGAACTTAGATGAAGGGGTTTTTTTTCAGTTTTAAAAAATTATTTATTTACATTTCAAATGTTGCCCCCCCCCAGTCTCCTCTTTGCAACTCCTCCCATCCCATTCCCCCCTTCCTTTTGCCTCTATGAGGGTGCTCTCCCACCTACCCACCCACTTGTACCTCACCCTTCTAGCATCCCTTCTCTGGGGAAACAAGCCTCCACAGGACCAAGTGCCTCCCCAGGACCAAGTGCCTCCCCTCCCACTGATGCCTGATAAGGCCATCCTCTGGTACATGTGTAGCGGGAGCCATGGACCCACCCATTCATTACTCTTTGGTTGGTGGTTGAGTCCCTGGGAGCTCTGAGGGATCCAGTTAATAGATATTGTTGTTCTTCTTATGGGGTTGCCGTCCCTGAAGGGGATGTTTTTAACAACAGCTGTTTCTTCCTCCTAAATATAGGAAGCTCACAGATGGGTGCCACCATAGTGGATGCTTTGGATACCCTTTATATCATGGGGCTTCATGATGAATTCATGGATGGGCAAAGATGGATTGAAGAAAACCTTGATTTCAGTGTGGTGTGTATACCTTGGCAATTTATCTAATCCCTTAACTATAAAAGGACAGTTTAATGCTCTGATCTGGATATTTGTATCCTCCTAAATTCATACTAATCATTCATGTGTTGGAACTAGAAAGGATCTTTGGGTAGTGATGAGTTCATCAGGACAGAACTATTATGGATATAATTAGTTCCTTATAATGTAGTTCCCAGAGAACTACTTTGCTTCATACATGCGAGGTCATATAAGTACCATGGTGAATCAGTTGAGTGGCGCTTACCAGTTATGTAATCTGCTGGTGCTGTTGATCCTGGACTTTCCAGATTCCAGGAAGGTGATAAGAACATTTCTATTAGTTATCAACTGCCTATGGTGAATGCTGTCCTGTTAAAGCAGATCTCATGGGTGAAGATAGCAGTTGCGGTTCTATGAACATGGTCTCAGCAGTTTGTTGAACCGTGCTAAGTCTTCATTCTTCTTTTGGGGTTATCATTTGTTTTGTTACTTTTATCATCTTTTCTCACTGTCTTCATATTTCTTGCAATTAGTTAAAACCAGTTAAGGACATAATAGCTGAGGGAGAAGCAATGAACTAGTCTAACAAACTAATTAACTGCTTTACATTATAATGCTTAGTTTATAACATTTATATCATTTATATCACTACTCTTTATAATAGTAATGATAGAATAATAGAGTACACCTATTATTATTATTATTATTATTATCATTCCTAACTATTAGAGAATTTCTTACTAATGTGGTATTTCTGAGAAATGGCCCAGGAAGCTGTGCCATGTGACTGGAAGGCAGGCAGTCTGACTTTCTGTGGTGTAGGAGGGATCATGCCTCACTTCTACAAATCTCTAGGACTCCTTTGACCTCATTCATAATGTTGCAGCCAGTGTGCCCATCTGGGTAGCTGATGTCCACAGTAGTGCTGCATGTGGAGGCCAGTGCTTGATGTTAGTGAAGTCTTCCTTGCTGGCTGATTGCTTTCCACCTCATCTATCACTCAAGGTCTCTCACCTGTTTACCTGTTTGGTTAGTCTAGCTAGCAAGCTTTTTCTGGGGATCCCCTCTCTCCCAGCTTTGCCTGTTTGCTGGGATTATGTGGAGGACTCCCATTCCTGTTTGGCATTTATGGAAGTGCTAGAGATCGGAGCTCCAGCCCATGTGCTTTCATGGAAGATGCTTTACCTACTGAGCCACTCACTGGTCCTAGAAATGCCCTAATGTATAATCCTAAATATAAGCATTTAGGCGCTCTATTAGAATCTATTTAGAATGTTTATCTATTCCCCGGGTATCAGATCCTTTGGGCCTGGACTTATAGATAGTTGTAAGCTGACATATGGGTGCTGGGAATTGAACCCAGTTCCTTTGGAAGAGTAGTCAGTGTTCTTAACCACTAACTCACTCTCCAGCCTCTGTTTAGTTCTTTTTAAAGGGTTTTATCTATATTTATATATGTATGTATACCTCAGTGTGATAAAATAATAGAGTGGAGATTGTCAGTTTGTGAGAGTCTGTTCTTTCCTTCCACCTTGAAATTGTACAAAATAGTTTGTGTATTACATATGTAAATATTTGTGATAAATTTGCTTCAGTTTGTTTGCCTTTTAGTCTTGTTTATGATTTTGTAGATAATTTACATTTTAGAGAAATTTCAAATTCATAATTGATTTATTACAAAAATTTTTATTTTATTCTTACATATTATCTGCTTTCTTAGGTTTACTTGTTGTCAAATTTTCTTCTATTTCTGTATTTATTTTTCTTTTAAAATTTCTATATATCCATTCTTCATTTTGATGTGTATGTGCTGTGAATGTCAACATTGCTTTCTGACATAGGAGTGGGTTTTCAACAGTGTTAATTTATTAACAATAATTCTACTGGTCTTTGGCATCTCCTTTAAAAATTATTAGGTTATTAGGTACTAGCAAAGTACTAAAAATTCATGAGAAGAGATAGAAATAGAGTTTATGCTATAATAATTAAAATAAATGCAATAGAATCATTAGAGGAGGTTTTTTTTTTTATTTTTATTTTTTGATTTGAAGTTCATTATTAAGGAAGTGGAGGCCTTCACAAGGAACCAACAATAGTCAGTGTTAGTGAATCCTGGAATAGAATAATTTCGCAGGATTGTGTAGGGTACATCAAATGGCCCATTGATTTTGGCAGTTAGGAAGCTGTGGTGGTAACAATAGAGGAACTTGCGTGAGCTAACAAATGGAAGTCAGGATTTGTGGCATGAGAAATGAAAGTGCAGAGTATTAAAGCAAAACACACTGTGTATGAGAAACCAGTGAGCTACTAAAAAAATAAAAAACTTTGAAAACTGTGAAGTATTATATGTATGCGTGTATTTTTACTTTGTCTCCACAGAATTCGGAAGTGTCTGTCTTTGAAGTTAACATTCGCTTTATTGGAGGGCTCCTCGCTGCATATTACCTGTCAGGAGAGGAAGTGAGTAGAGTCAAGTAATACTTTGTTTGATTAGAAGAGATATGAATGGTATAAAAGAAAATGTTTTTGTAATTTGACTACAACTGAACTAAAGATTTTCTTTTAATATAATTTTAGAATTTACTTACTGGTTTTTACAAAATTAAAGTTTTAGTTGGGTTTTATGAGCTTAGAGAGTTGGCAGATAAATCGTTTTGGCTCTTTTGATTTATGAACATTTTGTTTTTACTTTAGAATTTTATTTAGGTTTTTGAAAAAAATCCTTATGTGTAGGAGTCTTATATCCGTATGTATTTCTATACACCATGTACCTGCCTGTTGCCTGTGGAGGCCAGAAGAGGGCATTGGGTCCCCTGGATCTGGGCAAAAAGCAGACAGTTGTGAGTTTCCATGTGGGTGCTGGGAATTGAACCCAAGTCCTCTCTGAGAGGAGCCAGTGCTCTTAACCATTGAGCCATCTCTCCAGCTCCTAGGTTGGTTGGTTTGTTTTTTTAAAGGTTTTATCTATTGGTATTTCTTTTTTTTTTCTTAAGATTTATTTTATTTATTATATATAAGTACACTGTAGCTGTCTTCAGACACTCCAGAAGAGGGCGCCAGATCTTGTTACAGATGGTTGTGAGCCACCATGTGGATGCTGGGATTTGAACTTATCACCTTCGGAAGAGCAGTCGGGTGCTCTTACCCGCTGAGCCATCTCACCAGCCCTCTATTGGTATTTCTTATAAAACGTTTTTATTACTACACAGTAAATTTGTTAAATTTAACTCTATGTGTATGGAGGTCATAGGACATGAGCGGAGACTGTTCTAGATTTTTCTAGCTTTACTAATTCTGGAAGCTCTAAATAGAATAGATTGTTAGGGATGTTCTTTGTGAAAAAAGAGTTGACTTATTTTTCTCTGTAGAGAAGAGCATTTTTCTCGCCTTAATGTATTTCTAAGATGTCTTTTATAAAGTTTAATAGGATTTGTAGAGTAGGCATCCCTGCCTGGCTCTTGATCTTAGGGGGAAAGCATTTAGTTTTATGCTATTAACAAAATGTTAGCTATATTATTGTTATTATTATTATTATTATTATTATTATAGATACCCTTTATCATTTTGAAGATATTGTCTCACACTTCTTCTGAGTTTGCTGGACTTTCCCCATTAGGAGTGGATGTTTTGTTATCAAATTATTTTGGCATGTAGTAGGATGATTGTGTTTTTTAGTTTTTAAACCTCATTTATTTTTTTTTTTATTGATTTGTTGATTGATTGATGGGGTGTGCATATATATTCGTGTGTAGAGGTTAGAGTACAGCTTGGAGGAAGTCTGTTCTTCCCTTCTGCCCTGTGGGTCCTGGGGATTGGAGTCAGGTAACCGCCCTAGTGGCAGACATTTTTATTCTCCGTGTACATGTGCAGGCCTGAAGTTAGTGTTGAGTGTTGTCTTGCTTGCTCTCAGTTGAGACCAGAAGTTAGAGATTTGACTAGTTTAGTGAGCCAGCTTGCCCCAGGGAATCCTGTATACACATTGGTATTGTAGGTAGGCTGTCATGCCTACCCTGCTTTTTTAGTAGGTTCTGAAAGTCCAAATTCCAGCCCTCACACTTGTACAAGTGTTTTACCCCTGAACCATCTTTCCAGCCCACATCTTTTAATACTTTGTGTCTGCCAGTTTGTGTATTTTGCATAAGTAATGCTGGTTTCTTAAAATCGCACTCTCTTTTTTTTTTTTTTTTTTTCTTTTCTGGTAAGGTTTGTGTAAACTTGATTATTTTCCTTAAAAGGTAGAAGTTTTGTATGAGGTAACCTAAGCTTTGATTTCTCCTACTGTCACATTTTAAAACAATATATTCAAATTATTTGGTAGCTATAATGTGGTTAAAAAATATAATGTGTTTTGTCTTTGCACAGAGCAGTGTATGACACTTACACAGTGATGCCCCTTCAGTCACGCCCAGGTATTGGTCTCATTTCATCACTGGGAAATTGGCAGTTAGTGAGTAGAGCAGCTTAGGGAGGTGGCTTTAAACACTGCTGCAAGGAGGAAGTTTTGGATCAAGAAGAAAGGTGAGGCCTCATCTTCCTGGGGAAAAATCTAGTTCCTAAAAGCTTTCTGAAGAAGGCCACCTCTTGATCTGGGAAGGAGAAAAACCCAGACGTCCTATTTGGATGTAGGTTGTATCAAGATAGGATTGAGTAGCAAAAATTACAGACTCAATCCAGAAGACTGAAAACTTTTGGAGATCTTAGGAGAACTAAGAGTGTGAGCTATAAACTCCACCCTTCTCTAGTTATGAGTAAAAAACTCTTTGCAAGATTAAAAGTCTAGATCCAGAGCCCAGCTTTGCTCCAGGGCACAGAGAGAAAACACTGAATAATAATCCCTCTGCCAGTCAATGGGGAAGCTAGAATAGCAGACTCAGAGATCCGTACACCCATAGTGACCATGCTCAAACTACTTTTGAAGTTCTCTGGCGAGGTCATGGTATAAAATGTAGCTGTAACTAAAATAGAGTTTTGTAAGCTTTACTTAATAAAATTTAAATCACTGTTTCTTCTGCTCTGTCCTTCTCCTTTGGAACTGTTCCCAGTCTCTTTCAAGGTGAAGGACATGGCAGGAAAAAAGAATTCAGGAAATGCTAAGGGCAGTAAGTGAGGCTACAGTTGGACTGATCTGACTACCTGCCTGTAGGTGTTTATTTTTCACAACTTACTTTAACAAGGTTTCAACCTCCCCTTTAGCCCATCACCCAGCAGAGGCAGTGGGAACAAAAGGTTATTAGAATATGGGGAAGTAGACCTATTTAGAAATAGTTCTTTGGGGCGATTCCAGTCTGCCTTGTTCTCAGTCCAGTCTACTAGCAAACACCAAACATGATTCAGCAGCTGTAGTTCAGTCTACTCAGAAGACACCACACACTAATCAGCAAGGGCATTCAACCTCTAGAAGAACTCATCTGAATCTGCACTCAGTGGCAAGAAGCTGCAGGAACCTCAGAAGTCTTGGCAAGTTTCTCTCTCTGAAGACACCACAGGAGAAGCTTAGCAACGCAGTGTAAGGAGAACCAATACATGCATGTCGTCAGCAAAGAATAGTGAGGTGGAGCGAGGCAAACCAACACTCGAGCTCCCACCGCCTGTGGGGTCATATTTATATTCTTTCTAAACATTATGCGTCCTTTCACATGTTTGCTATAGCAAAACATCTTTTCACATGTGTTTGCTTAAGCAAAACATATTTTCATGTGTCTGTTTTAGCAAAACACCCTTTCACATGTCTGCCTCAGCAAAACATCATTATAACCTGAGTCTCCAAAGAAACCAGAAATTTCTACTTTACCTACCCTTACTTACTCTATAGAGTTCCTTCCTCTCCCTCTGCTGGACACATGGGCCTTCTGGTGAAGGCCAGGCAGAGGAAGAAGGAAGAAAGAACACAGCACTTTCTATTCTTTCTACTCAATCCTTTGTCAGCAAAGAGTAAGGAAGTTGAGTAGACTGTAGAAGAGGACTGTGGGCATACGAGCTAGTCCAAGAGGAAGAGGCCTAGTCTGATCCTCTGTGCCAGTCTTTCTCTGGAAGCATGGAGTGTGTGGATGTGGGGAGGCACCCACAGCTCCAAGGATCCATCTGAGTGCTGGTGGGGAACTGGATGACAGATCATGGGCTTATGCTTGTTTGTTTTTTAGAGAGGGTTAATAGCTAGGAAAGGGAGGTCTTCACCAAAGCAGTGACTACCATTGTGATACTTAGCTGATTGATCACAGTAGTCAAAATTCTGTAGCTAGGGCCACACTATTCTTATACTGCTTCTGGGGATTTTCTACATGACCATCCTTTGTGTACAGCCAAGAGGAGTGTTTGCAGCAGAGCCTGCTTAGCTACATTTTTCTTTAGCATTTGACCCAGTAAGATCAAGAGATAGTGCGGATTAGCCAGAAGCATCGACTTGTTTTCATGGGAGCTTCTAGACACAGGGCATTTGTATGACACTGATGACAGTGGTATTTATGAAGCTTTTAACCTTTTGTACTGTAAGTTTCCTCATGTATAAAAGTTGGCTTGAGAGTAGGCTGATTTGGTTGTGGGCAAGTACCTGTGTAATGCTTGAGGTCACAGATGCTGCCTCTGTGGAGAGGTAGAACTCAGAAGATTTTCTTTTGTCAATGCTTTTGGAGGTTTTAGAACATCTTAGCGTGGAGGGCATGCCAGTGTAGAAAAGAAAGCCAGGAAAGGAATGTAGGAGGACTAAGCCAGAATAAAGTAGGGCACACAAGTGTACGTGTCCTGTGACCTATTTCCTCCTTCTAGGGTGACTTTCTACCCTTCACCACATGTGTACCAGCATATGAAGTACACTTATTAGACCAGGCCTTTCACCATGTCTCTGGAAGCACTTCACAGCTGTGTGTATTGTCATTTTCTACGTGTGTCTAAATATAATCAACTTGGTAACATTAACCAGAAGTTTGTGAGGGTAGTAAAGATTTTTACTTAGTTGAAAATAAATAACACAAATTCTTAAGATATGTTCACTCAGGGGTAAAGACATGCATTTTTTTCCTGACTTTCTTATTCAGTAGACTTACATTAATATATTTGATCATTTTGATTTGAAAGTCCTCACCAGACCCGTTTGTGTGGCTTCAACATTGAATCTGCATCTGTGATGTGCTAAAAATAAATGCATCACAGAAAAATAAATGCATCATAGAAAAATAATTTGTATTTGGCATTATCTGATGTTGAATGAGTAGGAAGTCGGCACCTTTCATCTGAGCTAAAGTTGACTATAATTTATAATGTAACAAAGTGCTTTTGTTGTATTAGAGGTGTAAGTAACTAGAATAAGAAATGTTTTACATGCATCCCATTTTCTGGTGTAGGGAGATATATGAGGGTTACATGCTGTCCTAACAGCGTTACTCGTTCCTGCTGATTTGTTATTATCATAAATGTGATGTGTTATTTTTCTCAGAAAAAGACTTTTTCTATTAACTATTCACAAGTTAAGAACTTTTGATGATTTATGATGCTTACTTGATACAGATATATGGCATTTCCTTAACAAGGTTGTCTCTCTTCATATCTTAAAATAGTATCAAAGTGCTTTTCTAGCTAAGAAAGCATAACTTATATGGGAAATGGTACCTGGAACCTGTCAGATAAAATAGAGAAATTGTTAGCTGGAGTTTAATACACTTTCATAGATAATAAAAACAAAAGAAATAACAGCAATAAAATCTGTCTTTACTGAAACATAAATATACTGAGTCAGTTGAGGGGTATTTTCTTGGACAAATGAATAGCTTTTAAACCTAAAGTACTGTTAAATAAAGTCATGAATAAAGAAAAAGAAATGTTAAGTATTAATGTTTTCTGGTTTAAATATCAAGTTATTTTGGAAAAAGTGAACTTGCCTCAGAAATTGCTGCAATTTCTATTGAAATTTTGACTTTTTTGTTGTCTACAAATGTCCTAGTAATTGGGTAAAATATTCCACTAAACTTTGCTGACAGAAATAGTTCGCCTTCCATTGCTGTGATAAGCACTATGACCAAAAGGTGCTCTCCAAAAAGGAAAGGAGAGGGTTTACCTCACCTTACTACTTCTAGTCACTAAGAGAGGAAGTCAGAACAGTTGAAGGCAGGAACCTGGAGGCAGGATCTGAAGCAGAGGCTGTGGAAGAGGAGCACTGGCTGTTCCTTCTAGCTTGCTCAGCTAGCTTTGTATAGAACTCAGGCCTACTTGCCCAGGGTTGCAGGGCCCTGCATGAGTGAGGCCCTGCCACGCCAATCATTAATTAAGAAAATGTTCCACAGTCTTGCCTACAAGACACTCTGATGGAGGTATTTTCTTGACTGAGGTTCCCTTTTCCAAGATGACCTTGGCTTTTGTTGACAAAACTAGGTAGTACACTGACATAAATATCTTTAAATATATTCATTATTTTCCTCTTCAGTGTGTTAGGTCATATATGCATTTGTACACAGTCTTGTCATGTATGCTTGAAAGTTTCAGTGGTAATACTAATTTATAGTTGATTGTGTTTGTGGTCACTTATTTGATTGAAAAGACAGTTTATAGCATTTGTAACAGGTAGAAATTTTGGGGTAAAATTTATGAGAAGAGAGTGCTCTGGAGGAAAAGCCCCAGATGCTGTCCACAGCTCTACTTGATGGGCTAGGTCCTAAGGATAAGCATATATTGAACAAGCATCAAGCCTCCTGATGTCATTCACTCTTGATCTTGAGCATGCCTCTTCCAGCTGTGGCTGCTGTAAGGAGCGATGATTGGGTTTTGAGTTTAGTTATATGCTTCAGAAGACATAAAACAAGCATTTCTCAGAGGATATGACACTATTTAAAGTCTCAGTACAATTTACAGTCACCAGGTTTCAGTTCATAATTACTAATGTATGAGGAAGCAAGGGAAAACATTACTTCCACATGAATGTTGACCTGTCTTGGTCTTACCCAGATTAGTCAATAAATGTTTCATAGAATCTTTCACAGCTAGACACAATTGCATGGGAAATATTCTTGAAGTTATTGCATAGATGAAAGTTTTAGTTAAAAGGTAAGTCTATGAAAGAGAACATTAAAAGTCTAGAAAAGAGGAATATGGTATCCAAAAAAATTTACTGTTTACAACTGTCATTGAAAGTAATATCACTAGACTTGAAGGTAGAACAATATATTACTTAGCACAAAGAAAGTTAATAAAATCAGAAAGAAAAAAAAAACCAATAAATGCTTCAGAAGTTTGGGATAATGTTAAAAAAGTTTGATATACATGTGCTTTGGGTAAAGATATTTGAAAAACAACAGCTATATTTTTTTCTATACTTGGTGGGAGACTTGAAATTGAAGACACGTTTCCTAAGCATGTATCTTAGTTAGGGTTTATATGAAACACCATGATCAAAAACGGCCTGGGGAGGAAAAGATTTCTTTCATCTTAGAGTTGTAGTCTGTTGTGAAGGGAAGTCAAGGCAGGAACCTGGAGGCAGAAATTGAAGCAGAGGCCATGGAGGAATGCTTGTTTACTGATTTGCCTCCCATGGCTTGCTCAGCCTGCTTTCTTGTACACCTCAGGACCATCCACAGTAGGCTGGGCCCTCTCACATTAGTCAGTAATCAAGAAATCCACAATAGTCTTCCTTATAGGCTAGTCTGATGGAGACATTTTCTCACAACAGTCTTCCTTATAGGCTAGTCTGATGGAGACATTTTCTCAACGTTCCCACTTATCAAACGACTCTGGCTATGTCAGGTTGACAGAAAAATCTAACTAGGGTATCATGACTAAGTACACTTAGTCATATCATAGTCACACAGCTAGAAGCCAGGGATTAAAACAGAAGTTTGAAAGCACTCACAGGACAGAATGATACCATGGAAAACTGATTTAAATGATTGAAACCATGGAGATTATTTTTTTTATCAAGTACCTTTAAAATGATGCATTTATTTAAAGCAAAAACAAAAAACAAAAAACAAAAACAGCCCAGAATATTCCATTACAATGTTTAATGTATATCCTCTATGAAATAATGAAATAGACTTCACAATAAAAATTACCAACAGAGATGAAGGCTGCTTCATGATAAGGGATGAATACATCAGGAAGACACAACAGTCCCAAAATTAAAGTAGTAACTTACTTTATTCTGGGCACCTAATAATACAGCTTCAAATGAATGAAACAGAAATGGATAGAATTAAAAGATTTCTTTTGAATTCTTGAACTAAAAAGGCAATTCCACAAGGACTGTTAAACCCTTAAATGGTTTTTGCAAATTGATAAGACAGACAATTAGTAATGATGAATACAAGTCCTTAGCACCAGTAACAGCTGTGTTAAGTGAATTGATGTTTATAGAATACTCATTCAACAACTACAGAATACACAAGTCTTTTCAAGTATATATTATATGTATATACTAGACATCAAAGCAAATTTCAATAAAATTATAAAAACGTTAACATTTGTTCATATGTGGTGGCTCACTATAATCCCAGTTCTCTAGGAGGCTGGACTGAGTCCTAATGTAGCCTGGTTTGAGGCTTTGGAAAAAATGCCTTCAGGTGATATACACATCAAATAGAGAATTGTATGGGAAAGTGAAAATGTTATAAAGTTGGTACTTGGAAAGTATGAACTAAATATAGTATAAGCTAAATATATTAAGGAAATAATAGAAGATAGCCTACCAAGATCAGGAATGAGTGTTATCTCCATAGTTAGGCTTGTTTTGTTTTGTTTTGTTTTTGTTTTTTGAGACAGGGTTTCTCTGTTCGAAACTCACTCTGTAACACACTCTAGACCAGGCTGGCCTCGAACTCAGAAATCTGCCTGCCTCTGCCTCCCAAGTGCTGGGATCAAAGCTATGTGCCACCACTGCCAGGCTCCTGGTTAGGCTTTCATTGCAGACACCGTAGCCTTTCTGCTCATAGGAGCACAAAGGTTCTTGGGCTCACAGAGAGCACTGGGGAAACCAGGAATGTTAAACATGCCCGGTTGTCTTTTTCAAGGGAAAAGATGTATAACCTGTTTTTCATTAACCTGGTGATCTGTGCTATCTGTAAGGCCAAGGTGCAAAGAGCTCCCACAGGGAGAACCAGAGTTGACTATAGTTTAGGTGACCTTCGCACTATCTGTATGGCCAGTTGCTTCCCCAGGCTCCAGCAACCAGGGCCAGAGGTGGCTAAGAGCCCAGATGACCTCTATGCTCTTTGTATGACCACGACTACACCAGGTCCTTCCCTAGGCCCTTAATATAACACATACAGCCAACTCCAGAACCCATCTTCATGGAAGAAGTGACATGCATTTTGAGAAGAGTTTCTATGTAATTATGCATTGTTGTGCATGGGGGATTATATTACACCGGAAAACCCTTTTCCAGTTGTACTGCACTTAAATATGCTTACAGTAAACTGCCACAAGTGTGAGCTAACACCAGCTAACAAGCTGTGTTGATTAGGATTTTCTTCTTGCCTCCTGAGGATTGTTACTCAGCTGACCCTGATGCTTGCGGAGACTCCCTACCCCTCCACACACAAAACATTCAAAATGGGATAGAGGAGTGTGCCCAACGTTGTTTGTCAAAGATTGTAGGTAAAATGGACAAGTTCTCTGAAAAATATGTCAAAATTGATTCCTCCTCTTCCTCTTCCTTCTCTTCCTTTCTCCCTCTCCTTCTTGTCCTTCTCCTCCTCCATTTTTTACTAGTATCTATTAATTGTACAAAATAAGCGTTTTCATCGTGCCATGTCTGTACACGTGTATAATGTACTTTGATCTTACTAACACTTACCCTGCAATGTTTCTGTCCCCATTCCCAGTGGTTTCCTGCCCACTTTCCCAATGGTAGTTCCCTTCTTTTTCCAGATGGTCCTAATCTCGTGGTTTTGAGCATTGATTCCATATGTGAATGAAAAGAGGCTAGATTTGTCATTCTGAGTGTGACTTATTTAGCTTAACATGAAGATGATCTAGTTCCATTTCCCTGCAGATGACATAATTTTGGTCATATATATGTTGTATGTTTATATATAAACTTAATTATGTATATATATCACATATCCTTGGCCCATTCATCTGTTGATGGGCAGGCAGGCAGATTGTGTAACTTGGCTCTTCTCTTTCAGAAACTCAGGAAGTTCTTTTGATGGTGTTAGTGATTGGCTCAGGAGCTCCTAGAAACTAAGGAGGTGTTCTGTCCTATACAGGGAGCACTGCCCCACTAAGGAGGTGTTCTGTCCTATACAGGGAGCACTGTCCCACTCTTCTGAGGTGATAGTGGCACTGAGATCCAAAAGAACAGTACCGATTTGTAAACATTGTGAACATATAAGTAAAAATACTGAAAAAAAATGAGTAAAGCTAAACCAGTAAGAATATGGAAAAATTGTCTGAAGCATAAGTTGGGTTTATATCCAGAAAGCATTGCTGATTTAATATCAAAACAAAACAGTTAACATATTTTTATTTTAAGTAACAAAATAAAGAAGAAAAGTAATGAGCTATTTGCAACAAATTCAGCAAAACAAGTGTGATTTTGATGCCATGTATTAATAGAAATAAAGTGAAATGTTGTTTACATTTAACACTGTACTAGCATTGCAGTTTAAAGTAGAAGTAAAAACCATATTATGTTAGATACTCTTTTTTAGATTCCTTCAAGTTTTTAAGATACCCAATAATGTCTTCAATTTTTAAAAAAATTTTGTTTTCTAATATTGTATAACCAGAAACGCACATCTCCTGGAGGTGGGGGTGGGGGGCTGTGCTAAGTCAAAAAGAAACCTTTATAGCAACTCAAGAGCATCTATCCAGACTGTATTACTAGATTTTTGTTGTTAAAATTTGAAATATGCTTGCATGTTGATGAAGATTCTGTAGCCCAGTTATCTTTTCTTTTTCTAGTCTCTCTCTCTCTCTCTCTCTCTCTTTCTCTCTCTCTCTCTTTCTCTCTCTCTCTCTCTCTCTCTCTGTGTGTGTGTGTGTGTGTATATATATATACACGTACATGTGTGTGTGAGTGCTATGGAACACAGTTTTCTTGTGTGTTTGTGTGGGTTGGGGGGGGTGTACATGTGTGCGGGTGCATGTGGAGGCCTGAGGTTTATGTTGGGAGTCATGCTGGATTGTTCTTCAGTCAAAGCCAGAGCTTGCTGATGTGGCTGCTCTTGTTAGGTAGTCCACTTACGGATCCTGTCTTCAACTTCAGTTTCTGGACTTAAGGTGAACTGTCATGCCCACCAGAATTTATGTGGGGTTTTGGCAGTTTGATTGCCAGTCTTGATTCTTTCATGGCAACTGCTTTAGCTGCTGATCCATTTTCCCGACCTTCCCTTAGATTTTTTGGGGGGCAGGTAAAAATACAGATGATGACCAGAACTCTGTCCTTTCTTTGTAATTGTCTGTCCATTGAGGCTGTCACATGCTGGGAAACCTTCCTCAGTGTACACTCAGACATCCACTCTAGTTCCTGTATACTCCGCAGTAAGGATGACGTGTAACCACTTACCGCACGCCTTCTTATAACTTGTACATTGTGGTGTGCATAAGGCAAGAGGTGGTAATAAGCAGTACTTATTATAATTGATGATTATTTGTGCTTTCGTCTCAGATATTCAAGACTAAAGCAGTGCAGTTGGCTGAGAAACTCCTTCCTGCCTTTAACACACCTACTGGGATTCCCTGGGCAATGGTGAACCTGAAAAGGTAAACTCTATTTTATTTGATTATTTATGTTCCAGAATTGTTAACTGAATTTTGACATTTTTGTTCATTGAGATTTCCAATTAGTTATTCCACTGTGCTTTCAAGACTTATTTTTTTCTTTGTATGTTTAGAAGAACATCAAAGCCTTTCCTTAGTTTTAAGCTATGTCCTTTACTTTGAGACAGGTCTTATGCCTGAATTTCATTCCAGTTGCTAGTAACTTGTCTCTAATTCTGTTTAGTGTTACAATGTATTAAAAGTATTTCCCTCCCTGTTTCTTCTTACATAGTACTTACAGTTCTAAGGCAAGATAGATAGCAACTTGCCTAGAAATCAAGACAGTCTGTTCTGGAATGCCATGCTAAGGATAAAGGAACACACAGTTCTGATGTAGGATGCTCATTATAGTGTCAAGGCTGAGCAGGAAGCCTTAAAAATAATTATTCTTTGTTATCAATTTCATTCAAAAACACTGATTTTTTTTAAACTTAGAAATGGATGAAATAATTTATTTGTATTACTTTATGTAAGTCAAAAATTTGAATAATCCCTAATTTTAATTTTTACTTAAATCATTTATGCTGATTGAAATTTTTGCTGTTCATGTTTTCTCCAGGTAGTATTTATTATTTATCTTAAAATCACCTGAAAATATGACTGTTGGTCTTCTTACACCCAGATACCTTAGAACAAGTTGAGAATGTTCTTTTCCTATAGGTGTGAACCTGTGGCAGTCTAGATCGTATGCGCTTGTTGTAGCTATAGTTTGCAGGCCTTTTCACTGTGCTTCATGGCCATCCGCCTCGCCCTGCTGGCAGTGTCCTTTGCTGCACTTATACATCAGGCTAACTCCTGATAGTTCTTCTGTTCTTCTCTTCCCCTATTGCCTTTGACCTGATAGAGTGCAATTTGGAAAAAAAATTCAGTTCATTATACTGTTTTTATTTACCTCATTACCTTTATAAAGTAGCTACTGTGGGCATCCCATGGACACAGCTGTTATTTCAGTATTTCAGTGACACTGAGAGAGGGCAGTAATATGTCTCCAAGTGTTTATGATATCCAGAACTTTTCTTTTATATAAGCTTTTTTGTGTCTGTATGTGCATTTGCATGTATGCATGCATCTGCATGAGTATTATGGAATAATATTATGGTCAGAGAACAGCTTGTGGGAATTTATTTTCTCCCACCACGTGAGTTCCAGGTATCAAACTGAGATGTCAGGTTTGGTGAAAGGAACTTATCCACTGAGCCATCTTGCCAGCCTTCATTTCTTTTTAATTTTTAATAAATTCTTTTTTTTTAAAGACTTGTTTTATGTATTTCATGTATATGAGTACACTGCCTGAAGAAGACACACCAGAGAGAAAGTCGGATTCCATTACAGATGGTTGTGAGCCACCATGTGGTTTCTGGGAATTGAACTCAGGACCTCTGGAAAAGCAGTCAGTGCTCTTAACCGCTGAGCCATCTCTCCAGCCCTTTTTAATTTTTAAAAAGATTTGTTTTTATTTTTAATTCTGTGTGGTGGTATGTTTATGTGAGGCAGGAAAGCTTCCATGTTTCTAGATCTTCTGGAGCTGGGATGTCAGACAGTTGGGAGCTACTTGGTGAAGGTGCTGGGAACCCCCAGGGGCTCTTACGCCATCCTTCTAGCCACTGGCCTTCAGTCTTAACTTTATTTCTTTGAAGATTAAGGTTTAATCTGTTGTTGTACTTGAACTCAGAGAGCTTCATCTTGTCTTACAGAGCTGGTCTGTTGGATGGACTTTTGTTGTACATTCATCCTTTTTTCTCTCTCTTCTTTTCTCTTCTCTTTTTCTGCCTTTTTAAAAATTATTATTTAATTTAATTGTATTTTTATGAGTGTTTTGTCTTCATGTATGTATGTGCATCACATGCATTCTCTGGTGTCCAAGGAGGTCAGAAGAGAACATTGAGTCCCCAGGGACTGGTGTTAAGATGGTTGTGGGCTCCTGTGTGAGAGCAACAAATACTCCTAACTTCTGACTCTCATTGTGTGTATGTTTTGTTTTTGAGACAAGATTTCTTTATGTACTGTCCTAAAACTTCTCTCTAGACAAGGCTGGCTGTGAATTGAGAGATCTGCCTGCCTCTGACTCTTTTTTGGGGGACGTGGGGGGTAGGGGTGGGGGTTATTTATTTATTTATTTTTGAGACAGGGGTTCTCTGTGTATCCCTGGCTGTCCTGGAACTCACTCTATAGACCAAGCTGGTCTTGAACTCAGTAATCTACCTACCTGTGCCTCTCAAGTGCTGGGATTTAAGACATATACTACCATCACTCAGCCCCTGTTCTGACTTTTTTAAAACAAAAAGGTATACATTTCCATCATGGCCAACACCTGGAAGAAGCATCAGCCTAGGGACTCAGGTCTGCCTCTAAAGTTACATAGAGAAACAATGTGGGCAGGACTTAAGACTTTGTGTAGTTAGGCCTCAGTCTGGTAAATTACTGTCCTAAATCTGGACTCCTGTCATAGTGTTTAAAGTCTTTTAAAAAGTTTTAAAAAATAATCATCTAAAATAGCATACAATGTATAGGTTTTGTTATAGCATCTTCACATATATGTATCATATTTTCTGCTTGCTTTTTCCCATTTCCTCAGTGGCTTCACGCATGTCACCTATGCTGCTTTGGGCTGACTCCCTCCTGCCCTCCCTTACATAGTCCCATTTCTGTTCCCATATCACATCTGTTTTATTACCTCTTTTCTTCCCTCCTCCCTTAGGATTTCACTTTCCCATCTGCTTTCTAGTTTCAAGATCTACACATATACACATATATACTTATATGTACATACAAATATAACTTTAAATGTAGGTTCTACATATAAGTGAGAACTTTTCCCTCTGAGTTTTGCTTATTTAATTTAATATAATGATTTCCAGTTCATCTACTCCCCACCGATATCACTTTGTTTCATTTATTTTTATGGCTAAAACCCATTTTATTGTGTACATGTACTGCATTTTATTTATCCATTTATCTGTAGGCTGGCCCCATTGCTTGATTCTGTGCATAATACCTCAACACACATGGATATATAAGTATTTGTGTATACATTAACTTAGAGTCCTTCAGGTATACACCCAAAGTGGTAGAACTGAGTCATATGGTAGTTCTGTTTTTTAGTTCTAAAAAAATGTGTGTGTGTTTGGGGTGAGGTACAACTATGTACATGTGTATACTATGTTAGTATAAGACATCATTTTTCAGAAACCGTTTACCTAATTGAGAGAGGATCTCTCACTGGCCTGAGGCCCCATGGCTGCTATACTGGATGGCCAGTAAGCCTCAGGATCCACCTGGCCCTGTTTGTCCATCACTGCCCTGTGCCTAGTTTTTGTTTTTGTTTGGTGTTATTTTTTTACATGGGTTCTGGGCACCAAGCTTAGATCCCATGCATTGTGACATGCCCTTTAATATCCCAGCACTGTTGTTTATTTAGCCTTTTGAGAACCCTCTGTACTGATTTCCATAGTATCTGCACAATGTTACATTCCTGATGGTGCACAGCTTCCCCACATATTCACCACCATTGTTGGCTTGTTCTTTCCTTTTCTCTTTTCTCTCCCCACACCTCTTTATGTTAGCCATTCTATCTGGGATAAGATAGAATCTCTAAGTAGATTCAATTTACATTTCTCTAATTGCTAAGGATTCTGAATAAGTTTTTCAAGTATTTATTGAACATTTGTGATTCTTTTGCAAGCTTATGAAAATTGACTTCTTAGCACATTTATTGATTGGATGATTTTTACCCCCTTTAGTGTGTAATTTTTGCAGTTCTTTATATATTCTAGCTATTAATTCCCTGTCTGATAAGCAGGTAGAAAGGATATCTGTTCCTTCTGATGACTTTCTTTTGCTTTGAAGAAGCCTTTTAATTTCATGTAATTATATTGGTCAATTCTTGGGATTTTTTTTCTATGTGATTGGAGTCATTGTTCATCTCCTGAAGTGCATCTATATTTGCCTTTATATATTCTAGCTATTAATTCTGCCTTTGGTGTTTGTATACTTTCATGTCCATGTTAAGATCACTCATCCATTTTGAAGTAATTTTTGTACAGAATGAGAGATAGGTATCTAATTTTTTGTTGTTGTTGTTAAAGAGGTTATCCTTCCCCAAGTTTGTACTTTTGACACCTTTGTCAAAATTACGTATTTGTAGCTTGTGGCTTTGTTTCTGTATCCGCAGTTTCTTTAGTCTATATGCCTGCTTTTGTACCAGTAGCATGCTGTTTTGTTACTGAGTCCTGTAATAGAACTGAAGGTAAGATTTCTATTATCTCCAGCATTTCTCTTTCTGTCTTAAGGATGCTTCAGCTACTCAGGGATTTTAGTGCTTTCACAGAAACTTTAGGATTTCGTTTTCATCGCTTTTCAGCCTTTTGGCTAAGATCAAGTGTAGGATTTTGTTTTCTAGTTCTGTATAGAATGTACTTGGGATTTTTATGGGGAATATGTTGAGTATGTAGATACTACTGGAGAATATATGTATTTCATGATATCAGTTCTGCCAGTCTGCACCTTCTGATTTCTTCTTTAGTCTTTTCCCCCAAGTGTCTTAAAGCTTAGACTGCAGATGTCTCTTACCTTCTTGTTTGGGCTTATTCTGGATTATTTCTGAAGATATTATAGGTAAGAATTTCCCAGTTTCTAAATTAATTTATTATTGTTATGTAGAAAAGCCACTAAATTTTTTTTTCTCTTTATTAGATATTTTCTTCATTTACATTTCAAATGTTATCCAGAAATTTCCCCTTACCCTCCTGCATCCCCGCCCTGCTCCCCTACCCACCCCCTCCCACGTAATGGCCCTGGCGTTCCCCTGTACTGGGGCATATAAAGTCTGTATGACCAAGGGGCCTCTCCTCCCAATGATGGCCAACCAGGCCANTGCAGCTAGAGACATGAGCGCAGGGGGAACTAGTTAGTTCATGTTATTCTTCCACCTATAGGGTTGAAGACCCCTTCAGCTCCTTGGGTACTTTCTCTAGCTCCTTCCTTGGGAGTCCTGTGTTCCAACTAATAGCTGACTGTGAGCAACCACTTTCGTGTTTGCCAGGCACTGGTATAGCCTCCCATGAGACAGCTATGAAAAGCCACTAAATTTTTATGTTTATTTTGCATCCTGCTACTTGCCAAAAAGTATTTGTCAGTTATAAATATTGGTAGTATCTTTAGAATCTTTTTCTTTTCTTTTCTTTTTTTTTTTTTTTTGGTTTTTCGAAACAGAGTTTCTCTGTATAGCCCTGGCTGTCCTTTGTAGACCAGGCTGGCCTCGAACTCAGACATCTGCCTGCCTCTGCCTCCCTAGTGCTGGGATTAAAGGCGTGCGCCACCACGCCTGACTAATCTTCAGAATCTTATTTTTTCTGTTCCTATTTGTGTCCCTGTGGTTTCTTTTTCCTGATGCATTGCTTATGACTTTGAGTAGTATATATTGAAGTTGGCACCTGTATCTTTACAGATTTCAGAGGAAATGCTACTGTTCTCCTACATTTACTATAGTAATCTTGTGTAGTATATAGTATAGTCTTGTATATCACCTGTATTACGTTGAGATATGTTCCTTCTATTCTTGGTGTCTTGGCTTTTGTCTGCATTGGTAAGGGCTTTTGTATGGGTTAAGTTTATTTATATGCACTTAAATTTGTTTGTTTGCATATGTTTAACCAGCTTTGCATTCCTGGATTGTCACCAACTCAAGGTCTTCTAATACATTTTAAATTTTGATTAGCAAGAAATTTACTTATGATATGAGCCTATATTCATCAGGAAAATAAATCTGTACTGTTCTTTTCTGTTGTTGTCTTCCTCCAGTTTTGTTATTAGAGTGATAGAGGCTGCATAGAAGAATATTCGTTTCCTAACTGTTTCTGTAGCAGTTGAGCATTGGTGTTAGCTGTTCTTTAACAGTTTGGTGGAATTGGCCATTCAATCTATCTAGTCTCAGGCTTTTCTTTATTGGGAAATTACATTATGTCTTCAGTCTCAATCATTGTTATAGGCCTGGTTAGGTTGTTTATATTCTCTTGGTGTAATTTTGGTAGGTTATACATGTCTAAAGATTTATGCTGGATGGTGGTGGTGCACACCTTTAATCCCAGCACTCAAGAGGTAGAGACAGGCGATCTCTGAGTTCAAGGACAGCCTGGTCTATAGAGCAAGTTCCAGGACAGCTCAGGCTACACAGAGAAGCCCTGTTTGGTCTTTAGTTTATCTAGTTGTTTTCAAAGAACCCTGATGCTCTCAGCAGTCCACTCAGGACTTCTGGAAGAACAGCCATGCTTTTAACCACTGAGCCGTTAAGCCCCTAATTTTGACACCTTGAGTATAATATGCCCTGGGGAAGTTCTTTATCAATTCCTCTGTGGGGTTCTTATATTTTTTTTCCTTCTAGATTTGGGAAATATTCTGCCATGTGGCTTTATGCATGGAGTGAGGGAGTGCCATTTCAGCATCTGGGCTATTGACATACCTATGGTTTATTGTATTGTATGTATGTATTATTTCCACCAGACTGATTTTCACCTTGGTCGTTTTCCCTCTTTGCTAACAGTGCTCTCTCCTGGTCACACTTAGTATTTTGGTCTGTGGGCTGTTATATTCTTTCACCATTGCATTTCCTATGTGGGTGGCTGATTTTTTAACCGGAATAGCCTTAAAGTTTACTAATAGTGTGGAAAATGACAATACTGAGTTAGTGCAGTCAGAGGAACTACCAAGATTTCCTGAGTATAGATGAGCTTGTTGAAAGGGATGTAGCTGTGGTTTGGTTTGTCATTGTTTGGCAATCCTGCTTTCTGCAGCTGCCTCCCTGGTCCTTCCCTTTATTCAGAGGCTATGGCAAGTCAATTTGATTTTTTAATAATAGTATTTCTGAAGATGGTATCCTGCACTGCCCTTTGGCCACATGGAGTACAAAATGGAATTCATCTTCACGCTGATCCATCCCTTGGAAGAATTACTGTCTCATCCAGACTTAAAACTGGGTTTGGGGTTGAGAGGGCTGTGGGCTTGTCTTTAGGAAGCACTGGGTGTCTCTGGTCTGGCTTGTGCTCTCCTGTACCTCTTGATTCATGTCTTACCTGGCCACTGCCTGTCTCTTTCAGTGCCACAGCTTTTGGATGTCCATACGTGTATCTTGTTGATGTCTGAAGCATTTCCTTCCCTCATTCTTTGGAATAGAATCTGCCTCCCCTTCTCCAGTTATTCAGACTCCTTCACGCACTCTCATGTGGGCAGCTTTAGAGATCTTTAAATAAATGTTCAAAGGATATTTTCAGTTTATGTAAATTCTAGGTTTATGTTTGCTTCCCTTTGAAGAAGTTGTTTGGCTCTTGTTTGGCCCCCATTGCTTGTAAGTGATGGTTTGAGTTGTTACTGTGTATCCCTTGAGGTTTTTCCTATGACTTTGCCCTTCATATTTGCTGTTTTAATATGTGAAAAAAGTGCTCTAACATCATTTTTCTGACTTTTGATTTCCTTCCAAAGCTCAAATTCATTTCACTTAAAAGCTGTCCTACAGCCCCATAGTTCTTTTTCATTTGATAATCCATTTTCTACCTGTCTTCATGTATTATATTTCCTTTTATATCATATTTGAATTTCTTAGGATCTCTAAAATCATGTATAATATTTATTTTTCTAATTGAAAATTCTGATAGCAAACATAGTAGATCTTTTAATTATTTAATTTAGGAACTAAAAGACTTCAAATAAAACACAGTACAGCCTTTATTAAACCAACTTTTTCTTTTCTCCCCTTTTATTTTTATGTATTTTTAATTGGAAATAGATTTTTGTCACACAATATATTATTATGGTATCTGTTCTTCCTACTCTTCCCAGCTCCTCCCCACATCTCCTTCCATCTTGATCCACCCCAATTCTGTCTCTCCTTAGAAAACAAACGCATCTAAGGAATAATAATAAAATACAATAAGATAAAACAAAATCAAACAAATTGGAATAGGACAAAACCACCAAGTGAGAAAAAGATCCAAAGAAAAAACACAGGAAATGCAGAGTTGAGAGACATACATGAATCTCATAAAAACGTAAGACTAAAAGCCCTACTATATATATAAAGGACCTTATAAGGTAAAACAAAGAATGCTCTGATGTAACTTTATGAGAGAGAGAGAGTATCTCCTAAGATACCATTGAGTTTGTTTTGTCCTGGCCATCTAGGCTGGGCATGGGGCCTACCCACAAGTGGTTTGTTTTCCCAGGGAGACTCCCTTGGAGAAACTCATTTTTTATTTGCAAATGGCTATCAATTGGAGATAGAGTCTTGGTGGAAGCATGTGTCCACTTTCAGCTCTAGGGCCCCATCTGGTGTAGCCCCATGCAGGCTCTGTGCCCGCTGCCACAGTCTCTGTGAGTTCATATGTGTGCAGTCCTGTTGAGTCTAGAAGGCCTTCACTCCATCCCCTCTGCTCTTATGTTATCTCTGTCCCCTCTTCCAAAGAGTTCTGCCCTGAGGAGAGGGATCTGATGAGAGGTTTCTTTTGGGCCTGAGTGTTCCTCAATCTTTCACTCTCTGCATATTGTCTGTCTCTAGGTCTCTGTATTTGTTTATATCTGCTGCAGGGAAAAAAGCTACTCTGATAATGGTTGAGCAAGGCACGGATCTATGAGTATAGCAGAGTGCCATTTGGAGTCATTTTATTGCTATGTTCATTCAGCAGAACAGTAGTATTTGGTTTTCTCCTAGGCCCCTGGACTACCTAATCTCAGATTCTTGGTTACCCAAATAGAATTGGGTATGGGTTTTATCTTATGGAATAGGCCTTAGTTCAAATTAAATATTGGCTGGTTACTCCCACAGGGTTTAGCACTAGCATATCTTGTCGACAGGTTATCATTCTATGTCAAAGGTTTGTAGCTGGGTTGTTGGTATTTACCTTTTTCCTCTTGTGGTGTTCAGAGTACCTCCTGTACTGTAAACTATATCATGGAAGCTAGCTCATAGGGATAAAGGTTCTAGATCAGCACCAGCTTGACCTCTTCATGTTCAGTGAATTGTGTAGCTGTTTTCTTTCAGTTTGTGGAAAGCCATCTTATCAATAGCCTGGATTGCTTAAGGGTAACCCCTTAGTTCAAGAACTCTTTAGATGTAATCCTTTCCCAGTACTAGAAGCTTATTGGGTGATAAGACATGTCCAGTTGGGGTTTTGTCTTCTATGTTATTTAGTGATTTCATTTAGATTACCTTCATATATGTAATATTTTAGGAAACTTCTACTGTATTAGATTTCCATTTGACCTCTCAAATAGCCATTAGTTTTAGCTGTCCCTTCCTGTATTCCCTCCCTCCCTCTCTTCCTCCTTCTCCCCTCCTCCCTGTGTGAGCCTCCCTTTCAGTGTCCCCATATCCATCCAGACTATTTACCTTTCCTAGGGAGATCAGTCCCTCCTTGCTAGTCCCTTATTCTCTACCTAACCTCTGTGGTTATATGAGTATTTAGCATGTTTACCTTTGACTTAAATGTAATATCCACATATAAGAAATTACATACACATTTGTCTGGGTCTGATGCACCTCACTCAGGATTTTTTTTTCCCCTAGTTGCATTTACCTGTGAATTTCATGATTTCACTTAAAAAACAAACAAACAAACAAACAAAAAACTGTTGAGTAAGTTCCATAGTATAAGCATACCACATTTTCTTTACCTATTGATCCACTGAGGATCATATAGGCTGTTTCCAATTTCTGGCAATTATTCATAGAACAATAATGAACTTAGCTGAGGAAGTGTCTCTGTATTTGAATAAAGTGTCTTTTGAGTATATGCTCAAGAGTGGTTATTTCTGGGTCTTGAGGTAGATCAATGATCATCTCTTTAGGAACCATCACACTGATTTCCATATGGGAAGTACAAGTTTGTACTCTTCCCCTCCCCCCCAGCAATGGATGAGTGTTCCTTCACATCCTTGCCAGCAAGAGTTCTCCTCATTTTATTGATCTTGTCCATTCTGAGATGGAATCTAGTGTAGTTTTGATTTGCATTTCCCTGATGACTAAGGATATTGAACATTTATTCAAGTGCTTGTCAGGCATTTAAAATTTCTCTTTTGAGAATTCTCTGTTTAGATCTGTACCCCATTTTTTTAAATAGTTTTTTTTTCTTGGCATCTAATATTTTTGAGTTCTTTATATATTGTGGATATTAGTCCTTTATTGGATGTGTAGTTGGTAAAAATCTTTTTCCATTTGTAGGCTGCCAGTTTGTTTGAATGATAGTGACCTTTGCCATACAGAAGCTTTTCAGTTTCATGAGATTACATTTATTAATTGTCAATTTTAGTGCCTTTGGCATTGGTGTTCAGAAGTATTTTTCCTGTGACAATGAGTCCAAGGCTCTTCCCCACTTTCTCTTCCATGAGATTTAGTGTATCTGGCCTTTTATTGAGGAGGTCTGGTCTGTGATCCATTTGAGTTTTATGCAGGATGCTAAGTGTGGATCTATTTGCATTCCTCTCCATGACATGTACAGCCATTTAGTTTGACCAGGTACCAGCTGCTGAAGAGGTTATTTTTCACCTTGTATTTCTGGCTTGTTAAAAAAAAAAAAATCAGGTTTCTGTGTTTAGACTTATTTCTGTGTCATTGATCAATGTATCTGTTAAACTAACAATTTAACAAGTTAGAAACACCTTATTACAGTCAAGAACAAGGCACTGTTTAGCATTTTTCTGGAAGTAGCAACAAATATAATAGTAATGAGAAATAAAAAGTAATGGATTATAGGAAAAATTCTATATATCATGACTGCCTAATTTAAAGATAACTTAAAATGCAATTATTTAAAAGCTAATGGGTAACTAGTTAAGGTAAGAAACAAGTTTGGATTGGAAGTTAATTGCTGGAAGAGTCCCACAGGAAGAAGAGCTCAGTCTGCCACAGAGGAGGCTCAACTGTACACCTCACAGTCAGGTTCTCACTGAACAACCTGTGTCATCACAGAGGCATTCATAGCCATCACAAAGGACATTAAACATGTCTTAAAGGATGAAAATGAAACTTCATTATTAACAACAGAGTCTTATTACCCAGAATTCAACTGAAAATTAGTTGACATGGTATGAAACAAGAGAATGTTACATAATCAGAAGTGAAATCTGTCAGGAGAGAAGCAGGCAGA
Source organism: Mus minutoides (assembly GCA_902729485.2). Classification (NCBI taxonomy): domain Eukaryota; kingdom Metazoa; phylum Chordata; class Mammalia; order Rodentia; family Muridae; genus Mus; species Mus minutoides. The sequence continues at coordinate 715,944 of LR749943.1, read as the reverse complement.
GAAATAGTAATGGAGATAACCTCCAAGGCCTTGGAGCAGGTTTTGTAAACATGGTGAAGTATCTAGAGGGCAGTGTAACAGTGAGAAGAGCGACCTATAAAAGGACCCAGATGGAGCTCCTAAAGCTAAATTCATAGGAAGCAAATACACCTGACAGACTTAACGGTTCTTACCACATCTTGAAGATCTGTGAATCTGAAAGTGTAAAGCACTAGAAATCACCAAATAAAATCACAGAAAATGAAAACTAAAAGGCACAGGTATGAGGAAGAAACTACCTACTGGTTTCTTGGCAGTATAAGATGGTTCAGTGCACATGTGAGGAGCAAGGGGATGGGGATGGGAGCCAGGGAGTGGGATCAGACACAGAGACACTGGTTCAAAGAATGATGTCTCAAACCTTACCATATTTGATAAATTCACAGATCATGGTATTTCATGAAACGTGGCAAGAGACACAATTTGTCAGAAAAATCAAGTGCCTTGTTTCTCCTCCATTTTCTTCCTTTTCCCACCCTGCTCCATGAAATTAAAACAGTTATAGGCAATTAAAAAGCTTAGGGAGTTTGTTTCTAGTAGTCTTCTGTTCCTAGAAACAGAAAAGAAAAAAATTAGTGTATCAATAGAAAAGACGGATCTAGACAAAGGAATGAACAGTGAAATGTATTTGAGTAACTATAAAAGTGGTATTTTTCTGTTCCTTTTAATTGCTATTTTTTACAGTTTTTCCTAAGTTTTTTCTCAAGAAATTATTCAAAGCAAAAAATAGTAACTTGTAGAGTATAAAAAACATGTAGAGGAAAACATGATCACAGCAGTACAAGCTCTGGTGTGCAGATGTGAAGTACAAGTGTTGCTAAGTGTATAGTGAGGTGACATCTCAGTGAACTATCATAAACTGAAAATAGCCTACTTAACAGCATAGCTGACCAGCATAATATAGTGTGTATTGTTCACCCTTGTGGCTGTGTAGCTGATTGAGTACTGTAGCTTGCTGCCACTTCCCGAATTTAGAGGATATAGTGCAGGAAAAGGTCTGAACTCAGAAATGAAGTATGGTTTGTACTGAATTCAAAGTCTTTTATACTGTCCAAAAGTCAAAGGCCTCATGAATTGAACTTTCAGAAATCATGGACTGTCTGTGCATGGCAGTGTTCTCACCTTACATGTAAAGTGCTATGAGGTAATATGTACTGTATAAATTAATGATAAATGTTATCATCCCTAGGGCATCATAGTTAGACAGAACGAATTAATAGAGACAGTACTGGCAATTAAAAACTACTAAACTACTGCATAACAATGATAAAAAATTAACTTGACAGAGAAAGAAAACAAAACACTGAAGAGTAGATTTATGTTTGTGGAACTTGATGTAATATCTTCACTAAGAAAAAATTGGTTGTCCTTATAAAATTAAAATAGAGTTATATACCTCAAAGTTATTCTTTGGTTTATATTCATACAAAGTTTATTTATAATTTTAATAATAAATTGCCAAACTGATTTACTCAAATGTTGATCAGCAAGTCAAATCATTGTCATGCTTGTACAGTAAAATACTGTTTAGCAAAACAAAAACTTGAGCACTAACTCAGCAGTAAATCTCAAATATTGCAGGATATTTGATCACACTGTGAATCCTGAGATCGTGCTATATATTTGCTGAAAAATCCTGTTTTTAGTTTTGTGGCTCAGCCCTTTTATCCCAAACAATGAAGATAAGGTTAGTTTGTAGAAAAAGACACACCCGTGTTTGAAAGTGATGTATAATTGAGTGGAAGACAAAGTGATGAATCAGAGAAAGATTAGAATTGGGTATGTCCAACTCTCAGGAGGTCAGAGAAAAGAGAGGCTACTTAAAGAGAGCAGTGCAGAGAACAGAGAAGGCAGTTTTACTGGGAGAGGTTTACAGAGACAGAAAATATTCTCTCCCAGTCTGGAGTTTGCCTCTTGTGTTGATGTTTCCTTTGCTGTATAGAAGCTTTTTACTTTGATGCAATCTCATTTGTCAATTCTTGGTGTTATTTCTGAGTTCCTGCAGTCTTCTTTAGAAAGTCCTTGACAATACCTTTATCTTGAAATGTTTTCTCTCCTTAGCATCAACTTTTAGAATTTCTGAATGTATAGTATAAGGCCTTTTATTCATTTTTTAATTTATTTTTGTTCAGAATGAAAAGTGTATGTTTATTTTGATTCTTCTACATGTGTTTGTCCATTTTCACAGCACTGTATGTTGAAGAGGTTATATTTTCCCTCAGTGTATATTACTGTGTATATTATTTGCATCTTTGTAAAAATAATGGTTCATAATTAATTGTATGGATTGAGTTCTGGGGCTTCTTGTCTAGTCTGTTAACTTGTATCTGCTTTGTACCTGTAGGATACTGTTTTTATTACTATTGTTTTGTAGGGCAATTCAAAATTCAAAATACTCTCAGTATTGTTTTCTTTCTTTCTTTTTTTTTTTTTTTTTTTTTTTTTTTTTTTTTTTTTTTTTTTTTTTTTTTTTTTTTTTTTTTTTTTTTTTGTTTGTTTTTTGTTTTTCAAGACAGGGTTTCTCTGAATAGCCCTGGCTGTCCTGGAACTCACTTTGTAAGACCAGGCTGGCCTCGAACTCAGAGAAATCGCCTGCCTCTGCCTCCTGAGTGCTGGGATTAAAGGCGTGCACCACCACGCCCGGCTTGTTTTCTTTTTGCTTATGTTTGGTTTGGATGTTTGCAATCTTCTGTGACTTCATGTGAATTTCTAGTTCTGTAAAACAGGTTACTGGAATTTTGATGGTGATTGTATTGAATAAGGTCATTTTTGGTAATATAGCTATTTTTGCACTGTCAATTTTACCTTACCATGAACATGGAGGATTTTTTCCATTTTGTAGTATTTTCAGTTTCTACAGTGTTGTAAAATTATCATTGGACCATTTATTTACTTTCTGTTAGGTTTATCCTAGTTTTTTCTTTTCTTTCCTAAAAAAAAAGATTGTTCTCCTGACTTTCTCATTTATATATATATATATATATATATATATATATATATACACACACACACACACACTTAAATATATATTTATTATATGTATGATATATTTTGTATATATTTCTAATAATATATATTAATATTAGAAAGCTACTGATTTTGCATGTTAATTTTATATTCAGCTATTTTGCTGAATATGTTTGTCAATTTTAAGAGTTGTGTAATGGAGTCATTAGCTCTCGTGTGTAAAGATCATCTTGTCTGCAGACAGGATAACTTGACTTCTTTTGTTCCTGTTTTTATCTCATATTTCTCTAACCAAGCTGTCACACATAGGAGGGGAGAAAGTAGATCGATATCCTTGTCTCCTGATTTAGTGAAAATGCTTTCTTTCTTTCTTTGTTTATTGTAACATTGTTGGTTTGTTGTAAATATCCTTTACTATTGGATTTAGATAAATGTCTTTTCTTCATTGAGGTGATCATTTTGCTCATATCCTTAAGACTATTAATAGGTTGGTTTTATTGATTTGCATATGCTGAAGTATCCTTTTATTCTTGGAATGAAAGCCATTTTGGTTAGCATGAAGTACAGTCTTAGCTACTTCTGTACCAACGACTCCTATGTGTGAACCCTGAGGATACTTCCCATATTTTGCCTCAATTATGCTGTTCTCTTTTTAATCAGAGCTGATTCTTCAGCTCCAGCTGTCTAGAACCACTACTTATTAATACAAAATAGTACACTGACAACCCTGATAAACTCTTCTCTCAAAAACTTCACAAGTCAGGCCTGGCCTTCAGCATGTGCGCCGGTTTCAGCATTATCACCTCACTTCTCTTGGCTCCTTAAGCTTTGAACACTATAGCCCAAAATTCCAAAATTTTCCCACAATCTCATCAAAGTGTGGTCAGGTCTGTCAGCAATAGCCCACAAACCTGGTACCACTTACTGTTTTAGTTAGAGCCTCTACTTTTGTGACAGCATATCATGACCAAGCAACTTGGAGAAGAATTTAAAAATAGTTTATAGCTGTATCAACCACTATGGGAAATCAGGGCAGAAACTCAAGGCAAAAACTCGGGGACAGGAACTGGTGAAGAGGCCATGGAGGAGTGCTGCTTATTGGCTTACTTCTCATGGTTTTCTCAGCCTATTTTCTTTTACAACTCAGGACCTCTTGCTCAGGGATGGAACCACCAACAGTGAGCTGGGCCCTCTCATATCAATTATCAATCAAAAAAAATGTTCCACAGACTTGCCAACAGGCCAATCTTTTTTTTTTTTTAAGATTTATTTATTTATTTTATATATGTGAGTACACTGTCACTGTCTTCAGCAACACAAGAAGAGGGCATCAGATCACATTACAGATGATTGTGAGCCACCGTGTGGTTGTTGGGAATTGAACTCAGGACCTCTGGAAGAGCAGTCAGTGCTCTTAACCATTGAGCCATCTCTCCAACCCCAACAGGCCAGTCTTATGGAGGCATTTTCTCTGTTATAATCCCTCTTCTCAGATGTCTAGATTTGTGTCAACCTGACAGAAAGCAACTAGTGCATCTATTTTGTCAGATTTTAGTAAAACCGTATCTGCTTACGTTCTAGTTCCCTTTCATTAGCCTGTCCTTTTCTTTCTTTCACCTAAGACTTGCTTGTGTCTTTGCTAGTAAGGTGTATTTCTTGCAGGCAGCAGAGAGATGAGTCCTGCTGTTAAATACAGTCTGCTAGCATGTGTCTTAGAGAAATAGTAACGGTAGCCCACAGAGGGGTTGTGGAAAGGTGTGTGTTGTTGCAGTCCTTTTGTTACATTTGCCCTGTTGGTTGCTCTGCTATTCTAGTGCAGCTTTTCCTTTAGTGGTCTCATTAATGTGTTTACTTACATTTTAATTCAAAAATGTTTGCTTTCTTACTTTTAAAATAATATTAAAAATTTATTTTTATTTTATGTGTAAAAATGTTTTGTGTTTCTGTATGTGTACCACATGTGGACCTGGTGCCCGCAAGGCCAGAAGAAGATATTGAATCACCCAAAACTGAAATTTCAGATGGTTGTGAGCTGCCATGTGGGTGGTGAGAACTAACCCTGAGCCATCTCGTCAGCCCCAATTTAAAATTTTTAATAAAGTGTTGTGAAATAGTTCTGCTTAAAACTATTGCCAAAATAATGTTATTTTTAAGAAAGTTAAGGAAACATATATTTAATTCACATTTGAAATTATTAATATCTTCTCTTCATTCTTATCTGAGTTTGAAAAATATTTTATGTATAGTTGTTTTGAAGCAAATTCTGCTTAAATGAAGTATATTTCTACTTTAATTCTTTTGCATACTATAATGTATATTTTTTTCAAACCTTGTATTTTCATAATGTAGGTACATCTGAGTGAAATTTGGAGCTCCATAAATGCTTATTTCTATTGATCAGGTTTCTGAGTTTAAACTTGTACATTGTGTGAGTGCTTTTATTTATTTAATTTCTTGGGTTTTGAGGATAAATATGAACATCAGTTGTTGGCAACCTTTGTTCTTAAAATTGCAATTCATTAGAAGCTTTGTTCTTTAAATACAGAGAGTAAAGATTTTGTTTGGGCTTCGAGGAAAATACAAATTGTAGGTGATCCATTATCAAACAATTCAAAATAATTATAGGACCCTTAAATTGATTACTATTTAATCATCAAAAGTTTGCCAAACATTTCTAAGTCTTATTGCTGATGTTTAGCTTAGCAAAGAGAGATGTCATGTTGTTTTTAATTGTTTTGTTTATTAGTATTCACTGCACATTTTTCTTACTCATGTTTATATGAAAGCATTTTAATGTTTCCCTTTGATCAGTTGAAAAGTATAACATTTGTAGGAAAATTACGATGGTGTTAGTTTGAAGCAGCTAAATTTTAAAATTGAGTTCGTCTTTAGCAGAGTTCTTTGGAGTTTTCTTTTAAGTTAGAATATATACGAGTCAAATTTTATATTTTAGAATGATGCCTATGAAATAACATAAAAACTTGTTTAGAATTTGGTCTTTTGAAAATTATCTGCATATACTTTGAATGATGTTTTCCTTTGTTGCTTTTAGCTGGTAACTTTTTCCGTGATAAACTGTAAACTGTTGGACTTGCCTAGGTTTTGTTTATAGAGGATAACAGAATCATTAGTTAGCTGAAATCTAGCTGATCTCTAAATGTTAGGCTTTATGTCTAAAATATATGCTGCCATTCTTAATTTTTTTTGTGTCCTATCATACTAAAATACAAATTCTGAAAGTTTACCGTGGTCTTACAGCATCCTTGCCTGGTGTGGGTGTTAGCTAGCTCTCTAATTGCATCCTGTAGCATTGACTTTCTAAACTCAGTCTGTCACCTTCATTTTCCTCCAGGCCATTGCATTTGCTGCTTCCTTTATTGGGAATTTTCTCCTTGAAGGTCTATTCATCAGAGACTCCTCTGTGATCAGGACTCTGAAACACTTTGTCTGCTCATAATATAGAAAGGGCCTTTCTTCTGTTGCATTTTCTGTCCTTAGAAATCAGTATTCTATTTCTCAACTTGATTTTTTTTTATGGTAGTTTTCACCATTTCAGTGGTCTTATTTGTTACAAGAACAGGAATATTATATGTCATGTTTATTGACGTCTGTCCTGCAGCATAGCAAGTTCTTACTATTTTTCAATGTAAATGTCTGTCTTACATATTACTATATCCACATTCCTTTTTTGATTCTCTCTTCTACCTATAAAAGAAAAGATTGAGAGTGGTATTTGCCTCTGATAATTTCAATGAGAATACAGTATTATATAATAAAGGAGCTATAAAAGTTAGTGCTATGTATGTCCAGGTGTAGATTTTAGTGTGTTCTTAACCTAGATTATTAAAGTATAGCATATTAAATTGAGAGCATACAAAATCAGAGTATATGCAAGTATGTAAGAGAATCATTTATTACACAGAATTCTCCCCAGCTATGAAAACCAATGAGAAAGCTGCTATTGTGAACTGATATGGAAAGACTACTAAGGCACATTACATTACATTACATTACAAGAATACAGCGCCTATCAGAGCACTTAATACACTTCGCTGGTGCTTTGCCTATAAGAGGGAAAAAACAAACAGACAAGCATATGTATTGCTATGTATTTATAAAAGTTCTATATGTGTAAGAAGCTAGCAAAAAGTGATTGATTATAGAACTAAGTGATATAAAGGGATGAGAATAGATAAAATATATTTGATGCTTAATTTTTATGTTGTCTTAATTTTTAAAACCTGACTGTATTGATTTAAATTTTAATAAACAAAAATTTAAAATAAACTATTATATTAGATGTAATAATTTCTAAGATCTATTTAAGATGCTTGTGTTTCCCTTTTGATGATCCTGTCTCTTTTTATCCCCTTATTACCCAGTGGAGTAGGTCGGAACTGGGGCTGGGCGTCTGCAGGCAGCAGTATCCTGGCTGAATTTGGCACCCTGCACATGGAGTTTGTGCACCTCAGCTACTTGACTGGTGACTTGACTTACTATAATAAGGTTTGTCTCTGTCCCCTTTCTGTTAGGTATAAACCTTACAGGTTTGCCGAATGACGTCACCGGGTTTCAGGGCTTTGGTTTTTGTTGCTTAGTTTCCTCTTTCAGTTAGTTTGCTTTTTAAATTTCTTTCTACTTAGACATATTTAAAGTATTTATTGAGAAGTTATAACTACTATTTTTATTTAATTCTATTTCAATTTCTAATCATGTTTCTGAACTCTGTAGCCAGCATGCTAAGACAAGAAAACAAAATTTAAAAAGGTTAATAATTGCAAAGGAAGAGAGGAAATACTGTTTATTTACAGAGTATGTGATTATTCTACTGGATATTTTAAGACAGTCTTGAAGGTTTTTGTGGGTTTTATTTTTAAAGGAAGGTTTGCTTTTTCATTTTCTTTTTGGTGAAGTGGATCTTAGTCCAGGGTCTTGCAAATGCTGACTGTTGGCTCTACTACTAGACTATTCTCAAGTGTTATAACTTGACTATTTAAGTACAAATAATTACTGTGAATGCAAAACACAGCTCTTAGCTCAAAAGAATAAGAAATGCTTAGTTTAGAGCAGAATCCAAGCAGCCTATTGTACCCTCCCCACCCCCAGAACAGAGTCAGGTTATTATTGCAACATCATAATCGTTTCATGGAATTTTTATAATAAGAGAACAAATTAAAATGATAAGTAATGACCCATGTTAAAATACATTGGTGGAAACATCAGGTGTATGAGTTACAGCAAAGTAGATCTCTTTGTAGGTCTCAGATGCTAACTCATAATATTCTTAGCCTTTGGATTGATAGAAACCAGAGGTCTGTTAGGCCATCTCAGAAGGCCCCAATAGTCACAAGGCACTAGGTAACATGTAGAGCTAGGTAAGGAATGGCAATTAAGAGGGGTAAATATACTTTAAGATAGTTTAGTTCTGAACCCAAAATTTTCCAACAGTCTATAATTATGGTATTTTGACTAATCGTGCTTATAGTAGCTTTAACATGGACATGACTGTTTCTTTTTCTTCTTAAGTTCATAATAGAAACAAACATTTTAATTGCAGGGGTATAAAATATAAATGTAGATTTAAAATCTTTAGTGGTTTGTCTATATCAACTGCAAAAAGTAAGAAAGTATCATTTTATAAGAAGATACTTATGTGGTAGGAACAGATCTTTGTGTTTACCACACACTTAAAATCTGTGGAGGCAAGTTCACAGTGAGGCCAGGGTGGCAGCTGGTGGTCAGTACTTTTTGGACTAGGAGGAAGTATGCCAAGGAGCTAGGAAAGTATGCTTGCAACAGTCCTACAAGAAGTTCTGTTTGCCTGCCAGCTTCAGTGAGGGAAGGAGTGACAGATATCTCTGTCCCAGGCAGCTCTAGGTTTTCAGTCTCTGTTGACCAGGGAGAAGCAGAGGCTGGAAACCACACTTATATTTGTGTCCAACCTCAGTCTTTTATGTCAAAACTTTCTTGTGAGTACTGGAGTCAGGATAACAGATGAGAGTCAGTGTGGTCGTGTAGACTTGTAGTCTCAACATTCCTAAGATTAAGGCAAACAAATCTGTTAATGCCAGGATAGACTCCATGATGAGTTTAAGAGTCTTCCCCATCCTAAAAAGGGAGAAAGTGATGATAAAAACTTCATCCAGAAAGAGTAAGTACCGAATTTGTAGAGATTTATCAGAACAAAAGGAGGGAGGAGCCCCCATGGAACACCAGGAGGAAAAAAAGAAAGAAAATCCTGTCCAAATAAGAAAAACATTGATCCTCCATACCCCAGTTTTTGTAGAATCAGAATATAAACTGGTCCTGCAGTAAGATGTGCTGAGTACCAGAGTGGAAGAAAACATCACCACCAAAAAGATGGCCAAAGTGGAAGCAAAAGACAGCTTGCAGGAGGAATGATTTAGAAGACAGAACTGCAAAATGCTGTTCTAAGAGCACACTGAGGAAGGAAATAATGTGCTGAGGAACACAGACAGTATTATACACAGTTTCAGATGTCGGAAAGCCAAGTTTCTCATCTTTCCTAATGTCATTTAGAAGTGTCTATACGTGGCATGTAGAATCATTCCATTGCAGTGGTACATGATGGTGGCCTTACATATGAGAGATTCAAGCTTCTTCCCAAAGCACCATGCCAAACCCAGCCAAAGAAAAGATGATGAGAATTACTGTGCTTAAAATTATTAGTGTGGGGGCTGGTGAGATGGCTCAGCGGGTAAGAGCACCCTACTGCTCTTCCGAAGGTGATAAGTTCAAATCCCAGCAACCACATGGTGGCTCACAACCATCCGTAACGAGATCTGGCGCCCTCTTCTGGAGCGTCTGAAGACAGCTACAGTGTACTTACATATAATAAATAAAATAAATCTTAAAAAAAAAAAATTATTAGTGTGCTCAGCTCCAGAAGGCTGAAGTACACATGTATGCCCATGAGGAAGAGCGTGCTCTAAATCACTTAGAAGTTACATAGGTCTGAGTGATCAGATTTTAGTATGAATAACTTCTCAGAATGAATAACTTCCTGTGGCACTGCCTGCTCTCCCATCTGAAAGCCGCTATTAGATCTGACCAGTCTACAGACAGACAGAAGTCAGGGCTTTGGGGAAGTCATCAGCCTCTTAATGTATTTCATAATTTTTTCCTCCTCCATTAACCCCAGGGAGATCTTTAAGAATTTAGAGAATGCTTTATTTTGAGAGCATTTTAGCCCAACAGTTTGATTTTTTACTTCATTTACTTTATCACTTATTAAATCAAAATGAATACTTTTCCCAGAAAGTTTTTATTTCATTTCTCTGGAGTTACTTTTAGTCTTATATTTTAATATGTACAGGGATACACCTGGATTATATGGATGATGTTTTTAATGGTCTTTTTTATTTTGCTATTTTATTATTGTTTGAGTTTTAAATAATAACATATCAATTAATAAATCTAATGAATCATTTAAGGAACAGAAGCCCTTCCTGACCACCACACACAACAAGGTAGAAGGTGGGTGTAGGTTCCAAGTGAGGGAAAAACCGCAGACCTCAGGCTAATGGAAAGTTTGGTGACACCTGTTTTTATTAATTATATTCTTAATTTCATTTTGATTAGGTGATGACACCTGTTTTTATTAATTACATTCTTAACTTCATTTTGATTAGGTCATGCACATTCGGAAACTACTGCAGAAAATGGAACGCCCAAATGGTCTTTATCCAAATTATTTAAACCCAAGAACAGGGCGCTGGGGTCAGTGTAAGTATTTCTAGTACAACTGCTGACTTGTTAAAATGGTTATTAAAAAGTCTTTGCTTTATACGGTGAAAGGTGAGCCATATGAAATTAAAACCCCAAACCTAGGCCTGACCCTGCTAGTTATCTGGTAATGTTGCTGCCACCCGTGACTCTGATGTCCTTTAGCTACTTAAGTTGAGTTTCTGCTTGTTAAAAGGAAGCATTGCTAAAGTGTCTCACAAGGATATTTTCTTTTTGTATCTGGTTGTACTTTGCTAAAATATGAGTTAACAGTTTGAGAGATAATGCATAATAATTATTCATATCTTCCTATAAATAAGAGCACTGCTTGAGATTAGTATTTTTGTATGAGTAGTTCAGAATAAATATAACTATGTAAATTTTGGTAAAGGGGACAGTTGGCTATTGCAGGTACCATGCACCTGCTCTTCACTAGCTGTTGTATGAGACTAAAGATAGGGAAGGAGTTAGGGTTTGATCTGATTTACAGAGTTCCCAGGCTAGCAGGGTAAGTAGAAACACTTAGAAGTGGTTGGCATATAATGTGATAAATGTAATAGAGAAGTGTACTAGTTAATGTGAAACTGCAGAAGTAATGATTCAGCCTGGTGGGAAAATGTTAATAGTATCAGCTTAGAATTCATCTTTGAAGGTTTTGGGTTTCAAACAGTAATTGTTCATGTGGAAAGTTGAACTTACAATTTTAGTAGGTTTTTATAAATGCTATTCTCTTTTTAAAAGTAAAGAAACTAAGATGGATACAGAATGGTATCGGCCTGAATACCTGCTGGGAGCGGGAGAGCTTTGCCAGGGATTGTGCTGCAGCCTCCTCTTCAGGGAGCTGCTCTCAGAGCCATCTTGATTTTTCTCATGCATTTACCCCTCCATTAGCTCATGGAGTTCACTTTTCTCTTTACTTTGAAGAAAATATTAAAGCTAATGCTCATACTGAATGGAAATATATTTGAAAAAGCAAAAGGACGATAGCTGTATTTGTAAAACAAAAATGTAATTTTCTTATGTTATAGACGAGTGACTGGATTTGATGCCTACCTTAGTAATTTTGATGACTCAGATTGTAAAATTTACCCCCTTAAGTATTCATTAATATTTGGAATTTCAAATGTGGGAAAATTATGCTCAGTATCTCATGGCAGTATATATGTTATATGGTATAACTATTTAAATGTCTAAGATGAAAAGCATCAAAAGTTAAGTAGTGGTTGCATGTGTAATCAGAAACTTGTCTTACAATGTACAATATAAAGCCAGAAGCATAAGATATCAGACTAATCATATACAAAGATTAATCTACATTCTATAATAATTAGAAAGCAAATTTTATAATAAGATACATTTGAACATATTTGGAGAATGGTTTTCATATTTTCTATATTATTATGATCATAAGAAATAGATGCTCACTGAAAGACTGCTTTTGTAAGAAAACAAAAGTTAATTCAGAAAGCAAAACATAGATGATCAGTACTGTTTAGCTCGGAAGGTATTGTGCATAGTATTTGTAAACTGTCTCTGTAGACCTCTACCTAGAGGATTCTTCTGTCTAACCCTTTCACTGTGTCCATGGTCAGGATGTACTTTGAACAGAGGCTCTTTGACCATTAGTTTAGTAAAGCAAATCAAAACCCCTGTATACCCAGTGTTTCAAAGAATGTTAATATTTTTATGCCTTTTGAATCTAGCTAGCAATTACCTGGTTTGTTTTTGGAAAATTTTAAGAGTTATAAAGTTCATTTACTGAACCTAGGAATTATTTACAGTTGCAATAATTTTGAAACATTCTAAGTTTTTATGCAACAAAACTTTCTCTAATTATAGAACATGAGCAGTCATTAGACAAATGATAGGTAGTCAGTCGGTAAGCATTTGAAACATTACTTTTATACTTACTGAACTGTGCTTAAACTTTATTTATTGTTTTAATAGGGTTTTCTTTTAGAACTTTATGCATGAGCACTGCATCTTCCCACCCTCATTCATGTTCTCTCCTTCAGTAATTAGTTACATGTACATACATATGTGTATGTATATATGTATATGTGTGTATGTGTGTGTGTGTGAATATATGTATGTGAGAGAGGTCTCACCTATCTCTAGAGGTGGGACCATATGTAATTTCTTCTGATTGTATTGGCAGGTCTACTGGTGGTGTCATTGTACAGATCTTGAAAGTTTATGAGCATGTTTTCTTTGTGGTGTCAAGAGGATGTTATGTAAGAGCAGATGTCCCAGCCCTCTTTTGCTTACAGTCTCTTCCCCCCTTTCCCATGGTTTCCCTGAGTCTTAGGTGAGGGGTTTGTTGTAGGTGAATCAGGTGGGCTGGGCACCTCATAGTCACTTATTCTCTGCATTTTGACTAGTTATAGATCTCTGTAGTAGTCTCTTATCTATTGCAAAATGAATTGTTTGATGCGGAGTGAAAGGTATACTTTTCTATGGATGTAAGAATGAGTATTTTAAAAATCCAAGAAAAAAACAAAAGAAAACAAAACAGAAATGACATTGACTTAGGAACCTAGCAGTATACAGTTCTTTCAGGTCTATAACCTACCCATAGGTAGTTGGCTAGGTTTACATTATTGGGCAATGTAAATCTCCTGTTGAGAGAACTTTAAAGTCCAATTAGATAGCTGTCTGGTTACTCCTAAGGTAAAAGTACTGCTGTTGTACCACTGTGGGTATCTTGTGGGCCCATGCATTGTTGTGGTTCATTGGCATTACAGCTGGACAGGACTACCAGTTGTTCCTGTCCCTGCACAGGTTGAATAACACTCTTGGATACTGTGAGAGCCATTCCTCAGGGAGGAGACTTCCTGGTCAGCTCCAGCTTGATTCCTCTACATCCTTTGTCTGAAAAGTGTGGTGTCTTCAGTAACATCGAGCCTTATCTTCAAATTCTGATAGAAAACAAAAATTAGATTGGTTTAGAAACCTGACAGTAAAAAGTAAAAGGCTCTCATTTCAGAGAACAGCTGTGGGCATCACTGTACTACCAACACCACCTTTTCTTTTTACTAAGTGATTAAAAAAAAAAACTTGCTAAGTGTTTGAAAAAGACTGAATTAACTCTTACTTGTATCATCTATGAAAATGATTTCAAAGTGGGTTTTAAAAATACAACCAAATTTAAGTGACTGAACTGCAAAGCCCTTAGATGAATATCCACACCAGTAGATTTCCCAATATGACGCCAAAACTAGCTAACCGTAGGGAAATAAATTAGATATAAATACAAGTTAAAAGTTTTGTGCATCAAAGGACACTATCCTGAGTTAAAGATAACCTACTAAAGTTACAAACATGATGAGGGTATATTTCCACAATATGTAAAATCCTGTAACTCAACAAGAAGGCAACATAAATGAAAAATAGACCAAATGATTTGAATAGATATTTTCCCCAAGAAGATATGCAAAAAGTAAATGAAAAGCATTCAGTTCCCTCACTGAAATGCAAAAGAAAACCACAGTGAGATAGTCACCTCCTACTTCACAGCTGCCATAGTGGCTGTAATCAAGAGAACAGAAGCAAACCTGGGCAAATGTGGGGATTTGTCATTTCTGGCGGTCACCAAAAACCTTGCAGCTAGAGTAAAATCATGCCAGTTTCCAAAAGATAAACAGAATTACCAAATGAATAGCAGATTTAGATACTTATATCCCAGTATTCACAGAAGCCAGGAGCTGGAAATGAGCTGCTTTGGATGTGATTTGTCATCTAGAGGTGCAGTTGCTGGAGACTCTGGCCCAGGGGGTGACAGTAGTGTGAGAGTGGAACATTTGGGATGTGCAAGAGTTTCAGGAATGGATAGTGGTCAAGATAACGTATCTCTGGAAACATTACTATCACGGCTAGAACACTTCCCAGTGGTACACACGTACGAGGTAATTGGGCCATTAGAGCCCTGTCCCAAGAAGGGGTTGGTGCTGGTCATAGCTTTTATGAGGATGGGTTGTTACAGAATGAACCCTTCTTATATGGCTGGCCCTTTCTACCCGTTCCCTTTCTGATTCTTTTGCTGTGTTGTGATGTAGCCAGATTGCCTTCACTGAAGTTAAGTAGATGCTGACACCATGATCTTGAATTTTCAAAATTGTGAGATAAATAAACCTCTTTATTTTTTTCCAACTTTTATTAGATAATTTCTTCATTTACATTTCAAATGTTATCCAGAAAGTTCCCAATACCCTCCCCCCTCCCGGCCCTGCTCCACTACCCACCCGCTCCCACATCTTGGCTCTGGCGTTCCCCTGTACTGGGGCATATAAAGTCTGCATGACCAAGGGGCCACTTTTCCCACTGATGGCCAACTAGGCCATCCTCTTCTATATATGCAGCTAGAGACATGAGCTCAGGGGATACTAGTTAGTTCATGTTATTCTTCCATCTATAGGGTTGAAGACCCCTTCAGCTCCTTGGGTACTTTCTCTAGCTCCTTCCTTGGGAACCCTGTGTTCCATCTAATAGCTGACTGTGAGCTTCCACCTCCATGTTTGCCAGGCATTGAATATCAGAGGGTGCTCTGTCGATATAGGCCCGGGAAAGTCGTGATAGAACGACCGTATACGATATCACAGATACAAACCACCGACTAACACCCTACCTAGGGACCGTCGGCGTCAGTAACCCAGGTAGGAAACCTAAGTCGAAGTGTGTACTAGAAACATTGAGAAAGTTACACACGAAACAAGAATTAAGATCCTTCCGGTGACGTGTCCACATTTTGATCTTCCTTCTTCTTGAGAAGGAAGATCAAAATGTGGATACGTCACCCCTCTTTTCTTTATTAATCCTAGCTTTAGACATTTTGTTTCAGCAGCAGAAAATGGACATAATCCAAGTGTCTTAACAGGGAATGAATAAGCAAAATATATAGTATAAATGTTACAATGTAATATTACTCAATGATTAAAAAGGAATTAATTACATGTGCTACAATATAAGTGAGCCCTTTGAAAACAATATGCTAAATGAATAGAGACAACCATACAACACACACCAACATACATATTACATCATCTATCTATCTATCCATCCATCCATCCATCCATCCATCCATCCATATGATTGCACTTATGTCAATACTTTGATTCATAGAGACAGAAAGTAGGGTAGAGGTTAGCAGCAGCTTTAGTGAAAGAGAAATGGAACTAGATTATATCTGTAACCCCAGCAGTCCAGGGACAAAGACATGGAGGTTGTGAGTTTGAAGTTAGCCTGAGCTACAGTATGAGTTTATGTGAAAGTATGTCTCAAAACAAAACCAAATTGATAGGTTGAGGAGAAAGAAAGAAAAGAAAAGAAAGAAAGAAAGAAAGAAAGAAAGAAAGAAAGAAAGAAAGAAAGACAGACAGACAAGAGGAAAAACAACTTGCTGACAGTCAGCCCTTATTTTATTTTATATTTTTGCAGGGAGAAGAGGGAGTGGCAGAGGGGTCTCTGAGAATCAGTCTTCTCTCTGCTTACAAACTGGGGTAGTTATAGCGAGGCAAGGACTGAAAAGTCTCTTCCTTCCCTTTCCCTCCCTCCCTCTCTCCCTCCCTCCCTCCCTCCCTTCCTTCCTTCCTTCCTTCCTTCCTTCCTTCCTTCCTTCCTTCCTTCCTTCCTTCCTTCCTTCCTTCCTTCCTTCCTTCCTTCCTTCCTTCCTTCCTTGTTCAGTAGTTAAAGAAGGTTAGGTGATCAATAAGCATTTCTCCTGACTGGCCGTTACTTGGTCTACAGGGAGGGCAGACAAGAACCTAGAGAGACAAGTTACTTAACTTCTAAGAGCTATATTACTGTGGTTATTGTATTGTCACAGTTCAACTGAAAGTTTTATAAAATGACTCAGCTCTGACTAACACAAATGAACAAAACAGAACAGTAGAATAAAGAAGAGAATGAAGAGTTGTTTGCACAAGGTTTCAGTTTATGGTGATGAGAAAGTTTCAGGAACAAATAGTGATTGTGGTCACCTGTTGAACCTACCAGTATCAGTCACTAGCACACTTCACAGTGGTGCCCAGGACACCATTTGTGCTTACCATAAGAAGAGGCCGATCAAAAAAGAATTCATTTGTCACTGTTTTTCTCCACAAAATAAATTTAAATGACTTTGCAATATATTCATCATCAGCAGTTATTAATTTTGAGAATGCTACAGAAAGTGCTATTCATTGGGAGTTTTGGCAGGCAGATTTTCAAACCATAGCAAGTTGCCCTTATATCCTGTTTGCAGCTGCAATCCTACTAAATTGTCTGATTTGTTCTTTCTTGTGTTTTTGTATGTTTTATGTCAGCTCTGGAACGTGTATCAAATTTCATCATTATCTTGGAGCAGTATACATCTGTCATATCTATAAATAGGCTGCAAAACAAACATTTAATTGAACTGAAAGTTAACCATTCAGCTTTGGCTAACTGTATTATAATTAGAGTGATGATAATGTCTGACATGCACATAGCAATCAGAGAGTAATTGCTAGTAATTTCTCTTAGGATAAGGACTTGGCAGCAGATATAAAAGAGTATCTCAAGGAACCTAAATTTAAAGGCAAATCATTGGTTCTGTTTCTTTTTTATTTTAGTTCTCTCAATTTTAAGTACACTGATTAGCCTATGCCATTTAATGATTTAAAATTAAGGCAATATAGGAAACCAGTCACTAGTAGTTCATTAAGTTTTATAAAACTAAATTTAAAGTTGTTGAGAGATTAGAATGGGTATAATGTTTGTAGTTAGAGTGCAAACCTTGTTTTTTTTGCATAATAGTTTAAATAAAAGGTTGAACTTCTGTGTCTCTGTTGTTTCTCCTAGTGAGCACTTTGGTATGATGCTCATGTGGGTCATGCTGTATTCTAGGTTTGATTTGGAGCTGCTTCTAGAATGAGCTTCTGTTAGAAATGTCCCCCAGATGCCTGACTGCTGAGATTGATGTGTGAGTGGCTGGTAGTTAGGCACGCTTTAAAATGCATGCTCAGTGTCTGAGTATCACAAGAACCTTGCAGCATGGTTCATCAGATCTGACGCATAAGCAGTCCCAGGCCAGTGGTTCAAGTAGAAAAGCAGACATATTACAGTTTTAGATTTCTAGCTTCTGCACAGTTCTCTCCC
Organism: Mus minutoides; assembly: GCA_902729485.2. Taxonomy (NCBI): domain Eukaryota; kingdom Metazoa; phylum Chordata; class Mammalia; order Rodentia; family Muridae; genus Mus; species Mus minutoides. The sequence goes on along the minus strand of LR749943.1, from coordinate 698,079 downwards.
AGGCCAGCTGCCCAGGAACATGAATGGATCTGAAAGAAGACTGAGTTGAATTCCCACAAATTAAGTAGCTTGTTAAATCAGTAAACCCTAACAGTAGCTCAGACAGAAAATCACATTCTTTTCTGACCCATAGAGCTGGACTTCCATCTTCTCCTTCAGTTTCATTTCCTTTAATTCTGTTTGTGAGTTGTTTTGTTTTGTTTTAACCTATGCACTTGTTAATCCTTTCTTATATTTATAACAAATCCAGAAATTGGCACATGACACCAAAGTGTAAAACCCTTAAAAAAAAAGTATTCCCTTAAAATACACTTACTGGGGCTGGAGTGATGGGTTAGTGGTTAAGAGCACTGGCTGCTCATCCAGAGGACTGGGTTCAATTTCCTTCCATTTGTAACTCAAGTCCCAGGAAATCTTAACATCGTCAGACCTCAGCAAGCACTGCACCCTGTGGTTCACAGACACACATGCAGGCAAAACACCCATACACATTATATAAAATAAAATATAAAATAAAACAAAGTAAAAACTGACAATAACTCCCCCACTGATGGGATACTGAAGCGTATTTGCCTGCTCCTTACTACTTCTTTACAGTTAATAAATCTCTCCTGATGGCAGACATTGGCTTTAAGGACAATCTTTTGTAACTTTGTGCTATTATACATTATCATTCTATAGTGTTATTTTTCTCCAAAATACTCTTCTCTTACATTTTGTCCTCAGCACATTTCTTTGACCTTCTGAATTCAATCCCCAGAGTTCACAGTGAAGGGAGAGAACCAGACCTTGAAGCTTGTCCTCTCCTGTGTGCATAGCATGCCCACACACTCACACTCTTAACAATAATCATAAATAGAACTGGAAACTCTGCTTCCTGTATAACTGTTGAGTACAGTCTCTAGATACATGATATCAGAAAAAATTAGAATTTCATCACAGTGTCATAATTACTGGGAGTCTATGTTCTTTAAATGCAGCAGCCACTTTGTAGACCATCAGCATCTGTTTCTTTGCTTGAAGCACCGACTTTCTAGGACATTCTTTTGCATTTGTTCGCGTCACACTTAGATGTACTCAGTCTTTATGAAATTGCTCTTTATTATATCTCATCTTGTGAGCCTTCTTCCCAGTGCTATAGTGTGAAATACCAGTTTCTAACTGTTGTATGACACTGTTTTTGAGGAGATGAAAATATACATCTTATAGAACACCTTAGAGAACCAAGGGCAGACTAAAATAAGGGTACCACTAAAATCCAGTTAGGTGAATTAATGGGTTTTATTGTGGTTACTTAGAGAAGTATGAGTAAGGGATCTGAAATGACTCAAAGACAGTTGCATCACCAAAGCCCACCCCAGTATGGGTAATAGTTCTTGAAAGCTGGAAACCTTACATGCATTTCACAACTTGCAGGCAGCTCAACAGCTTGGAGACTTCTTCACAGAGACAACACAGGTGGTCTGAGCCTCTTCTAGGCACCTCAGCTGATCTCTGCTTCTTCCAGGCAGCTCTGATTGTCTGCTGCTTCTAGGCAGCTTGCCTTAGAAATGAGTCTTCCCTGCTTACCCCTTCTAAAATGTAGACTGCCCATCTGACTACCAATTCCATACATTGTATACTCCTTTGTTCATGGATAGTTACTGAGAACACAGAATCTGAGCAGAATTCTAGCTGGATTTGACACATTTCTGCTACATTCCAGTTGTTTTTGTTTTTTAAAATTTATTTATTTACTATATTTAAGAACACTGTAGCTGTCTTCAGACACTCCAGAAGAGGGCATCAGATTTCGTTAAGGATGGTTGTGAGCTATCATGTGGTTGCTGGGATTTGAACTCAGGACCTTTGGAAGAGCAGTTGGCGCTCTTAACCACTGAGCCATCTCCCCAGCCCCTACATTCCAGTTTTGTGACCTGATTATTTGACTACTTTATCTCTGCGTTTCCTCCTCTGTGCATTGTGGGTAATAAGCATAATATGCTTTATGAGCTTTTATAAGGATTATGCATAAAGTACTTGAAATAGTATCCGATACATAGTGGTCCTTGTTGTTTGATCTTTATCTTATTTTTCATCTCTCAACAGAATAAAAGATTCATGAAGGCAAAGTGTTTTCTTAGTTTTATTCCCTTCTTATCCCTAGTGCCTAGAATGGGGCCTGGCACAGTGAGGCCATTTAAGAAATGTAGAAAGAGTAAAAAAAAAAAAGTTTTAGATATTATCTCATTTGATATATTTGTAAATTTAAAAGTCATCATCATTCCTCATTTTTCTTTTCTTTTTTCTTTTTATTAATCATTGCATTCATTTACATCTCAAATGATATCTCACTTTGTCCTTAACCCTCCGCAAAACCCCACATCCCACATCCATCTTCTCCCCCCTCCCCTTTGCCTACATGAGGGTGCTCCCCTACCCACCCACTCTCTCCTGCCCCACTGCTCCAGCATCCCCCTATGCTAGGGCACCAAACTTCCACAGGACCAAGGGTCTCCCTTTCCATTGCTGTCAGGCAAGGCCATCCTTTGCTACATATGTATCTGGAGTTATGGATCTCCCTCCCTCCACACTCCTTGGTTGGTAGTCTAGTCTCTAGGAGCATTGGGTGGTCCAGTCAGCTGATGTTGTTCTTCCTATGGGATTGCAATCCCCCTCAGCTCCTCCAGTCCTTCAGCTAGCACCCCCATGGGGTCCCTGAGCTCAGTCTGATGGTTGGCTCCAAGCATCTATATCAGCTTTGGTCAGTTGATGGCCCAGCTGGAGACCCACATGCCTTCCAGTTTGTACCAGTTCCTGGAGCAGAGCCTCTGCTCCGGAACCAGACCCACACAGCCCACA
>LR749943.1:619318-694738 GCA_902729485.2 Mus minutoides | reverse complement strand
GATTGCAATCCCCCTCAGCTCCTCCAGTCCTTCAGCTAGCACCCCCATGGGGTCCCTGAGCTCAGTCTGATGGTTGGCTCCAAGCATCTATATCAGCTTTGGTCAGTTGATGGCCCAGCTGGAGACCCACATGCCTTCCAGTTTGTACCAGTTCCTGGAGCAGAGCCTCTGCTCCGGAACCAGACCCACACAGCCCACATCCCAGTTGCAGTGTCTGCTTTGACCTTCTACCCAGTCCCCATACTTTAAATGTTCATCTTATCTCTAAAATAGCAATGAATCTATCTATTAATATGTATACTTGAGTAAGCTGATTTTCACAAATTAATAGCTTTTTATCCAACTTAGCTTTTCCCTGAATTTCCTGCTATCCAGTTGCTTTTTGTTTTTTTGTTTTTTTGTTTTTTTTTTTTGTTGTTGTTAGATCCATTCAGATATGTAACTAGCATCCCCAAATTCAACAGACCAGTTGTAATACCTTTCCCTTTAGGCCATTCTCCTCCAGAATTCTCAGCTTCAGTGAGGAGCACATTTGTCATCCTGCTGCCATTGGAAAGCTGGCATCTCCCAGGATTTCCCCTTCCAATAGGCTCACCCAGTAGATAGCATACAGGAGAGTAATGTCAAGAAAGATGATTTAGTTATTTTAAGAAATTAATAATAATCATCAAATACTAAGAAGCAGATACAGTTGAAGGGTAAAGTTACAAATAAAAAAGGAGAGGACTCAGGAGAAAGAAACTGAAGTGGTCAGGTGTGGTGTCCTTCCCCACCAACACAGTTGGTGCAAATGGCCAGAGCCGTGCCGCACCCAATGGCATCCATTGTGTTGTTAACTAGGCTAAGAGAGCCCGGTACCCCTGCAGCAGGTTCTGCACGTCTCCTAGGTCACCCGGCTCCGCCCAGCTTAACAGAGGCCCACCTACGACCAGCCCACCTGCACAACCTGAGAGATGTCACGAGATTTCAGGGTTCCCGCCAAACTCCACTTGCGGACGCGTCTTCTGACCCCCGCCCCGAGGGGAAGGAAATAGGGGTTTACGAACAGGTGGTAATTTCTCAGCAAGATTCGTCTTCGTTGGTACATCAGAGCCTCTGGAAGAAAGAAGGGGGTGAGGGAATCAAAGTAAAGTCGAAGCCCCCAATCCTCCAGGAACCCAGTCCACTGCGGGCAGTGGACCCCAACAGTCAGGGTTCAGAGATACAAGTACTGTTGTAGAGAATAGATGCTGTCCTTAGTAATCAAAGGATAAAGAAAGCACAATAACTTGAAGGAATTTTCTGCATTATCTTGCCTCCAGCTTTCTGTATTTTCTCCCTGTTTGTTGTGAGAGATAAGGTCGAACAGTGGGCAACTTAGATTTCAGAAATCTGCTTTAGATTACAGGAAAGAACTAAATCAAGTCATTATGAAAATGAGAAGAAATTTTGGAGTTTCCTTTGATGGTAGATATTTTGAGTTTGGTGCTCATAGTGGAGGAGACAGCTGAGTTGATCCAAGGTTGGTGTGTTGATTGAATACAACAGGAGAGCAGCAGAGCAGCATTTATGAATTCTTGCAAAGCAAGCGGTTCCGGTTACCTCTTTCCTATTCAGCCTTTGCTGTATAGGAGCTAGGCTAATAGGAGAAGGAGTATTGGTGGACGTTTGTCCTTCTGTTTTATCTGCCCATCTGTTTCCATTCATGTTCAGCCAGCCAAGTGCTGCTGAAGGCCACCAGTCATTCAGGTGAGTTACCATAATTGTATGATTTCCAGTTCCTCCTGTGTCATTCCTGGTCAGTTCTGTTACTTTGATAGTTTACTTTCCTAATCTCTGTTCTCTTTAGATTTTCTGCATGATGGTCCTACACAACTCTCTCTTTTGGCTATTTTCAACTTTGTTGACAATTTTAATTTAGATATAAATATCTTTAGTGTCAAAGTATGTAAAGTTTTGAAATTTTTAATATGAAAGTCTTGTCGTTCTAAAAATCTAAGGTAAAAAAAAAACCTTAAGTTTGTTGGGTTTCTTCTAACTCTAAATATTCTTTTTGTTTCTTTGCTTAAGAACTGCTTTATTAAGATATAATTAGTAACAAGCTGTTAGAAAATATTAAAGGCAAGTTCTGAACCATCACACCATGAAAGCCATCACAACAGTCAAATAGGTAACATCCTTATTGCTTCTGAAAAATCTTTTCATGTTCTTTTGGGCTCCCTTTGTCACGGCCTTCTCCCCCGCTCCTCAGGAAGCCACTAGTCTGCTTTGCACGTGCTTACATTTTCTACAGCCACATATAAGGTGTGTTCTTCATATGGCCTTGGTTACTCTTTATAATTATGTTGAAATTCATCCATGTTGTATAGAGCACTAGTTTTGAATAATATTTCATTGTGTGATATTTCTGTAATTTGTATGTTTAGTGCCTTCTTGGTGGACATTTGAATTGTTTTTTCTTAGGGGTGGCTAAAAATAGCTTGTGTTAACATTCCCATGAAGCCATCACGTGCTCTCAACTTTTTGTGGGTGCCTATCTAAGATGTGTAGTATTGTTTAGTGGATGTCAAATATTTTAAGAAGCCGCCAGTTTATTTTCAGAGGGGCTATACTGTCTTACACTCCTGTCAGCATTCCACAGAGCACTCCCAACACTCAGAAACCGGCTTTTAAAAATGTTTTGTTCACTCCTGTGAGTTTCACTTTATGCACTCCAGTCCTGCTCATCTCCCCGTCCCTTTGCCCAAGTAACCTCCACCTCAAAATTAAAAACACAAACACATTTAAAACAAAACAAAACAAAACAAAACACAGTATATCCTTCTGGCCACACATCTTCACTTGCAAATGTTCATTGCAATGAGTCATTGGTCTGGTTCGAGGCCTCTAGCTTCTGTAACACAGTCAATATTTGAGTCACTGGGACTCCTCCCAGTCATTCTGCTGTTGTCCAGTGTCAAGGGCTGGCCCTTTCACACATCTGAACCATTTACAGATGATGTAGATTTTGGAGTTGGCCAACTTAGAGCCCTGGATCTGGGCCTGGTTGGTAGCTGAACTGGTCAACGAGCTTGGCTCTCCCTTATCCACACCACTAGGGCAAGCTCTCCAGCACTGCTTGTACCAGGCCACCCAATGCCAGCATCAGCAGAAGGCAGGGTCAGCTGTCCTGCTCTCATGCCCTCCAGGTTCATCCACACCCAAGCCTTTGAGCCAGCTCCACTGTGTTGTCCAGTCAAGGTGAGGGAGCACTCTCCCCAGTGCTGCAGTCTGTGAGGAGCTGGGCCAGCTTTCCCTCCTGTTCTCATACTCTGGCCTGATGCCTTCACCATCAGGGCCAGCTCCACTGTGTTGTCCAGGAAAGGTGCAGGGCCAGCTCTCCCATCTCCCTCAGGTGTTGGGTGGGGAAGGAGGGAGCCATCAGCACTTATAAGTGCTGCCACTGATGAGAGATGGGGCCACCTCTCCAGAGCACCTCAGCCAGTGAGGGGCAGGGCTGGACATCCATATGTTCCCTGGTGGCTGCCCCACCAGGGATGTCCCCAGGCTTTCTAATGGTAGTATGAGCCATGGTCACTAACCCCTGCCACTGCATAACCATAGACTTGGCCTTCAGCCCTCAGTGCGGCCCAGGGCTACCTCACTGTGACCCTATGTGACAGGGCCGGTCACTTAAAGCAGGAGTCAGGGAGGGGAGGGGAGAGTGAGTTAGGTGATAGTGTTCAAAGGGAGTCTTGCAGCTCTGACTGACTAGCGATCAGGTGCTTCTTCATTCCAAGAAGTACAGATTATGTGTTTGATTTTTCATTACATTTCTAGGGTTACAAGTTCAGTCACAATTAGAAAATATAAACAGAACAGATTTTATTTTATTAGCAGTTCTGTAACTCCAATTTAAGGAATGTAAAGAATGTCCCCTCCAAAGCAAACACATTTATTATGCAACAGCCTGCTTGTAGGCTGGCAGCATTTACAGTTTGAAAGCACTGAAGACAAACAGAAAATATCTGAGCGGTCTTTTTATGAATAGCAAATACTAATACCTAACTTCTTTTACTATATGTCTTATCATCTATGCTATAAAGTAAGACATTTATTTTTGTTAATCTGTTTTATTTACTGAATTCTATTCCTCCAGGGGTGTACCCTGTATCACCCCCTATCTTTAAATTTTCAGAGAGCTCTAAGCCTATAATAAAAAGAAACCATTAATCTGTAACCTATTCTCCTGGCCAGTCAGAGTTTGTCAGTTGTGTCTGTTTACCCTGCACCAGTTGTACTGTTTGAGTTTGCACTGGGGCAGATAACCCAAGAAGATTCCTGTCTGTAGTGATGGCCTCATCTGGTTATGTACTTGCCTGTTCTTAATGATCTCCAAGGCTTACAGAAAACTTTCAAATAGTGGCCCGATAAAGCTAGTTTTAGGACTTTCCTAAAAACACTCAGACACAAATTTCTCAGGAAAAAACATAAAACGAATCATAATTCAGAAAATCCCCAAGAAGGCAACACACAGAGACCAAACCCAAGAAGGTAGAAGGACTGCAGTTGTAGCAATCTGTTCAGCTTTGCCAGAACTGCTTTAAGCAGCCATGCTGGCTTCTTGATTCTGTTTGCAGTGGATATGCTGTACCATGCTTTATTATAATTTAATTTAGTTTTAATTAGTGTCTCCCAAATGACTGCTGTTTGACATCTTTTTATATGACAGTTAGTATGTATTGAAGATCTTTGGTACATTGTCAGATGACACTTCTTGTGTACTTATTTTTTTTTTTAATTGCATTATTTAATTTTTTTTCCCTTGAGACAGGGTTTTTCTTTTATAGCCCTGGTTGTCCTGAAACTCACTCTGTAGACCAGGCTGTTCTCAAACTCAGAGATATGCCTGCCTCTGCCTCCTGAGTTGTGGGATCAAAGGTGTTCACTGCCACCACCCAGTTTAATTTTTAATTGTTGAAAAAAATACACACACACACACACACACACACACAAAGCCTGTGTGAGAAATAGTCTTAATAAGGCCACTTCCCAGTCTGTGGCTTGTGCTTTCATTCTCAGTAGTGCTAAAGCGTATAAAATATTCTACAGGTTTTTTTTAAATCCGTCTGTTTTTATAGCAGATCAAAGTTAATTTTGTGCCTATAGTTATCCAGCTAAGGTAGCACCTTCTGTTGAAAGACTTTCTTTATTCAGTGCCTTCATCCCTTTGCCAAAGCCAGCGGGCTGGAGAGTTAGGTATTGGGTTTGGATTCTGTTCTGCTGGGTGCCTGTGACACCACCTTGCTGTTTTGAATATTATAGGTTTATTATATGTTTTGAAATCAAGCTGTGCTGATGATCTGACTTTTTTCCTGTTTTTGAAAATGTCTTTGCTTTTCTAGCCTTGATTTTAACTCACTCATTGACTTTGCAGGGCTGGAGATTGCACCCAGGACTTCGCATATACTAAGGGAGCATTCATTGAGCCCAATCTCTGCCCTCCTTTGAGAATCATCGTGCCTCGTCTGTTGAGTCTCTAAGTCTGCTTGAGAAGAATCGATTCTTAACACTAGTCAAAATTCTAACCCATTAAGAAAGTACTTTTAGCTCTACTTTTATTTAGTTTATAATTTTACACAGATACTTTGTAATTTTCAGGGCATAGGTCATTCTCATGTTTATAGCAAGTATGTCATATATTATACTATTATAAATGGCATTTTTGCCAGGCAGTGGTGTTGCATGCCTTTAATCCCAGTACTCAGGAGACAGAAGCAGGAGGATCTATGAGCTCTAGGACTGCCAGGGCTACACAGAGAAACCCTGTCTCCAAAAACAACAAATAAACAAACCCCAAAAGAATGGCTAACTGGTATCTTGGCATACCAAAGTGTCTGCTTGGCCTCTAGGCTCATTCAGTACCAGTGGCTCCTCTCAGCACCCTTTACCTTACCCCTTACCTCCCTTAAACCTATCCAGCCAGGGGCTTCTCTTCTTTTTCCAGGTTCTCTTCCTATAGAGCCCTGCCATTTCAGCCACCCACTCTCCTGGTTTGCTTGATTCTCGTCAGTTCCCTCTTCTGGCCTTTTCTCCTTCTGTTCTTTTCTGCTCTTTCCCTCACATTCCCACAGCCCAGTTCAGTTTGGATTCTTCCAGACACTTGCGGCTATTCTCTCCCTCATATGTGCAGGACAGTCCTTTTCCTCAGCTCTAACTTGGAGTGGCCATGTCTTCATTTTCATTACACTGTGAACCATCCAGCGTAAGAGCTGGGAATGGAACTTAAGCCCCTTACAAGGCTAGCACATTTTTTAAATAGTCAGACCAGCGCCCCGGCCCTTATAAATGACATTTTTAATTTAAATATCTAACGTTAGTTAGCTATAGAAATAAATTGTTTTTAATGTATTGATCATAGATCACTTATTTATTTCCAAATTGGTTGTGGTTTATTTGTTTGCAATTACTTTTTTAAATCTATTACACTTATAGGATTCTTTGAATTAATTACATGGAAAACTAAGAATGTGGATATTCTTGTCTTACTCCTGATTTTTAGGAAGAAATCAGGTTTTCATTGTTCTGTATAGTGTTAGCTGCATATTCTGTTGCTTTTTTAGTTATTTGTCTATCAGGTGCCTATTGCTAGGTTAATTAAGGAGTTTATGGTGGTAGGGCTTGCTGGAAATTTGTATCAGGAACGTAGATTTTTACCAAGTGCTTTTCATGCCTACCCCTCTCCTTTTTTTGTTAGCATACTGACTTGTATTGATTATATTATTTTGATTAGTAAATCTGCCATTGTTACTATTTGTGTTTACTAATGATATACCATTCCTTTAAAAATTTTGTAGGATTGAATTTATTAGGAAATTGCTCTGTGAATCTCTTTTTCCTTTCTTATTCTGGCACCATTGTAATGATGACCTCATGGAATTAGTTGTGAAGCATTTTCCCCCCCAGGGTTTTGATAAGAGTTTGGGTAGAATTGTATTGCCCCTCTTTTTAAGAATGTAATAAAACTTAATAGCATAACCAACCACAGTCTAGGCTTTTCTTTTGAAAAAAAAAAAAATAGTAACTACAGTTTCAAGTTCTTGGATAGAGAAAGCTTTGGTCAGGTTCTTGATTTTGGATATTTTTCTGACTCTCAGAATTTGTTTATGTCATTTTAATTTTTAAAATTTTCTTTTTTTTTCCTTTTTGGCTTTGGCTAACTTTGTTGTTGCTATTTAGTTTCTTGAGGTTGAAGCTGAGGTTCTTAATGTAGGAACCTTCTTTTTCTAGTAAGTTCCAGACTAGTTCTCCCAGAATACTACTCTAGTAGCCTCCCATAAATCATGACACAATGTGCTTTCACTTTCTCTTGACTTTACAACTACTATCAAACTAAAAAGTTTGGGCCATTATTTCTTGAGATAATATTTATTATCCTTCTTTGCCTTCCAAGATTACACCTGGTTGATTTTTGTGTTTTTATTTTATTTTTATTGCTTTGCTTTTTGCAAAAAAAAAAAAAAATGTTGTTGGGGATTATACCCAAGGCCATATGCCTGGTAGATCCTCTACACAGAACTGAGCTAAACTGCTAAGCCTTTGGGGTTTTGGGGTTTTCTTTGTTTTACTTTATTGAGAAAGGCTCTCACATGCAGCTTGAACAGGCCTTGAACCAAACATCCTTTTGTCTTGGCCTTCTTCAGCTAGAATCATAGGCATTTACCATACTCTGTGTGTGTGTGTGTCTGTGTATTTAAATAACTATTTCTATAAATCTTCCAGGTCAGCTACCCTTCCCTGTGCAGTACCTAGTCATCTGTTAGTTCCATCTAACAGTTTTTAAATCTCTGATATTGTGGTTTTCATGTTTAGAAGTTCACCGTGGATCATTTATGTTGTCTTTGTCTTCACTTTTTAGACATATGTAACAGTGGTAGTCATTAACCTCATATTTCTTTCTGTGTAATTAATACCATCCATGTCCATTCTTATCCTCCTCACTTGATTGTTGTCCTGACTGCCTGAGTGTCTGTAAATATTTGACTGCATGGAACATATTATGAATTGTACAGTGTTGCGGATGAGACATTTTTTCTATTTCTGGGCATCTTGAGGTCTGTTTAGGGATGTAGTTAAGTTGGCTGGAAACAATTGAACTTTTTGCCTGTCCTAATTCTGTGATTTGTTAGTTGTCTCTGGTGCATTGTTCAGACCTGAGCTCAATATTTCTTCCACTAAGGCAAGATAATTCTTGAGTATTTACTGTATACCCTGTGAATTATGAGTATTTCTGCCCTAACTGGTAATAATAGGAACTTTCTTAATAGTCTTCATTTTCACCAGACAGTATTTCCTCCAGTTCTTTCATGGTTTCTCATGATCATATTCCTGGATTCCATTTTCTTACCTCAGAATAGAAAGCATAGGAAAACAGAAAATAGCTCTTTTTGGTAGTCACAAAAATAGAGCCTTTTCAGCTTATTTAATCTTACCAGTTCATTTTGGTCTTCTCAGAGAGGCTCAGTTGGCGTTTTGTCCAATGCAAGATAGAAATCATCAAAGCTGGAAACATGGCTCAGTGGTTAATGTTGCACTTGATGTTCTTGCAAAGGACTTGAGTTCAGTTTCCAGTATGTACAGCAGGCAAGCTTACCACATCTTGTAACTCAAGCTCCAGGGGATCCACCCCTTTTCTTTCCTTCATAGATTCCTACATACAAATGAAAATAAATCCTTTTTTAAGAAAGCAGTCATGATTGGGAAACCACACATGCCAGTGAGGCTTGGCTTAGACTTGTACTCAAGCACAAAGGTAACAGCACAGAAGGGTTCCCAGTTCCAGGAATAAGGCTTTATCCCCCCAAAAAATGGTCTTACACAGACACTCAGTCTATTGCTGCATAGCAGTATAGTCAATGCTTGCTATCCTGAATACTTGAGGAGAAATCCTTGTAGATCTCTAGTGCTCTTCTCTTCTGCAGATTTCCCCTCAGTACAGAGTGGGTGAAGTTCTGAATAAATGTGTGTTGTTGGCATGGGAATGGTCATGTCAAGCACCCCAATGCCTCAGCCCCATAGAATGGCAAAGCCTTCCTCTGTCCATGTGTATGTGTTGACAGTGTGTACCAGAAATGTCCTTAGCATCTTTCTCTTTGCTCCCCCCAGATGTTTACAGCCTCAAGACTGCTCCTCTATAGAGACTGCAGCTACTAAGATTACCTAACCTCTCTTTCCTGTTCAGCTGTATGTAACAAACATGTTGAGCTTCTGGAGGTGCTGAGGTTCATCCATTCTAGCGCTTAGGTTACCTGGTCTCAGCTTTTCTGTTCGTGTCTGTGTGAATGTCATTTCTGTAGAGGTGGGGACTAGGGCCATTCAAGGAGACTGTACTCCTCTTTCATGTACTCACTTGTCACTTCACTCCCAGCTTCATTTCTTCAGTTCAGGGGACCTACAGGACATGCTCAGGTTCACTGGTCCAGGGTCTCTGCCTGCAGACTTTCTTGAGGGAACAGCTTGTGGCAAGCAGGACTCCCTTTATTTCCATCTTTAAGGAATTAACATCCTCCCTTTTCTGATGTTGACTGTCTGTCTGGAACAAACACTGCTTTATTTTGTCCTGTTGTTTTAGATTGCAGAGTGAACCTAAATTGCAGTTGCTCTCTTTTGGTTACCCCACCCCCATCCGGGCAGTTCCTAATAGCTTCCTGTCTTCCTAGTTATTGTGTATTCTTAAAATACCACTCCATGTTGTCCTTTTGTTTTCTTCACTGATTGAAATCCACACATGTATATAAATACCATTCAATGGTTGACCTTAGATTTTTAACTACTCTCTTCATCCTTTGTATTTTTCTAACTAGGATTAACCATTGCTGTAGTCCTCTTCAGAACACTATAAAAACAATGTGACATACTTTTCACTGCTCGTGTCCTAGCCTCACTGTGGACTTGTTTCAAATTCTTCATTTCTTTGTGTACTATTGCTGTTTATATATGCCATTCTATTATTTTAGATCGATCTATATTCTTATTCTCATTCTCTCTCCCTCCCTCCCTCCCTCCCTCCCTCCCTCCCTCCTCACTCCTTCCTTTAAGTTCTAAGAGCATGTCCTCTAGTACTTTTATAGTTTTACAGTGGGTGCTCATTGTAATGCTTTTGTGTCACGGTGACTAATATATCTGAAAACAGGTTAAAGGAGAGAATTCTTTATTTTGGCTCACAGCTTCAGAAGTTTCAGTTCATTATAATGGGGGAATTGTGGAGGAACAGAGCTGTTCTTTTCTTGGCAGATAGGAAGCCAAGAAAGGGGAATACAGGTATGGTGCACCTACAAACAGAACACAGCACAGCACAGCACAGCACAGCNGAAGGAGCTAGAGAAAGTACCCAAGGAGCGGAAGGAGTCTACAACCCTCTAGGTGGAAGAATAACATGAACTAACTAGTTCCCCCTGCGCTCATGTCTCTAGCTGCATATATGGAAGAAGATGGCCTAGTTGGCCATCATTGGGAGGAGAGGCCCCTTGGTCATACAGACTCTATATGCCCCAGTACCGGGGAACACCAAGGCCATTACGTGGGAGGGAGTGGGTAGGGGAGCAGGGCGGGGATGCAGGAGGGTAAGGGAAAATTTCTGGATAACATGTGAAATGTAAATGAAGAAAATATCTAATAAAGAGAAAAAAATGAAAAATAAAAAATAAAAAATAAAAAAATAAAAAAAAGAAAAGAAAAGATGAGGCAGAGGGAAGGGGAAACAGTTCTGTGTCAGTCACATTTTCACATAGCCGAAAAGTTGAGATTATAAAATTGATAGCAACATTGTGCCATCGTTTTGATTTATCTGTTGTAAAATAGTTCCTCTCCAGATGTAACACTGCTGCTCCTGTGCTTATTGCTAAGCAGCCCCAGAGGATTGCACAGGCACATTGTGACTCTTCTACTACCTTCATTTCTGTATTGTTTCACTGTATTATAAGGAACAATAAAATGTTAATGTGAAGGGTTTTTTTTTTAAGCAAAAAATATAATTTACCCTATAAGCCCATCATCATTTGGCCATCTATTTTTTTTTAGTGGCCATCTATTCTCAAATGTAAACATTCTCTATTTTGTAACCCACTAGAAATGTAGCTAAAGATACGTTCACTCTGAAACTGAGTGAGCTATCATATCAGAGCCCCATCTTCTCCTCCAGCCGTCTTCTGTGATGCTCAGTTTAACCTCAAGAGACTGGAGCAGAGGAACCTTCCTTTACCTAGTAGGTAGAAAACAAGAAATGGTTCTTAGCAGCATTAAGTTAACAGATGTCAATTAAAAGTGATGGGCATTGTATATTCAAGCACTCAGAAAATGTTGTGAGAACGGTCACAGAAGTTGTCATCTTTCGGCACTGAGTTTGACCGAAGGTCATGTGAAGTCCTTTAGGATGCTGGCAATGTTCTGTATTTAAAGCTGTATGATTGTATGAATATATCGTGTTATAATTCATCTACGTATTTGCTTATGATTTCAGAAAAATAGTGAAATAAAATGGTGTTTAAGGCTTAAGCTAATTATATGAACATTCAATGTATTGCTCAAACCCTTTGACCCATTTGTTGCTTTCTACAATAGAGCTTGATTTTGGATTACATGAAATTACATGTTCTCAGGTAGTATATTTAGATATGAAGTTAAAAACGTAAGGCCTTTTCTCCCAAAGATAATCACTGTGGCAATTCTGTTCAAAGACTTTGTACCCTAATGTTCTTCAATATATAATTCTTAGCATTGTCAAACTATAATTATTGTTCTGAGCCAGCTCCCTTTCCACACTTAACCAGGTAGAAATAGAAACCCTTCAGTGTAAGAGTACAGACATATTTGATTCCTTTTCATTAGCATGTGTTGTGCTGTACTATATTTATACTCTATTTATTTATTAACTTCCCTAGATATTTCAGGCTGTGTTTAACTTTTTACTGGAAACAGTTCTATAGTGGATTTTTTCTTACACCATTATTTTGGTTTTTCAGGTATTGTTACAGGTGCATTCCAGAACTAAGTGCATATATTAAATTTTGCTATCTACTTCCATTCTCAACAAATATGAACTATATTATCAGCACTGGATAGTAATAGCCTTTTAAAATGCTTGAGGAGGGACGAGGACATAGCCCAGTAGTAGAGTACTTACCCAGCATGTACAAGGCCCTAGGTTCAATCCTTAGCACCATGGATGGATGGATGGATGGATGGATGGATGGGTGGGTGGATGGATGGGTGGGTGGATGGATGGATGGTATAACATTTTCTCTTTATTTCTCTCTGTGTGTCACCCACTTGTTGGACTGTCCAAAGGACTCAGCAGCTAAGGACACTTGCCATGAAGCCTGAGGACTGAATTTGATTCTTAGGACCCACTTGATGCAGAGAGGAATAGCCCTTATATACACATGCTGTGGTGCATATGCCCATTTATATACATAGATAAATAAGTGTATAAAACTCTAAACATATTCTTGGGAACCTGTTAGTAGTTGAATCTTGCATTTCTCAGTAGAATTTGGCTTTTCTCAGATTACTAGACTTAAGTATGTTTTCTTAGGTAATGACTGAGTTTTCTTTCTTTTGTTGTTAATTTTTTGTGTCCTTTCATTGGCCTTACTTTTTGGTCAGAGGTCTTTGCTTAGGACATTATCCCCTTTTCCTGTTATGTATGCTGCAATTACCTTCTCCTATTCAATCTTTTTTTTTCTTTTTTTTTTCTCTTAAATTTAGTTTGTGTCATAGGAAGTTAAAACTTTTCCTTTATGACTCCTTCATTTTGGTTTTAAGAGTGTCTGCCTAAGAAAACCGGATGTATTCTCTATATTCTCTTCTGCTATACTTAGAACTTTATACTGCTAATAATCCACAGATTATTCTTTGAGATAAAAAGATAAAAACATGCCATTTCCTGAGCCCAAGTGCAAGTTTTCCTCATAAACTGCTAAATACCATCCTCATCTGCCTGTGCTAGTGTACTGTCTGACTGGCTGGAGGGTCTACACATGGTGAGGGGCTTTCCTTTTCCTACATAGACAATGGGAATTGGATAATAAAATCCTGCAGTGTACAGCAAGACTTGTGAAAAGTGAGGGATGACAGTGTCTTTTACCTTAAAAGTGTGACATACCCGTATACCCGTGACATAATAGTATACCCGTGAAAAAAAACAATGTATACTAATGTATTGAATATGAATAGGAATTAAGGACAGGATTTAACAGCTGATTATATTAGAAAAATATATTACAAAGTGGTCTTTGATTTTGGAACAGGACTTTACCACTAGACATTGTTGTATAGAGATGTTTAGGAATGGGTGGGGGTTTTTTGTTTGTTTATTATCAAATATAACTATCATTTAATAATGGCTTTTATTTAAAGCCATCATTATATAAAAGATTTTTTTTGTTGTGTGTGTGTATGTATGTTTGTTTGTTTGTTTTTTAAGACAGGATTTCTCTATGTAGCTCTGGCTGTCCTGGAACTTGCTCTGTAGACCAGGCTGGCCTCAAATTCACAGAGGTCTACTTGCCTCTGCCTCCTTTGAGTGCTGACAATGAAGGCATGCACTACCACTGCCCAGCAAAAGATAATTTTTTATATCTGCAAAAGTCTGTATGGATACAGTACAAACTATGAAATTTAAGAAAAAGACTCATAAATATAAAATCCCACATATAGAGGAAAAAAGGTTTTCTAGAAGGTTAGACACACGTATTTTGTTGTACTCCTACTTGACTAAGTTTGGAATATGTTGAAAGTAGGCATGCCACTATAATTAACTGATCTGTTAAATGGTCTTATTATATAGTTATATGAATATATATTATTTATGTATAATATTTATATGTATTATATTAAAATATTATTTTAATTATATTTATCTTCTTTTCCCCCACTCATATCCTCTTTTCTCTTTTGCTATAGATCACACATCAGTTGGTGGTCTGGGAGATAGTTTTTATGAATACTTACTGAAAGCATGGCTGATGTCAGATAAAACAGACCACGAGGCAAGAAGGATGTATGATGATGCTGTTGAGGTAACTATTGTTTGAATTTTTTCTTATAGTGAATATATGTACTGGGTACTAGATAGTGACTGGACAAATGTAACCGTTTTATTATAGGCATCTAGAAAGTACATGTACTATATATAAATATTGTGTTCACTCACTGTTGAATTTGCTGGTATTTTAACAGAAAATCCTTACATTAAGTCTTATTTGTAAATGGGTATATTTATAAATGTATAACACTTCATTTTAATTATATTTGGTTAATTTCTCTAGAGACTAGTAAAGCTTCTGATTTCATCCTTATCTGTAAACGCTTCTTTTAAGTGATGGTTTAAGCCTACACATTGAGTCTTTGAATAAAGAATTGTAATGGTAGGTTGGCGGGGCATGGTGGCGCACACCTTTAATCCCAGCACTTGGGAGGCAGAGGCAGGTAGATTTCTGAGTTCAAGGCCAGCCTGGTCTACAGAATGATTTCTAGGACAGCCAAGGCTACACAGAGAAACCCTGTCTCGAAAAACAAAAACAAACAAACAAACAAAAACCCACAAACTCGAATTGTAACGGGAGCCATTTGTGTAGTGCTTTTTCCTCGTGCCAGGCATCACTCGAGCCCATTTACATGAATGATGTCACTGGATCACCGTCACCACTTGACACACAGAGACCTAAAGATGCAGTGACAGTGGTCAGGTAGCTTGGTGAAGGTGAGAGCTTGTGAGAGTCGGGAGCTGAGCTGTTGGCCTGCAGAGCCCATCTTCATCACGGCATTATATTGTTTACTAGATATGTATGACAGCTTAAAATGTAGAGTTAATTCTATGAAAATTTCTAGGAAAAAAATACAAAATAGAAAAATCTTATTTATTTAATAAATTACTGGTAGCTGGATAGTGATAGCATACACCTTTAATCCCAGCATTCCACAGAAGCAGGTGGACCTCTGTAAGTTTGAGGCCAGCCTGGTTTACAGAGTCAGTTCTAAGGTAGCCAGGGCTACACAGACAAATCCTGTCTCAAAACAACAATGAAAGTTACTGACTTTCTGACCTATTGTAAATGAATATGTCCTTAATAATTTTAATATAACAGAGTTCTTTTAATATAGCCATCTATTTTCAGCATTGTAGTTTTGTGATTTAAAAAAATCAAACCTAAGATCTTATTACCCATTTTATATCCTCTGTCAGTGTCTAGTCTACCACCATTGTTTTAAAAAGTGCTCTGATATGGAAGTTAGTGTATGATGCAAACTTTGCTCACTGTAGTTGCTCAATAAACATTTGATGAGGGGATATGTTAACTAATAAATCAAATTAAAGTCTAATAAAGAATCTAAATTTATACATGATTTATAAGACTTTTAATGAAACCTTAAATTTGAAAAGCTACAAATTTTTATTTTATCTTGCTAAAATTTAAGCCTAGAAAATGATCCTGGAAAGCCATGATCTAAGCTATTTTAACTGTAATAGGTGTCATTGTTTGAAAGTTAATCTTAAAATTTTAAATTATTGTTTATTAGATGTATTATATGTACATGACTTTTTTCTCTGTATAGCACTGGCTGTCCTGGAACTCACTTTGTAGACCAGGCTGGCCTCGAACTCAGAAATCCACCTGCCTCTGCCTCCAGAGTGCTGAGATTAAAAGTGTGCACCACCAGACCTGGCTATTTTTTAAAGTATATTCAAAGCATACATTTTAATGGCCATTTGTCAGTTAACAGGCTATGGTAATACTAGTGAAGATGTTTAAGAGTTATATAATTGTTCCTGACTGCCATTCAATAGCTGGCATTTTATGTAAGACATTGTTAAACTCTTTAGAGAGAAGAATGCTGTACAGTAAATTTCAAGAGTCCCAAGGGTAGTTAAGGAAGTAAAGCCCTGTCTTCACCACCTTTTCTTTAGACACAGTAAGTTAATGAGCATGTTTAGCTGTCTTAGAGCATAGTAAGATTTGTGCCACAAATGACAAAACAATGTAAGTATTATGTAGAAAGTCACAACTCTCCAGATATGCTGGTATATACCTTTAACTCCAGTACTCAGGAAGAGATAGAGGCAAGCAGACTTCTGTGAGTTCGAGGCTAACCTGAACACTTCATGGTAAGACTCTCTTTCAAAAACAAACAAAACCAAAAATATATTATAGTCAAGTCTCTAGGCAAGTTATTGTGCATATTCAAGCCATGTTGATATCATTCAGCCTGTAAGGATGAAAACTTAGCCCTCGATTCCAAAGACTAATCTTTTAAATATATATATATGCATGTATGTATGTATGTATGTATGTATGTATGTATGTATATGTGTGTGTGTATGTATGTATGTATGGTGGTTAAAAAAATAACAAAGACTTAAAATCCAGTGGTCACCCCTATCATTTGATTATCAGCTACTTCTTATTGCCCTTATCTGTCTGATTTAATTATCAAGAGCATTATCATTTTTAAAATTACTATTGACTGCGTGGTACATTATAGGAGGTCTTCTGTAGCATGAGATAATGAGGGCATACTCCCTACAGTTCTGTAAAGCACACATTGTCATTACAAAGAATATAAGGGAGATGTCTTCTAGAGCTGATGTTATTGAACTTGTCAGAGAACAACCCTTAATCAAAATGTGAATTAATCCTTGAAAAATACATCTCTTATTTTAGAAAGAAAAGTATGGCCCATCTCAGCATAGTCTTAAGGACACAGTCCAGAGGAGCAAAGCTCATAAAAAAATATGTCAATATTAAAATGAAACGTGATTGTTATACTATATTTTTTCTTATATTTAAGTTTAGTATAAAGTCTTTTCTTTGCTATCCCCATTATTCCAGGACAGTAGCCTGTTCTGATGTTGTCTCCTTTTATCTATGACCAAACATTCAAAACAAATCACTGTACTTTGAGAAACCAATTTCCTAAGGAGTTAAGGGATGTGTATATCAAGTTTCAACTAGTTTTGAAAGCCTGACCGTGGGTAAGGTTATGCTTGTGAAGATAATTTTCCAAAGTTTTATAGTTACATGAAAAGTTAAGAACACTTTTAACCACTTACTAAAATATCCTTTTATCATAACTTATTAAATCTTTTGTTCAGTTTTTGTTATCTGGAATAGAAAATAAATTGGTAAAACCTTTTGGGTTCTAACTTCTTAAGTTGGTTTATTATTATGAATCTCATTCAGCTTGAGAAGACAAGCTATATGGGTAATACCATGCAGAAAAGCACTCAAAGGCCGTGTCTCTCCTCTTTTGTCTTCTAATAGTGATTAGTGTGTTTGTTCCAGGTTATATATACTATTAAGTTCCCAGTTTGTGAAAGTTATTACTTTATAACCATAATGCCAAGGTTTTTCTGATGGCCAGAGATCTAGACATAAAAGACCGGACACTCACAGTTTGTGTTCTAGTTTCGTTTCTGTTGCTGTGGTACTACCTTAACAAAAACTAGCACTGGCATCTATATGATGGAACACGGGGCCCACAATGGAGAAGCTAGAGATAGAACTCCAGGAGCTGAAGGGGTCTGCAACCCTATAAGAGGAACAACAATATGAACTAACCAGAACCCCCAAAGTTAGTGTCTCTAGCTGCATATATAGCAGAAGATGGCCTAGTCAGCCATCATTGGGAAGAGAGGCCCCTTGATATTGCAGTCTTTATATGCCCCAATACAGGGGAACGCCAGGGCCAAGAGGTGGGAATGGGTAGGCAGGGGAGCAGGGCGTGGGGAGGGGAGAGGGAACTTTCGGGATAGCATTTGAAATGTAAATTAAGAAAATATCTAATTAAAAAAAGGGTAAAAACAAGTTTGTATACTAAAGAGATGGATGTATATGTTTATTACATAAAGAATTGTTTCTTAGCTGTATATTTGATACTGCAAGACATAATACATCTTCATTTTTTTTTAGGGGTGATATTTTGATTTTGTAATCACTGCTGAGAATGTTATACCTTAATGCGTTATAGAAAATGGCAAAAGTATATTTAGGTCTGTTTCAGAAATTAAAAATATGAATTTTAATGTGACATAAACATTCAGTACACAGCTAATAAATGATACTAAGAAAAGTGATAAGAAAGTAATAAAGATAAAATAATTAAAATTAAAAATTAAAAAAAACTAGCACTGGGAGATTTATTTGACTTATAATTTTGTATTACAATCCCTTACTGTGTCAGGTCAGGAACTTAAAGCATCACTCTACAGCCAAGAGCAGAGACAGCCCTTCCTGCCGGATGTGTGGGTGCTTTTGCTCAGCCAGCTCGCTTCTCTTACACAGTCCAGGCCAGCCTGTGAAATGGTGCTGATATATTTCACACCTCAGTTAGCAATCCAGATAGAGGAGCCATGGCCTCAGACAACTGATGTGGATAATTCCTTACTAAGACTGTCTTCATAGGTGATTTTAGGTTGTTTCAAGTTGACAGTTGAAACTGAAGAAGTTTGTGTCTAAATCGTTTATCTTTTTCTTGTAGGCTATAGAAAAACATCTTATTAAGAAGTCCCGAGGAGGTCTGGTCTTTATTGGGGAGTGGAAGAATGGACACTTGGAAAGGAAGATGGGACACTTGGCCTGCTTTGCTGGGGGAATGTTTGCCCTTGGAGCGGATGGTTCCAGAAAGGATAAAGCTGGCCACTATTTAGAACTAGGGGCAGAAATTGCACGAACATGTCACGAGTCATATGACAGAACTGGTAAGAATGTTTTGATAATGCGAATGACTTAGTCTAAAATAACCTGTAAGTTAGACGTGTTTCCAGAAATTAGGACGAGAGAATATTTGTGCTATTCACTTCAAAATCTTGAACCCTAAGATACCAAATAATTTTTCTTAGCTTTTATTTTAATTCCAGGATATGTTTCCAGTATCATTTTTTAAAATCCTGAAATCTTGGGAGGAGGTTGTTTGTTTTATTCTTTAATTTAGAAAACAATTGTTGTAAAGACAAAAGGTAGAAGATTTGTATGGAGTAATATCACTTATTTTTTAATAGAAGTCTCAAACTATTAGTTTATATTGTTACGCCTATACTCTCAAGAAAATAAAAGGAATCAAAAGAGGGTAGACATTACCTTGAAAGTATAGTTGTTATCTGGCTGTCAGTTTGTCTTTGGCTCAATTCACTAAGAATTTTTATGTTTGCTTAAGAAAATTTTATGACATCGCTTTGGGAAAATAGATAATATTTTTGATCCTCTGTGTTTTAGAGGTTGAAATGGTTTTTTTTATTGTTGATAAAAATTGGTTGAAAATGCAAATACTGCATGCATCTACAGATGGATACTCAGCATACACAGAAGGCCTCCTTCCAGGGACAGTGATGAAAGGGGGCTGCAGACCCGCAGCTCAGACCTGCAGTTTTCTTTGGCTTTACAAACATGTCTTTCTAAGTGAAATAATAGTGAAGACCTACAAACTTATAATTTCTATAGCATCAGAAGTTGAATTGTTGCTTTTCTATAGTAACTCACTTTCTGTTTCAGAGTTAATTTGTCATTAAGTACTGTGACACAAATATAATTGGCTTTAAACTTGTCTTTGTTCATAAACTTTGAGTTAATTTTATATAGTGAGGAATGGAATATAAGGTAAAATTATGTGTTCAATTCTCTCATAGCCTTCAATCTAGTGGCTTCGCTTTTTAAAAAATGTAACTCAAAAGAATATTGGCAATTGTTATTTCAGTGTGTTTTAATATTGGCATTAAGACAAAATTAGTGGTCTGATTTACAATTAGAATTATCAGATTATCAGAGTGAGTGAGAATATGTAGTATCAGTTATACACTTAAAATGGAGTTAACAGTTCAAATTCCCATTATGCACATAAAATCCCATTGCGCATCTTTGCTACACTTTGTCTCTCATTGAGCTGTGAGTAAGACAGCACTGAACATGGATGTATAAATACTCTATAGTATGATATAGAGTCCTTTGAATATACCAGAAGGGGTATAGCTGGCTAATACAGCAGTTCTGCTTTTATTTATTTTACTGTACTTTGAGGCACCACCTGTGAATGGTTAGTTTCATTTACCCATTTGACACAATCTGGAATCACCTGGAGACTTCATTGGGAGGAAGTCTCACTGAAGACTGGTCTATAAGGTTGGCCTGTAGACTTGTGTTTGGAAGATTGTCTTGACATGCCAAGACCTATTGTAACAGTGGGCAGTACCCTTTCCTGGGTCTGAGTCCTGGATTGTAGAGAAGAGGAGGATGTAAGCTGCACACAAGCACGCACTCGGGTCTTAACCATGGATATAAGTGACTAACTGCTTCCCGTTCCTACTGCCTTGACTTCACACTGTGGTGGGCTATAACATGGAATTATGAGCTCTAAAATAACCCTAAATTGTTTTTGTTAGAGGGTTTGATTACAGCAACAGGAAATGAAACTAAGACACCTCCATACTGATTTCCATAGTAGTTTTGCTGGTTTAGACCCCCACCAGCCCACCAGCCCACCAGCCCACCAGCCCACCAGCAGTATTAAGGGTTCTTCGGTTCTTCTTCTCCACATCCTCATTATTATTTTTTTTCTTTTCTTTTCCTTCCTTCCCTCTCCGTCCCCCTTCTCCTCCTGTTTGGTTTTTTGATATTGCTCTTTATTTACACTTTGCCCTTTCCGTTCTTCCCTCCAGACCGTCTCAAGTACCCCTCCCAATTCTCCTTCAAATTCATGGCCTCTTTTTTTTTTAATTAATTGTTAATTGTATACACATGCATTTGTGTGTGCATATGTGTGTGTGTGTGTGTGTGTGTGTGTGTGTGTATGATATATATCCCTAAATACATCAGTGTGACTTATATGTGTTTTCAGGTCCGACTATTTGGCACTGGATAACAAGTTTGTGTGCTCTTCTCTGGGGAGGACCACCTCTCATGCTCCCCACTTTATTCAGTTGCCTTTAGTTCTTTGTATAGGGTTGAGGCCTCTCAGTTGGCACCACTCTTGTTGAGTGGGTCTTAAGTCCAATTGGAGAGCATTTAGTTGTGACCAGGGTGTTCAGGCCAGTACTGCATCCATAGTGTTACTGTGCCATGCTAGCCCTGGCTGTCCTGGAACTCACTTTGTAGACCAGGCTGGCTGTGAACTCGGAAATCCACCTGCCTCTGCCTCCCAAGTGCTGGGATTAAAGGCGTGCGCCACCACGCCTGGCTTCAATTTGCTGTTCCAGTAACCCCTTCTACTCTTGACTCCAAAGCCAGAGCTACATGACTTAAGCTGCCGAGTTCTGTTGCTTGTGAGTCCCTTGTTCTGTTACATCTTCACCAGCTTTCTGTTTTCATGCCTTTGTCTCCTGAATGCTGGGATTAAAGGTGCTATGATAACTACCATATCTAAAGAACTACAAAACTTAAATACCAAAACTATAAAACTATTAATTGATAAATGGGCTCATAAAATGAAGACACATCTCCAAAGAAAAAACTCAAATGGCCAGAGCTAAGAAATTTGTGGTGATTTAAAAGACCAGCATCACTGAGATGACATCTTCTGGAAAGTGGTTTTCTGAGAGCACAAAGAAGCTGTGTTGCAGAGATAGACATTGTGCTGGCAGCTGGACTTGGTAATATGTTAAGAATCACCCAGGTGGCACTGGTTTAGAAGGCATGAAGGAGTCATGCAGAGCAGCTGAGGCTGGCCACTGGTGAAGGTGTGGCTTCAGTTGCAGTTGACGGCCCATGACTGAACGAGTCATGCAAAGAAGTTGCAGGAGGCTTGGCACCATCAACAGAGTCTGATTGTCAGTTTACATAACAAGCTGAACCTGCAATTCTCTTGGCACCATCAACAGAGACTGATTGTCAGTTTTACATAGCAACAGAGTCTGACTGTCAGTTTTACATAGCAACAGAGTCTGATTGTCAGTTTTACATAGCAACAGAGTCTGATTGTCAGTTTACATAACAAGCTGAGCCTGCAATTCTCTTGGCACCATCAACAGAGACTGATTGTCAGTTTTACATAGCAACAGAGTCTGGTTGTCAGTTTTACATAGCAACAGAGTCTGATTGTCAGTTTACATAGCAAGCTGAACCTGCAATTCTCTTGGCACCATCAACAGAGACTGATTGTCAGTTTTACATAGCAACAGAGTCTGATTGTCAGTTTTACATAGCAACAGAGTCTGATTGTCAGTTTTACATAGCAACAGAGTCTGATTGTCAGTTTACATAGCAAGCTGAACCTGCAATTCTCTTTGTCATGGTATCCCCAGAAGCGTACTGTTTTATTTGCGCCTTGTACTTTTAAGTCTTTTACTGATTTTTCTTGTTTTTGTTCTCAACTTATATCCTTGGACCAGTAAGTACAGTCCTGGTTTTCTTATCTTCCCAGTCTATACTCTGCTGCGTTTTTCTTATGGCTCTTTTATATATTTTTGCCACCATTTTAAAAAATTCTATCTCCTTCTTGATAATTATTTCTGCTCATTCATAATATAATTATTGCCTTGAGAGTTTGTTTCACTTTTATTGTTGGAATTAGAATTAAAATTAATTCAAAAATGAATCATCTTAATGTATTTCACCATGTGGTGAACATAGCAAATTTTAATGTTTAGCTGAGTTCATGGCAAGCATTGTTGAACCTGTTCGTGAGATGGGCACTACCTCAGAAGTAGTTGAAGCATGAGTTACGCTTGGGACACCTGACTGATGGTTGGGACATTGTTTCAGTTTATTTTAAATATGATTTGGGTAAAATACATACATAGGCTTGCCCTTTTTTATTCATAAGTCTGTTTAGGAAAAATCAGTTATTTTTTTCCTGTATGTTTGTGTGAAGTTATGCATAACCACTAAGCAAAATAGTTTTCAGTGAGACGCTCAGGATGTTAATTTCTTATAGCCAATTTCTATTCCAGTTCTGGTATATTGTCATTATAGTTATGCTAGTAACTAGCTAATGTAATCTTCAGGTTAACCTTTAAAATCTTCATCTGATCACCACTTCGTACTGAAAATATTTACATTAGCCTACAAAGTGACACCTTTCATTGTGGCGTTTTCACATTTTGTTTCAGTAGATCCTCCCCACACATGATCATGCCCTTATGCCTCTAATAGTCTCCTTCCCTCTAAGGTGGCTCATAGTAGTCACCCTCCCATAAGACCACGCAAACACACACTCTGTCTGTCTGTCTGTCTCTGGAGAGAAACAGATACAAATTCAAAGCTGGTATCTGCACATCAGAGTGAATATTTGTGGTATTTGTCTTTCTGAGTTTAATATTCTTCACTGATTTCCATATACATCCATCTTCCTGAATATTACCTTTTTCTTCAGGGGAAGGAAAAACAGAAGGAACCTAGACTACAATAACCTGCCTTTGGATTACTGTCATCTCAATGCTTAGGATGTTGGATCTTTTAAAAAATGTTTTTGCTTGTTTATTCTTGTCAGAGTCTCATTATGTACTAAGAATGGCCTTGAATTCAGATTCTTTTCCAAGTAGTACCAGGAGTTACTAGCAAGTATAGTCAGACAAGAAAGAAGAAATGAAGGACTTTAAGATCAGAAAGGAAGAAGCAAAACTATCTTGATTTCCACATGACGTGATTATGTATAATAAAAACTGCACACACATGCATGCACACAAACAAACCCTGTTAGAATGGATGAATTAATTCAGTACAGTGGTGGGATACAAATCAGTGTGCAGAAATCAGTTGCATTTCTTTACACTAATAGCAGTCTAATGGAGAGAGAGATCAAGAGAAGAACCTTATTTATGATAACATCAAAATAATCAGGGCTGAAAGAAAGCTCTGTAGTAATACTTGCTGTGCACATTTGAGGATCAGAGTTCCTAGCACCCACATAAAAGCCATATAAAAATACACCCACTGGGTCTGGTGTTTCTATAACCCCAGCACTGACAGGTGGAGACAGAAGAATGGCTGGGGCTTGCTTGCTGCAAGCCTAGCTGAAAATTTCCATGTTGTAGACTCAGCCAGAGACTAGGCTTCAAAGGAACAAGGCAAAGAGTTATAGCATAGGATACTTAATATCTTCCTTCCCTTGACTTCTGGATGCAGTGCGTGCACACTCACACTTATAAGCATACTCCCCTACCACACACACCCTCAAGAATAATACGTAATGAATTGACTTAACCAAAGAGAAAGATTGTGAGGTAAAAATTACAAAATATTGATGAAAATAATTGGAAGTACAAATAAAGGGACAGATAGTATCTGTTTGTGTTTATGGATTGTATGCTTTGTATGATTGAATGGCTTTGCATTCGGTTTCAAATTACTACTTAGCTCTTGGCAGAGTCAGATTTAGCATCATATTGCTGTGTATTCTTCTAAGGGGTACTTCATGCCAGATCAATAGAAATATTTGTAATTCTGTTAGAAGAAAACCAAATGTAGTTATTTTGAAACAATTCATTTTGTTACAGTAACAATACAATAACCAAAGTTACTTCAGGGCTGGAATGTATCTCATCCTCTTATGTGAGAGGTTCTGGCTTTGGTCTTTAACACCAAAACAAATAAATAAAAATCAAAACAGGAAGCAAGAAAAGTCACAAAAGATAAAGATACTTCATACCTCTTCCTTTTAGAAAGAATAGTAAGTATTCCTTAAAGCACACACATTGTTTATGCGGCTTTTTTTTTTTAATGTTACAGCATTGAAACTAGGTCCCGAGTCATTCAAGTTTGATGGTGCAGTAGAAGCTGTGGCTGTGCGGCAGGCTGAAAAGTATTACATCCTTCGTCCAGAAGTAATTGAAACCTATTGGTATCTATGGCGATTCACCCACGACCCAAGATACAGGCAGTGGGGCTGGGAAGCAGCACTGGTAAGTATGCCAAGTTCTCCTCTTGTCCGTGCTCATTGGGTAGGGCTGTCCCCTGCACCATTTGTCCTCCTCCCAGTTACTTGATTTTGAGAACTGTACACTTTCATTTCTCTGGGGCAGAAACTATTCTCATTTGTTTCTTGAACAGTAGGAACTAGGCTTACACTCCTGCTTACTTTCTTAATAGCACTTTGATAAAAGTATGCACGTGGTATTCTACTACGTAACTATAAGGAGCTGTTTAAGAGACAATCTCAGTATTATTATAAAATAAGTGGTATTTTTATAATGTCTTTTTAATGTTTAACCACTGGGGAAAAAAAGCCCAGATTCATAGCCTGGGCAGATGATTCTTGTTCATTTTACCTTGTGTTCTAATAAGTCCTATATAGATCAGGAAATTGTTTTTTAAGAATGGATTAAAAAACAAAATATGATGTACACACATACAACATATGTGTGTGGGGGTGTGTGTGTGGGGTGGGGTGTGGGTGTGTGGGTGTGGGTGTGGGTGGGTGTGTTTGGAAGCAGGAATTTGTTATGATTAGTAAGCAAAGGAAACAGTCCGTTTACTCTTAAATAATAGATATTCACAGAGTGTGATGGTGCACACTTATAATCCTAACCCCCAGGAGACTAAGGTAGGAGCTGTGACAAGTTAGTCTTTAAAACAAACAAAAACATTTATTTATTATTTGTGTGTACCCATGAGCGTGAGTACCTGTGGAGGCCAAAAGAGGTTGTCAGGTCCTCTGAGCTGGAATTACGTGTGTTTGTGAGCCCCCTGGTGTGGGTGCTAGGAACCAAAAGTAGGTCCTGTGCAAGAACAGCAAATGCTCTGAACTGCTGAGCAATCTCTGTAGTATGATAATGCTTATCTATTCTTCACATGATCATTAGGAAGAATAAGACATTTAAATTGCTAAGGAAAAAGCACCGTACCTAAGTAAGGAGACTTTAAAACCCATCGACAACAAATAGAGCTGTAAAAAGAACTTGGTTAAGTACTTTCTACTGTTAAGTAGCTTTCTGTTAGAAGAGAAGGCCATGTGAACAGGAACAGTGGATCAGGGACAAGCAGCAGCAGCGGAGATGAGTGAGCGCTGAGGCCATTGCACAGGAGCTTAAGGTGACAGAGGGGAGAAAGAGTCCACGTGCTCCTAGCTTCTCCTGAACAGTGCAGCTCTAAAGTATGATACATTTGCACCAGCAAGGTGGTTGGTGACTGCGACTTAAAAGTAGAGTTGCTGATAGACTGTTTTTTTTTTTATTTAATGGGTTGACTAATGCATGTTCAAGGACACAAATGGAGATAGAACGTAAGAATTTTAAATTCCAGTCAGGCATTAGAACATAGTAGTTAGCACAGAGCAAATTGCTCAGCTCAATTTCTCAGTCTGAAAAGTAGAGCTGTTAACCTCCTAGGGTTATGAAATTTAAATGCCAGTGCATATGAAATGTTAGCTCTTAAATAGTCACCATTGTCATCTAGACATGTAGGTGTGCACTTCCTGCTACTACTCACCACCTATGAGCCTAATTAATAAGGTTATGGAAATACAATGTCTCAGAATAGAGTATGGGTATAATAAATACCTCATTACCACTACTGTAGAAAGCTCCTAAATAATACATCTACATCTTTAAGGATGTTATGTATTAGTATTTGTACTTGGAAATGATCACATTGAAAGTCAGAGAGAGTGTGTGGGTGTGTTTGTGTGTGTATGCACACAAGTGTATGTGGAGTTAAGAATATTACCATGTGTTCCTCATGTACTTCTTACCTTTTAAAATAGGGTCTCTCATTGGCTAAGGACTTAACCAAGTAGGCTAAGCTGGCCAGCCAGGATAGCAAGTTCCAGGTATCCATCAGCCTCTACTAATCATTGCTGGAATTAGACATGCACCACTGTCCTCAGCCTTTTACATGTGAACTGATCTGAGATCCTCAGTTTTCAAAAAAAGGGCTTTATGAGGCATTTCTCATACTCCTAATTACAAGCTTACTTCTGTCTTGATTTGTGACAGACAGCTCCCTAATTTAGAAAGAATAGGTCAAAATTGACATTTCAGTCAGGAAAATATAAAATATTTTAGAGAGATTATAGTGTTAAGAGAGGGAAAGACACCCAGTACAAGTTTGTTTTTCTAGTATGAGAATATTTCTCTTTGATAACACTATGCTTAGGCTTAATATATTGTCAGTTACACAAATGTCAAATTTTCCTACAGATTTATATGAGTGTTTGTTTTTGTTTTTAGAAGAGACTAGGCTGTCTTAGAACTCACTATATAGACCAGGCTGGCTTTGAATTCAGACAGATCCATCCATCTATGTGCCTCGTGAGGGCTGGATGAGGCCATTATGTCCATCCTTTCTATGAACTTTCTTTTTGAATACAGGTTTTGACTCGTCTTTCAGAATTGAAATTGCACAGAATGAATTGTCTTCTCTGCTCTCCCTCACAGGCTATTGAGAAGTCGTGCCGAGTCAGCGGTGGGTTTTCTGGTGTCAAGGATGTGTACGCCCCAACCCCTGTGCATGATGACGTGCAGCAGAGTTTTTTTCTTGCTGAAACATTAAAGTAAGCACATACTCAAAAGGGTTCTAAGTAAGCGTATTTTAGGTGCTGTATGAAAATAAAAGCTGTCCCAAGTACTGAGACAATTTATATGGTTGCCATACAGATATATATATATATATATATATATAGAGAGAGAGAGAGAGAGAGAGAGAGAAGAGTAATGTTTAAATCAAATTAATTATATCTGTCACTGCACATAATTAGTTCTTTATGGTGACAACTCTTAAAATCCTGTCTTTTTGAAGTATAGTGTTACCTCTGGTCACCCTTTGCTGCAGTGACACACCAGAACTACTTTCCATGTGATTGTAGCGTAGGATTTGGTGGTCCACTGCCCTTCCTGTCGCTCACTGGGCTCTGGCTGCTGCTCTTCTCCTCCTAAGCAGCAGCGTTTACATTCTACATAGGAATGATATCTCGTACAGTTATTTGCTTTGTTGTGCCTGGAGTCTTTCACTGGACACAGTAATTTTTAGATTCACCCAGTCTGATAGAAATGACCCATTTTACCATTTTTAATGGATGAATAATAGTACTGAATTATAGATAAGTGCCACATTTTCTTTATCCATTCATTAATACTTTTGTAGAAGAGTGTTGCTATATGGTTTCTAGATAACTAAAATTGACTATATATTATACTGTATTATGTTTTATTGTAAATGTTTTATGTAGGTGGATTGGTAAATAGCAGTATGTGAAGAATGACTGTAAGTAGATGTTCTGTTGTGGTGGCACAGGTCTCTAATCCTAAAACTCTGGAGACAAGACCCGAGGACTGCCATCTCCAGGCCAGCCTAGGAAGACTGTCTCAAAAATAATAAGTCATGTGTTTCTGCTCTTTGATTTACTTTATAAGCATCTAGGAAATTTCTTAAAGCATAAATATAATGGCCATAACTACAAAGTCTTAGTAGGGCTGAGGTAGGATCAGGCCAATATGATATTTGCCTTTGAACCCAGCTGAGTGTAGATTTCATCTTTTAGGAATGATCATACATTTTGATGTACTAAATGCCAATGTAGCCACCATCCACCATTCTCTCCAAAAGGTCTTATACTAAGGTACATGCAAAGGAAAAATGGGAAAGGAAAAAGACAATGTGGGGCTTAGACTCAAAGCCCAGGTGGAGCTCTGAAAATATGTCTTGGAGAAGATGGAGACATTAATTACATGTGTGCTTTCTTAAAGGCATACACACAAATTTCACTTCATATCACTAGTAACTGAGTTTCATGTTTTCTTTGTCTTACACACAGGTGACTTATAAATACATCATTTGCTCAACAAATGTTTACTGCCCAATACAACTCAGATCACTTGGGAATGCATTAGCAACCCAAAGGGCAAGTATCCTGCTGTGCT
Source organism: Mus minutoides (assembly GCA_902729485.2). Taxonomy (NCBI): domain Eukaryota; kingdom Metazoa; phylum Chordata; class Mammalia; order Rodentia; family Muridae; genus Mus; species Mus minutoides. The sequence continues at coordinate 665,940 of LR749943.1, read as the reverse complement.
CTGATGTAACTGAGTTCATCCACGTCTGCCTAGCTGGGTTTCTCTAATATAAATGTAGTTCATTTATTTATGTCTGGTGTGTTACAGCTGAAAAGGCACATGAGCATCCACATTGTCTTTCTTTCATGAATATTAGTTTTAGTGTTCTTCCGTTTCTTTCAGCCTCTAAGTTAGTGCTGTTCTGTGTTTCCTCTTGCTGTCAGTGCGGAGTGGGCTTCTGTTCTCTTGTTGCTCTATTCCCTCCTTCCCATGGTTGCCATGGACCTGGCCCTCCTTGTTCTTGTATATCCTGTTGGTTAGGCTTGTCTCTACCAGAGCTGTAAGAGCACTGGGCCATAGCAGAGTGACAGCTTTAGTTGTTCTGTGCTTTATCTATAAAGCTGTGGAATTTGACTTAGGTTGTGGTAGAATTTTTCTCTCTCTCCTTAGCTCTTACATGGGGTGTGTGTGTGTGTGTGTGTGTGTGTACATGGGCTTTGCTAGTGCAGGTTTAGCAAAGCACTGATTTGTATCTTCAGCCTCTTGCCGCTTGTTCTCTTGCTACTTCTCACCTTTCATCTCCCTGTCTCCGTGTCTCTCTGCCTCTCTGTATACACACATACTCACATATTTTCCTCATTTAAAAACAACATTGTTTTCTGGATAGTATGAGAGTTCCTAGCATTTGGTGTTTTACCATGGATTTCTAGAGGGGGGTGGATCTGGTTGGGAGGGAGGTGGTGAGGAACTGGGAGGAATGGTGGGAGGGGAAAATGTAATCAGGATATATTGAATGAGGAAAAAATGTTTTCAACAAAAGGTCAATTGTTTTTTAAAATAAGAAGAATGGGGTATTATTCTACATGCTTATAATTCAGTTTTCATACTCAGAAATTTTAGCATTCATACAGTTCGGTGGTGTGACATTCTATTTAATTTTTTTTTCCATTATTTCAAAATCTATTTTATTTTATTTTAATTTTTTCATTTTTTTAAAATCCTAATTCAAGGTCCAGTATTGGAGCCTTTATTGTTTTTGGTTGTCAAATCACTTTAGTTGCCTTTAATCTAGGAAAAATGCTTTTCAGACACATTTTAGTCTTTTGCAGAATTAACATTTTTAAGTGTTTGGATTAGTTTCTAAGAAGAATATCTCTCAATTATATTCCATATTATTTTCTAATTGTTGGGTTTCTCTAAAGCATTTTTGTGTGTGTTCCTCATCCTGCTCTGTGAAGAAGCACATGATAGTAATTCAGTTATTGGTGATTTGGGGTTAGCTTATAGGTCAGATTGATATTATTGTATACCTAATGATGTGTAATAATCTGTCTGAGAAGAGATTCCTTTCCAGCAATCTTTCTGTGGTTATCAGCATCTTTTGCTTGAATCAAATGTAACTGGAGATGTGGGGGTGGTAACTTCGACAGGAGCCAGGGTCCAGAAGACATGCTCGAACACCTTCCGTCCCATGCAGGTGGAAATCACCACCCATTGGCTCCCCGGGCTTCCAGACCTTTGCTTGAATGGAGACCCGCAGCCTACAGACATGTAGAGACAGTAGAAGATCTAGAAGTCCTAGAGTCTTTGATTTTCACCATCAGGTAGTTCCTTTATGCTTCTGAGAACTACAGTGGTCTGTCTCTTTTAGCTTCATCTCTCATCCTTTTACTTGTCCATTCCATCCTTAAACAGGCTTGCTCTACAGTCAGACATTGTAGCACATGAAGCATGTAAATTTGCCTTTCGTTGTCTGTCTCTGTATTTCTCTTCGCTTGGCAGGAATGCCTCTGCCCTGACTGTCAGTTAGCACTCCTCTCCTTTCTAACTTAAGCTCCCATCTTACCTGTTGATGAATGGCTTATAACCATATCTCCAATGCCTCAACCAGTACAGACCATGAGCATTTAGTATGTGACTTAGGGTCAGAAAGAGATGACATGCTGCTTCTTCCCCTCCAGTACATATATGGACCATACCCAGGACATCCACAGTAGTCTAGGTCTCCAGTCATTACATTCACGTTCAGAAAGCCATACTAGTGGATCAATAAAATTAATAAAAAGGATCAAATAAGAATAAACAGAAATAACTATATTAACACTAGCTGAGAAAATTATCAACACTGAACTACTGAATTCAGCTTTGAGCATCCTGGAAGCTGAGCAAGAAGTAATCATTCAGTAAAAGACCATTCTGCACTCTGGGAGTTGGGAGACCACATTATTTTAACAAATGAGATAATGTTTGTGCTACTAATTATAAGATAACTTATACTGCATAACTCATGACCAAATATTGAACTAGTGAGCTTTTTTTCAAAAGCTAAAGACAGTTGAATATTCTCAGTTTCACATGGTCCGACTGTGTATGTATCTGTGTAAGTATGTATTTGTGTATATAACTGTGTGATATCTTCAGGCAGTGATGCTGCCTAGAAGCTACTGAGGTTCTCTCATCTCTTTTAGTTGCATCTCTTATCCTTTTAAAAAGCACAAAAGTCAAAGATACAGCCTTTATAAAAACTAATGACATAATGTTAAGGTAAGATGAGATAAAAGTTCTATGAAAATCAAAATTAACAGTCTTAATACTTCGCAGAGAATTACAGGTTAGCATGGTCCCTTAACTTATTCTCAAGTGTTAGTTAACTCTAATAGGCTTTTGTTAGAAGCTGAGCGGTGTTGAAGATTGTTTTGTCAGGTGGTTATATCTGGTGTAGATCGTTAAAGACTAGCAGTTGGGTGTGTTAACTACTGGATGTGGTGACTTTTTGACATGGCAGCAGCATAGTTACATCAAAGTAGTGTTCTAAGCCTGAATATTTTGCCATGGAAACTATCCCGTGAATTAGCTGTTGCTAAGGATTTTTCCCCTCTAAAATCCAAAGGGTTATTATATGCTGGCTTTTTTGTTTTGTTTCCTTTGGTAGCTCCTATATTATTTGTTTATTATGTGTGCTGATGATTTAACAAAATACTATATAATGAAGAATAATATGAAATAAAATGTGTGATGTTATCAGTAAATCACACATATTAGGTTCATAAGAGACCCATTAACAAAATGCTAGTCGTTTGTGAAAAAATAGTTAGTTGCTTAACTTGCAATACATGAAGATGTAATGGCAGTGGTGGTATTTGAACATTCAGAGTTGATGCTGAAATAGGATGAATTGGTGTCTGGAAGAACAGCCACAAAAACGACAGTAAAATATCATGCTCAGACTGCAGACTCTGGTATTGAGTGGTCCGTGCAGGGAGATTTCAATAAGAAGGGAAAATAACAGATAGTGGTAATGTTTCCAATGTGCGTAATTATGGAGATTGTGATAGGAGTTTAAGAAGAAATTGGTTTTCAGGAAAAGGAATTAATTTTAATAAATAATTTGAAGAGAAAGTTCAAAGGATAAATATTCAAAGCCTGAGTATGAAGAATAAAAAAAGTATCTGTATAGTCCCTTGGAGTTGCCTCACCTAACAGAAATGTTCCCCTTCAATTTGGCAGACTAAACACCAGTATATTAATATTTCTTGAAAGCCATTACAGTGACTATAGAACACTAACTAGTCAAGTACCAGAGGACAAGGACACTTCTGTTAGCACATGTTTAACTGACATAACCGGACAGAGAAAGCCAAAGTACCTCGGTTGATTTGAACAAGCTGGCAATCTGGTCAAATGCTCTGCACCTTTGAAAAGTGGAGTTTGAGAATGGGGGGAAGGGTGTTTCCATGGAATGGTGGACTCTTATTTCCATCCTGCCTCGTCTCTGTCCTAAGTGAAAGGAGATCTTATGAGAGGAGCTTCAGCAACAGAGGCTGTGGACTCTGTCTGAGGGAGCAGGCACTGCTGAAAGTGGAGAGATGATGGAGAGACTTCCTTTTGTGGAAGTTCAGTAGCTCACAAGAAATGAAAAGCCTCATCAAGATAAAATAACCATGTCCTTACCCACTGCTTTAGTAGCAAAGCCCAAGTAAAGACCACCCTACCTCCTGCTTCAGGCTAGCCTTTCAGCACCTCATGTTTAAGCATTGACTTGTGCATTAGCTTGGGAGTGTTTGATACTATGAGATCTGTGTGTGTGTGTGTGTGTGTGTGTGTGCTGTGAGATTCAGCTTGATTACTTAGGCTTGAGAGTTCTTTAAGGTTAACATTTGGAGTGCTCATACGTAAGCAGGTAGTAATGTCACCCTGCTGGGTTCCTCAAATTGCAAGACAGAGCTGCTCTAGGGTAAAAGTAGCTCTAGGAATTTGTGGGTTTTAGTAAAATGTCAGCTGATAAAAAGTCTCACAAGTTGAACAAATCTAGGAGCCTACACTGCCGGGAGCAGCTATCCAGCACCAGCCCACACATTGTTGATGAATTTATCTTCTTTGAATTCTACAATTTCAGGCCTTTCTATCACCTCCTGGCATCAACCAATTCTTCTTAAAAACCATGGAAGTGTTTTCTACCTGCCTTTGGCCCTACAACTCTCCCTGCACAGCTTTTACAGACTCTGAGCTCAGTTGACATGTGTTGGAATCTGATAGAAAGAGCATGCATGTGGAGGTTACCTCACAGCCAGATTTTCTCAGTTCATATGCATCAAGCATCTGGGAGCTAAGGGAAGTTAGGAGTTAGTGGAAAACCATCTTCTTATTAAATTTATTATTAAAGGAAGCAAGACAGCAAGAAATCCTTGTGAATTTGCTGCATTGTGTCTGCTACTCCTGATAATAAAGTCTCTGGGGCAGCAATTGTGTCTATAAGTCTCCATGTCTGAAAGTCAGTCTTATATTATTTGAATCTCACGTATTTTAAAATAAGCTCACCTGAGTAAGTCGTTTAACTTTGTTCTATAGGTTAAGAGCACAGGTTACAAAGCTAAACGGAAGTTATTGGGAAATAATGGGGATAAAAATGTCAGCATCTCCCCACCCTTTAATCCATTCCTCCCTACCAGGGCCGTTGCTTCCACTTCCTTGCTCTTGAATTAGCTTTGCTCTCCAGGTTTGTCTTTAAATCTAAATCATCAAAGTTTAGGAAAGATACACTGTTCATACATTCTATCCAGCAAGCGCTTACTGTTAAGTGCTTGACCTGTGTTGGCTGGTGTTTGCATATGTCAGTGTGTATCAGTAAGTACTATAGGAATTTACATCCAAAACTTCTCTGCATTCTCCCTAACTTACAGTTGCTGTTTCCACGCCATGGGTATCATCTGTATTCCCCATCATTTGCTCTCTACCCTTGCCTTGTCTTCTTTGCAACATCACTTCCTAATGCAGATGTGTGTGTTATGTGAAGTAGGAGTTCAACGTTTGCATCTATGATCACTTAAATAAGTTTTAGTTATGTGATTTTATTATTTCCAATTATATTATTGAGACATTTTTGACTGTTTGAAGTTGTTCCATAACCATTTTTTTTCTCTTCTGTCTTGTAACATTTTTATTTGGTTAGTTTTGGTTTTTGAAGACAAGAGTTTTTCCATATAACAACAGCCTTGGCTGTCCTGGAATTCACTTTGTAGCCTAGGCAGTCCAGGCTGGCTTCAAAGTCAGGAAAATTTGCCTACCTCTGTCTCCTGAGTGTGTCACCACTACCCAGCATAACATAATTTTCTTAAACATTATCAAAGTAGAATATAAATTCCCTGGAATAGATTCGTGTGTGTGTGTGTGTGTGTATTGTTTATTGTTTTATCTTTTAAAAACTGAGGTTTACATATACAAGTTTTAATATTTAATGTATACCAGATGAAGAGTTGAGTCCCTTGACTCCCATGGGGTCAGGTGACAACAGCAGCAGTCTTTTTTTTTTCAATTTTTTATTAGATATTTCTTTATTTACATTTCAAATGATATCCTGAAATTCCCCTATACCCTCCCCCCTCCCTGCTCTCCTACCCACCCACTCCCACTTCTTGGCCCTGGTGTTCCCCTGTACTGGGGCATATAAAGTTTGCAAGACCAAGAGGCCTCTCTTCCCAATGATGGCCAACTAGGCCATCTTCTGCTACATATGCAGCTAGAGACATGAGCTCTGGGGATACTGGCTAGTTCATATTGTTGTTCCACCTATAGGGTTGTAGAACCCTTCAGCTCCTTGGGTACTTTCTCTAGCTCCTCCATTGAGGGCCCTGTGTTCCATCCAATAAATGACTGTGAGCATCCACTTTCTGTATTTGCCAGGCACTGACATAGCCTCACAAGAGACAACTATATCAGGGTCCTTTCAGCAAAATCTTGCTGGCATATGCAATAGTGTCTGCGTTTGGTGGCTGATTATGGGATGGATCCCCGGGTTGGGCAGTCTCTGGATGGTCCATCCTTTCGTCTCAGCTCCAAACTTTGTCTCTGTAACTCCTTCCATGGGTATTTTGTTCCCCATTCTAAGGAGGAACGAAGTATCCACACTTCCTTATTCTTGAGCTTCATGTGTTTTGCAAATTGTATCTTGGGTAATCTAAGTTTCTGGGCTAATATCCACTTATCAGTGAGTGCATGTCATGTGAGTTCTTTTGTGTTTGGGTTACCTCACTCAGGATGATACCCTCCAGATCCATCCATTTGCCTAAGGATTTCATAAATTCATTGTTTTTAATAGCTGAGTAGTACTCCATTGTGTAAATGTACCACATTTTCTGTATCCATTCCGATAAAAACTGCATGGTACTGGTACAGCAACAGACAGGCAGATCAATAGAATAGAATTGAAGACCCAGAAATGAACCTACACACCTAAGGTCACTTGATCTTTGACAAAGCAGCTAAAACTATCCAGTGGAAAAAAGACAGCATTTTCAACAAATGGTGCTGGCTTAACTGGCGGTTATCATGTAGAAGAATTTGAATAGATCCATTCTTATCTCCTTGTACAAAGCTCAAGTCTAAGTGGATCAAGGAACTCCATATAAAACCAGAGACTCTGAAACTTATAGAGGAGAAAGTGGGGGAAAGCCTCAAAGATATGGGCACAGGGGGGAAATTCCTGAACATAACACCAATGGCTTGTGCTCTAAGATCAAGAATCAGCAAATGGGACCTCATAAAATTGCAAAGCTTCTGTAAGGCAAAAGACACAGTCAATAAGACAAGAAGGCCACCAAAAGATTGGGAAAGGATTTTTACCAATCCTAAATCTGATAGGGGACTAATTTCTAATATATACAAAGAACTCAAGAAGCTGGAATCCAGAAAATCAAATAACCCCATTAAAAAATGGGGCACAGAGCTAAACAAAGAATTCTCAACTGAGGAATACCGAATGGCTGAGAAGCAACTGAAAAAATGTTCAACATCCTTAATCATCAGGGAAATGCAAATCAAAACAGTCCTGAGATTCCACCTCACTCCAGTCAGAATGGCTAAGATCAAAAATTCAGGTGACAGCAGATGCTGGCGAGGATGTGGAGAAAGAGGAACACTCCTCCATTGTTGGTGGGATTGCAAGCTGGTACAACTACTCTGGAAATCAGTCTGGCTGTTTCTCAGAAAATTGGACATAGTACTACTAGAGGACCCAGCAATACCTCTCCTGGGCATATGCCAAGAAGATGTTCCAACTTGTAATAAGGACACATGCTCCACTATAATCAAAGCAGCCTTATTTATAATAACCAGAAGCTGAAAAGAGCAGCAGTCATTTTTATAAGGTCTTTAAAAGTAGAAGTGAGGTTAAGAAGACTGTAGCCCACATCCTTCCCTGGCTGTGGCTTGGGGCTAGATTCAAAGTCATTTAGTGCTGTGAGTGTTCATTGAGAGAGGAACTGATAGAACTAGAGCCAGGGTCACCTGTGAAAACTGGAGGGATCAGAGCTGTGGGCTGTTGTCAGTGGAGTTGAGGGTTCAAATGAGCTGAAGTAAGAACATTGAAACAATAGAACTCTGCTTAGAAGTTACACACGCAGGACACCTACAGCAGTGGGTCTCAAGCTGGAGTCTGCATCAGCACTGTCTCAAAGGATTCAACAGGGCTTCTTACTAATGGCTTCTAGAGTGCGCGCTGCTAGCGAGTTCACAGGTGGTCTTAGGGAAGCACTGATGAAGACTCAGGAAACTGTGACAGAGGCGCTGTCACACCATGATGTCAGGTAGCAGCCACTGCTTACCTGCTATATCCATGTCTCTTAGTCTCCTTGAGCCTCTGATAGAGTACTGGAACCATGAGTTTCCATCTTCAGCCCTTGTAGCACCTGTCACAGTGCAATCCAAGGGTTAGTTACTGCACACACACTGAATTTTAATTTTAAGCAATTATAATCATTTGTTCGCTTTTAAAACCATGTACTTTAAAATGCCTTGCCATTCTCCAGTGCTTCAGTAGAGGGAGCTATGACACAAATTATACTAAGTAGCAACAACACATTTTTTGACTTCCTATTTTTGTCAGTCTCTACTGAAGATATTAGGTGAGTGCTTCATTGCTGTTTTGTCAGATTTGTTAGACTGGATAATTACTACCCTGGTTAATGTCGTCGTCGTCGTCGTGTTCTGGGCAGTGATGTTTTGGCCAGTGGTGGACCACATATTCCTCAGTGGTCCCACATATTCTGTCATCTGCTGGCCATCTCAGTTCATATTACCTCTCTGTAATGCTCACATGCTGAGGGAAGCTCTGACTGTACTCCTCCAAACCCAGCCCATCCATCAGTACATGACCCCTGAGTGCAGAGGATACAGTTCCACCTTCGTATGCAGTCACTTATATCCGTACCCAAACTGCTCTGCTTTCTATTGCATTGCCTGCTTTGGAAACTGATTAGTTTGAATCATATGGTTTGGCATTTTAGCAGAGTGGTCTATATATAGTTATCAGCAGTTCCTTCCCTTCTGGTGGTGCTATTTCATATGCTGATGGGGATGTACAGTTTGTTTATCCCTCTCCTTCTGATGGTCTACTAGATAATTTTGAAATGAGTAAAGGAAAAATGGTTGCTCATCCCTCGACTATGGCAATCTGTGTACACTTAACTTTTCTTTAACTTAAAATTTTACTCATAAACTAATTTTATATAATATTCTATTATCAATCAGTTATTAAAAACTATGAATAATAGTATGTGTACTTTTTTAAACAATTTCTGAAAATTACAAAGTGATGTGTCTTCTGCTATTCTTATAGCCTTCACTGTTTCATAGGCTTTGCACAGGTATGTGGATTTTTTTAAGAAACTTATTTCATCAGGTCTAGCTGTGCATCTTCATCGAAACTGCTCAGAATCAGTCACTGGTTTTCTCTGCAGTCCCCAGTGAGCCCACTTGATTTCCTGATGCATTGACTCGTGTTTCTTCCTTTTGTTTTCAGATACTTGTACCTGCTGTTCTCTGGGGATGACCTTCTACCTTTAGACCACTGGGTATTTAACACGGAGGCACACCCTCTGCCCGTGTTGCGCTTAGCCAACAGCACTCTTTCAGGTAATCCTGCTGTCCGATGAGCACAGCCCCAGAAGGACCGTTCTTACCTGTGTTTTGTTTACATGGACCACTACAGAGACTGTCTGCAGAGGAGAGGCGGCTGTGGGAAACCGGGACCTCTATGTCAGTATGCCGGATGAGACTCTTCCCTGCAAGACTTTTCATTTGTACATATATCAACTTTGAAATTATTCCATTTTATACCTGACCAAAACAAGTTCTGGTACACATAGGACAGAGACCTGATGTGTGTTGATTCTTAATGAGATGGCCACATGAGAAACAATGTCTTATTCTATACTGTCAGTGCAAGTCAAGAACATAGAGCACCTTATAGGAGCTAGAGATGGCTTTTTGAACCAGTTATACATTTGTTTTCTCCCACAGTGGAGCAGCTCTCAAATCAAATATAACACATTGTGTAGCCCCTTTCCTCTATTTTAATAATGGAACAAACCGAATGAACAGGAACAGAGGAACATGTAACTACATTGTAGCATGAAGACTTGGGAAAGAAACAGATACTGTCCCTGTCTGAATTTTCCAGCTCCTCATTGGATTTTTACCAGACTGGCAACCATTTCATTCCCAACCTAGTCATTGAAATCTATTTAGATTTAGTTTTTATCTGAGGGGCATGATCTCATGAAGAATATTTTTCAAGTCTTTGTCTCCATATGATATGCTGAACCTGGTATTTATCATAACTGCTGCTTATGAGCCGGAGTGTGGGAGTGTGCATGTAGCTCACGCTAGCATTGGGAGCATGATGGAAGGAGGGAAGGTGCCAGATTGTTGCCTTGAAACCTGTTTTAGAGAAATCCTTAATTTTGTTAGTAGCAAATTATTCTTGTGAGCCAGCTACTGTATCAAGCAAACATTTTCTGCTTTAATCTCATAACACAGTTAATAGAGTCATTCACCTTACAACTTCATGTGGCTTGGCAAAATTGACTCTACTGTCATACAGCTCTGTAGTTGCTAGAACAAACCTAATGGCTTGTTGTACGGCTTACTAAAGCAAAACATAGCAGTGTCCCTTGAGCAGGTCAGGTTCTTCACTCCTTACCTCACACACATGATCTGTTCACAAAGATCTATGTTTTTAAGTTTCTCCAAGATATTATCCATCCAAAGAATTACTAGAATAGCTTCAGAATAATTTTCAGTGGCAAATGTGTGATGTAAAGAATCATACTCACTAAAACTGACACGAACCTAAGGGACTTAGAGACCTGCTCTGGTTATTTTTGTTGTTGATATTGCTCTATATTTTGGCAGAAAAAAAAGGTAAATTTTTATTAAGAACTATAATATAATATAAATAGTAATGCTTATAAATTTTCTGTCCCTTGAATTTCTGTGACAATTCAAGACACTTTCTTTTTTTTTTTTTATTTCGTACATACATCATCTATTGATGACAATAAATTTGAGAACGCTATAATATTTTATGAAACACTTTGCTTATGAACTCTACTGTGGATTTCTGAAAACTTATTTCCTTGGTTGGTAGCTTTTATTTTTAGCCTTGTACTAGCTTATAGCAGATTTAAACTGTGGAAAAAATATAATTGGACATGTTATAAGGTGACTGACCATCTTACAGTGAAAATCATTCTGATCCTCAGAGTTGAGCCAGTACTCCATAAACTTGCCACCTCAGACTTGTTCAGTATTTATAAAAGACAACATGGAGAGAGTGAGTTCTAGCACATTTCAAAACTATAATATCTTTTCCTACTTGAAATTTTTAAACTGTAAATGAGAATGGTAGATGGCTTTTACTTTAGAAAAAAAAAGATGAGGTTTTGGTTCTCAGAAAAAAAGAAAGTGAGCCTTCCTCAAGCAGCACAAGCCCCCTCCCACGTCAAAAAGTGAGAAACTGAAGGTGCCAAAGACCAGCGCAGCAGGCAGGGGACCCTCTACTCACACTCATGCAGTAAAGGCGCCATCTTGGTTCCCCGGGAATGCTCCAAGGAGACAAGAGTCCCCCACCCACCCAGTGCTCTGCATTGTCCACGTGATCCTAGAGCAGTAGAGAGAAGGCCCAGCTGTGAGCATGGCATGTTCACACAAAGATCTTAAGACTCACTTGACCGTCCGCACTCTTGTGATAAGAACTAGAACTTGTAACGATGCTTTTTCTTCTTTGAATACCAAAGGCAATTAAAGTCAGGTACAAATGACTTGCCAGTGTCATGTTTGATTTTGTTAATAGAATTTTTTAAAATAATTTTTTCCAAAATCTACCATTATCCCATATTTTGCTTACTTTTAAAGTGTGTGTTTTCCTCCATCGTTCATATACTTAGTGTTTGTAAACCTTAGTACTTTAGACTCCATATCATTGTGTTTATAAACCCTGAAGGGAACCCAGAAATGCCCACTAACTGATGTCTCTCCAAAGAGCTGGTACCTCACCTTCAGCTTTGGGCAGATTCTTGCAGAATAAATAATACATAAAAGTAGGGACTATTGAACACCTTCTAATTCCAGATTTATTGCTCATTTTAGAATCACACCTTTTGGTTCAAACCTGAGTTTTCAAAATTAATGAACCAATATGAAGCTCGTAAAACTAAGAATGAGCCCTTCACCAAGAAGTCTCACTGCAGAAAAGCAAGTCCTGAGGTGAAGGTTCTTTCTTCCAGGTGGGCTGCACCTTTTGTGCGCCTCTAATGCCAGCCTGTCGTCGTCGTTCAGCTGGGGTCTGTGTGCAGGAAAGCCTGGGTATTAGAGGAATGCATTCTTTGTGCAGGATACTGACTACCTGATCCCCTATGGTGTCATCTCGGGCGCCAAGGCAATCTGAGGTCATGCTCCTCAGCTTCTCTGTTTTACTCTTTATTACCAAAGTGTGTTTGTCAGAACTCTGAATTTGTTGATAAAGATTGACAATGAGTCTCCCTTCGGGCAGGATTTCTCTGAGCGAGTGCACTCCTAAGAGAATGAGGGAATAAACAGGTACAGAGAGCATGTCATACGTGCCAAGCTCCGCCTGGCACCACCCGGCCTTACAGCACGTCACATGATCCCAGTGGCATCTTCTGTATGAGAGTGTTCTGTAGCATTTTAAATGTTCCCCAAAATGAATCATGTTTCAAAATTCTTAATTTTATATTTCATTTAAATTAAAAAGGAAGATAAAAGGTTTATAATATATTTTAAACACTGTTACTATATAATACTAACAACAAAAATTGTAGTTAATAACTAAAGACTCTTGAAAAATGTCAAAGAAATATTTGATTTCTGCTGCATCTTTGACTAAAATATTTACTTCAGAAATAAAATCATTTGTATTTTGTTATTACTTTAGTTACATGACTAAGATCAATACTTTGTAGAAGTCTGTGTTACTTTATATTTAAAAGAAAAATTGTTCCTTAATTCATGGGTCTACAGTGCAGTTGTAAATTGTTTTTTCTCTAGTACACTTCCTAATAACGGTGGCATCTGTATTTCTCACATATAAAGAAAATATACTAAAACTTCTTTAACCCAGTTACTAGAGCTTAATAGATGTAACTTTAGGTTCCTTCTTTTCTCTGGGCTCTTTATCCTGGGATTGGCTAGCTCCTGCCTCGTCTGTTTTTGCCTAGCTGTGTATATGTACAGTTATACACAGATCTGGAGAATGGTCTGCTCACTGATAGGTAGATGATAATTGCTGTAGGCTGCACAGCCTGTCTGCAGAGTATTTATGTCATCAGCATCTGACCAGGAGCTGTTTCAAGTCACTCGCTGTAGTTCAGGGACACTTAAAAGCATGCCTCTGTTCTTCAGCTCATCCTCACCCTGATACAATTATTCTGTTTGCTCTATAAACAGCCAGCAAGCTTTTCTGTAAACAGCCAGAGAGTGTTTTAAGGTCTGCCAGTCATGTAGCTCTCTTATTACTCATTTCTGCTTACAGCTATAAATAATATGCAAATACATGAGTGGAACTGTGATGCAATACACATTTAAAAAAAAAAAAAAGACAGATGGAGGCCTGGATTTGCCTCTTATATCATAGCTGCTGACCCCAATCCAGAATTTAATTTGTTTAAGACCCTCTAACCTTTAACCTGCATCTTTTCTCTTTTTTATTTGCATAATTCACTTTAAAGCAGAAATATGTGTGTATGTACACTTGTATGTATTTGTGTCACCTAAAGCTGTATATTTTGCTCTCTTGAAAGTAGATATATTTTTCGGGATCTCTTCAGGTTTTAGGATATGATTGTCATGAAAGAGGCAGAATGGGAGGATAGGCTTTCGGCACCTGTCTCTGTCTTGTTCAATTTCATAATTCCAGATTGCTCATAAAGAAGTAATCTGTATGGCATCAAAATACTCATTTCTAACTTTACCTGCTGACCAACACTTGGACCAAGACCTTGGGATGTAGGAATGTATGCACTCTCTTCTCATAGAGCTTTCAGATGAGAGCATAATAGAATTCTGGATCATGGTGCTACGGAAAACAGTCTTTTTGCAAACTGTGGGCAACACAAAATGGGTTATGTGCCCAATTCACCCCTTGGTACAGCCACTGCTAGTATGTAGGGTGCTGACTGCTGTTAACCCTAGATCAGCGTAAGTCTGAGTGAAGGTATGTTCCCTGAGGCACGCCCCCTTCTTGCTTCATTTCACAATGCTTTCACAAGTATGTCAGTATGCATTACTTTGCAATCAGAGCATCCTTCAACCTCAGCTTTATACTTGCACTGTTTAACAGCCAATCAGCAGCTGCAGGACTCATGAAAGGTAAAAGTCCGTGGTATCATCTTACTAGCATATATGCTGTGGTGTGCCAAGCCTGATGGGCAGTAAGCTTCCTGTGATGTTTGTCCAGCACGTCACTATTTTCAGAAATGAAACCCGTATTCAGAATGATGGGGCAGAGAGAGCTCGTCTCAGCCTTTGTCGTGGCGTAGATGAACTGCCTTTCTAGGCCCTGCCTACTCCAGGTCACTTCCGCTCTGTGTGCACGTGAGCTTCAGTACTCCAGAAACACTCAGAGCATACATGCAGAGCAGGCAGACACCTTGCAGTAACCTGTATGCTACAGAATCCTGCATAGTGCACAATAGAAAACCATGAGAAGCAGAGCTCTTGATTGACAGAAACTTAGATGTTCATTTTTGCTGGGTTAACTAAATACAGTATCCCTGATTACAGTATCCCTGATTATAATTGTTGGTTTAGAAGTTGAAATGCCATTCTTTATTCTCACTGGCCTCAAATTCGCTGATAATTTTTCCCTAAACTAATAAGTGGGTAAGTATAACCTGTGTTGTTACCCACTGGCTGCTCCTAAACTGGTTTCCAGTCATGTCCTCCATAATGTGATTTTTTTATAAATCAAAGGTAATATTGTATATTGAAGATCAAATAAAGATGTTCTTTAAGTGAAAAGTCTCTCTCTTTTTTTCACCCTACAGTGATAAACTGTTCAGTTTCTTCCTGTCTATATAGAAGAGCAACTTCGGCTTTGTTTACAGGAACTGGGGTTCAGTCTTCACTGTTTGAAGCATTTCTTTTGGCTTCGTCTGTTTTCACAGTTCTTGATTTTTAAGAAAGATAAAGAGCTTGTTTTTAATACACTGACTTGAAAAGTAGAGCTTATTGTCCCCTCCTGCAAAACAGCCTTAAACTAGTCAGGAGTGAGGCAATCCCAACAGCAATTTGGGACACTTAGGAATTTTTACATATAAACTTTTGGGTGGGCATGTCTTCATTTCTCTTGGGTATATATGTATCTAGAAAGGAAACTGCTAAATCATGGTACAGTTGTGCATAACTTGTTTTTATTGCCACAATCTTCCAAGTGACAGTCTGTGGAGGTTTCATCCCTCCACTGTCTACCCACAGGAAGCTGAGACCACTGTCGTGATCTTTAAGTTCAAATTGTACATTTGGATATGAACACGCCATGGTGCACATGTGGAGGTCAGAGGACAGTTGTGGGAGGCATTTCTCTCCTTCCCCTTCCCCACGTGGCTCTCTGAGATTGAACACAGGCTGTAGGGCTTAGTGGAGAGAGCCTGCCTGCTGAGCCTGCCCATCAGCGCTGTTTAGTGTTAGTTCCCAGCTCCGTAGTCACTGGCACTGGCCATCCATACAACCAGTGCCTCTCTTCAGATTAACTTTGCGTATGCTCTGTCCATTTTTACCTCTTACTAAGCTGTGAATCCACTCTGGTGTTCTCTAAGATGTTGATGTGCCCTCTGTCTTAATGGTGCCCTTGAAGAACAGAAGAGTTTAGAATCGATGGAGTGCAAGGCCAGTGTGTTCTCTGATGGAATATGCTTTCTTGCCTTATTTAGTGTCACCGTGAGTTTTTATGAAAAGCTAACTTGCTTTAGCTCTCACACAGAGAGAGGCCTGTTATCAGTTCCGAGTTTATCCCTGCATGTATGGTGAAGGCCTACTGGTACTGTTGTGTGTGGACAGCGCTTGCCCTTGCATTGCCCTGGCACCTCTGAAGTGGCAGTGGATGGCTGCTGTAAGGCTTTATTTCTAGGGTCATCTTGCTGACTGACACTTGTCTACTCTAGTCTACGGCTGTGGGAGTGTTGGTGGGTAGCTGGGCAGCAGTGTTTTTCAGCCAGCAGTGGGCTTTGTACTTCTTTAATGGAATTTGCACCCCTCTGTTAATAGGCAGTGTTTTGGGCATCTGACAGTGGGCTAATTGCAACTGGCATCTCACAGGCTACAAGGCAGTGACAGGGCAGCTTTAAGTCACCTCATCTTTTTACTTAAAAATAAAGATCGATTAAATCATTACTAGAACAACTAGATTCTTAACTTACGGGATCTCCCCCACCCAAGAAAATGGTATTTTTTTTATCTAGTGATTTGCCTGGATGACTTACTGGTGTCCAACCACCGATGTCTGCTCAGTTCCCTGCATATTTCTTGAACCTGGATTCTCGGGAGACAGCTCTGTAGCATGTTAACTCAGTGGTTGGCCAGTGTTTGTCAGAAGCTTGGGAAGAGTTCTGTCCTTGCACATCTCTAACACACACACAGTGCAGACTTAACTGCTCTGAGTAGTCTCAGCAGCCCAACTGATGACCGAACCCACAGCTCGAAAGAGAGAGCCGGTCCCTGCAAGTCATCCCCTGACCTCCACAGGTGCCCATGGCACCCTCCCCCAATGAAAATGACGAGACCTGCATATGCTACACAGTGCCCTACTGACTTATATCTCTGCTCCATCTGTTCCCAAGGAGCAGTGCCTGGGTCCTGAGCATCACTATACTATAGTGTAGACCCACCCCTGCCCACATAGCCCACCCCACTCTAGTAGAACCGCTACTGAAGTGACCGGAGGGAAGGGAACCTGGTACTGTGGTTGACCACGGTGCAGCTGCTTCTTAACAGAATAGACTGGGCATCATTTTATTCCAGGTACTTGTGGACTAAACACCCCAGTCCTTGGAGCCCAGAACTCTTCCCACCAGACCAGACCACCTCATTTAAGGGTGACCACAGTCCACTCTCTTGTTTCTGCACATTGCTAAAGCCATTTAACATGAAGAAAAAAAATCTAGCCATGAGCAAAGAGCTAAGTCAAGCTCATTTTGTCTGTTGTTGATTTGTTTGGTTGGTTTTTTTTGTTATGTTTTTGTTTTGTTTTTTGGTACTGTGGCTGCACTGTGAGCCTGGAGGCAGGCTTAGGTAGGGAGAACAGTGAAATCTAGCCAGTATGAAGCCGGCCAAAAATTGTACTTTATCTTCCCCTGGCTGAGTGTAGTAAACCTGTAGGCAAGTTATTCAACTTTGGGTATGATCTTATTTCCTGTGAAATGGATCTGGGCTAGAAAACTTGAAGGTGACTCATGGCATTCTGTTTCAAAATCTAACCTGCTTGCCAGCAGCTGTATACAGAAGTCAAAGTAAAACCCATACCTTCAGACAAGGACTGGCTATCTTCATACTGGAGAGTGTATGTGCCAGTGCGCGGGCATGTGTGTGTGTGTGTGTGTGTGTGTGTGTGTGTGTGTGTGTGTGTGTGTGTGTTGTTCACACTTGACCATTAACAGGGGACACCAAGATTTTCCTCATGCTTGGCATAGGTGTAGAAAAGGATAAGAAGGAAAGATACTCTAAGTGACTGATACTAGAACTTAGGGGGACAGTGTCTTGTCTTTTTCATTGGGAGAGGGTGCCATGGGGCACCTGTGGAGGTCAGGGGATGACTTGCAGGGACCAGTTCTCTCCTTTGAGCTGTGGGTTCTGGAGATTAAATTCAGGTCTTCAGTTGGGCTCTTGAGACTACTCAGCAGATAAGTCTGCTCTTCCAAAGGGCCTGGGCTTAATTTCCAGCAACCTGAGGCAGTCTACATCTTGTCTACAACTCCATTTCCAAGGGATCCAATACTCTCTTCTGGCCTCCATGGTAACCAGGTACTCAGGTGGTAAACAGATATACATGGAAGGCAACACACACATTTAAAAAATAAATAAAACTCTCAAGTATAAGCTCTTCTTTGAAAGTCTGGTAGAATTCCTCACTAAAGCCATCTGCCCTGGGCTTTTTTTGGTTGGGAGGTTTTTAATGACTTTTTCTATTTCCTTAGGGGATATGGACCTGTTTAGATAGTTTACCTACTAACTTTGGTACATGTTATCTGTCTAGAAAATCATCCATTTCATCTAGATTTTACAGTTTTGTTGAGTATAGGCTTTTGTAGTAGGATCTGATGGCTTTTTAAATTTCCTCAGTGTTGTTATATCTCCCTTTTCATTTCTGATGTTGTTAATCTGGATACTGTCTCTGTGCCTTTTAGTTAGTTTGGCTAGGGGTTAACCCATCTTGTTGATTTTCTCAAAGGACCAGCTTTTGGTTTTGTTGACTCTTTGTATGTTCTCTTTGTTTCTATGTGGTTCACCGAGTTTGACTATTTCCTGCTGCCTAACTCACAAAACAGCAGGCTTAGGGCAGATTGAGCCAGAGTAGAGCAGAGGGAGAGGAAACCAGAGATAAAGCAGGTTAGTCACTTAAGACTCACTGTCTCTTGTGAAGACTAATTCTAATCTTGTGAAACATAGAAGCCCCAAGAAGACGGCAGCGTTACAAAGTCATCTGCCTTCAAGGGCTTACTTTGGTTTCTGGGTGGTGAGTACAGTATACGGGAGCCATAGTTGGAAAAGAGAGAGCAGCTGGCTGGGAGGAGGGCACTGAAATAAGCCAGATGAGCAGGTTGACTTAGAGCAGCTGTGTAGACCAGGGATTTGCTCCAGGCATTTGGGAGACAATAAGAAGTCAGACGTCATGCTAAAGCTTTTGACCAGAACAACTAGAAGAGGTGTTACTACTTATTGAATAACTTATTGAGGACTTTAGGAATCTACTCTTGGGCCTGTTAATGTTTTTATGTCCTGGACAATGAATAGAAGAAGCTAACAAGCCTAGAGTTCAGGTAAGGTTCAGGAAGAGAGACATTTGCCCACTTAACAGTATGTATCCCTGGAGACTTGTCTGGACAACTTGGGGTGTTTAGGGCAACCAATAGAGACAGAAATCATTCAAGGGCTTGGTCTCTCTCTCTCTCTCTCTCTCTCTCTCTCTCTCTCTCTCTCTCTCTCTCTCCTATTCCTTAGATTTATTTATTATGTATACAGTGTTTTGCCTGCATATGTACCTGCAGGCCAGAATTCATTATACATGGTTATGAGCCACCATGTGGTTGCTGGGAATTGAACTCAGGACCTCTGGAAGAGCAGAAAGTGTCTTAACCTCTAAGCCATCTCTCCAGCCCAACCAAGGGCTATTTCTAATTTGACCTCTTGCTATTGATAAAACTGACCAAAAGCTACCTAGGGAAGAGCTAGCTAATTTGACTTTATTTCCAGGTCACAATCCATCATTGGAGGAAATCAGGACAGGGAACTCAACAACCAGGGAGGGATGTTGCTTATTGACTCATATTCAGCTAGTTTTCTTAAACAGCCCAGGCCCTCCTGCCTAGGGCTGACACCGCCCGAAGTGGACTGGGCTCTCCTACATCTATTAGCAGTCCAGACAGTGTCCTCACAGATGCTCACAGGTCAATCCAATGGAGGTAATTCTTCAGGTAAGGATTCCTCTTATCAACAACTCTAGGCTGTATCTAACTGACAGAGAAAATGAGCCAGGACAGGCTGAGACCAAAGTACCCAGTGATCACAGGGCATATGGTGGAAGGAAGGATCCTGAAAAGTAGGAAGAGGAGAACCTAGCAGCCAAGATGTGGTGTGGGTGTGAGCCACGACCATTCCTAGAGGCTGTGAAGTGACAGGATTTGGATATGGGATGGTGGGTGTAATACCAGCTTAGAGAAGGTTTGTATGAAATAGAAGACATGAAGACTAATGGGAACAACTGTTTGCAGGCATTTGCTTCAGTAGAGAAGCATAAAAGTGAGAGGAAAGCCGGGCGTGGTGGCGCATGCCTTTAATCCCAGCACTTGGGAGGCAGAGGCAGGCAGATTTCTGAGTTTGAGGCCAGCCTGGTCTACAAAGTGAGTTCCAGGACAGCCAGGGCTATACAGAGAAACCCTGTCTCGAAAAAAAAAAAAAAAAAAAAAAAGTGAGAGGAAACCAGGAAAACTGTGTGTGTAGGGACATGTGTTGCTGTGGTTGGAGTGATCTGCAGGAGCCATCACTCCATCATCTTAGGGATGGAGTGGTCATGGCCTCTAGACTTTGGTACTCTGGCCTTTTGTCACCAGGAGACAGGAAATAGGAGAAATGACTGGTGAGGTTAGTGAGAGGTCCAGGAGCTCCCAAGAACTGTTCTTTCTCAGTGTAGTGGGGAATTAGTGAGAGTGGGAATGAGAGAGGTGGCATCAGGGAAAAGTGACTAGAAGACTGTTTCATAGGAACATGAACTTTTCAGGACTACCAGAACCCCAAAATGGGCTCTCTGCCAATTCTCCCGTCGCAGGCAACTTTAAAAAGCCAAATGAAATTCCAGGTAACAGGGGAGATGGGACAGCCCTCATTTTAAAAACAGCATTAAATAACTAAAAAATAATGATGTGAGTATTAAACCAAAATACCAGAATATGTCTTGAGTAAAGCCAAAGAAGGAAGCCCTGCACTCGGTCCTGCCAACCATGACCTGAGGGCTTGTGCTAATGTGGAGAAGCACCTAGGGTGCCTTGAACGTGCTTCTCAGCTGCTCACCCGAAGCTCTGGATACTTTATACCTCATCCAGGCATGAGGAAGGGTTCTGCTGTCTGCTGGGCCAGGATGCCTAAAGGCCCATGTTTGAGCAAGCACTTGCATGTAACCTAGAAACTGGATCATTTTGTTTGGAGGTACCAGCCTTGGGAACAGGAAGTCTTTGGACAAAGAAGAACAGAATAGGAAGGAAAAGGAAGATGGACTTGGGTGGGAGCTGGGCACTGCTGAGCTAACCTCTGAATACCCAGGGCTCCTTCAGCTTTCTGTCCCCAGCCTGTCCTTCAGAGACTGTTCCCCTCACAGGGCAGTGCATGGCTTCCAGCCCCTCATCTTTTCCTAGCCTCATTGCTTCCTGCTTAGCAACTTGCACTGTACTAGCAGCAAAATAGGTGTCTGGGGGTAGCTGATGGGGAAGGAAAATAAACTGATCCCTGGGCAGGCTGGACAGAAAGTGTGCTCACTTGATGACGTGTGCAGGCTGGATGCAGAGATACTGACAGGCAGGTGTTGCACATGCGAGGATACCAGCATTTGTGAATACATGGTTCACTCTGTGTGACCAGTGAGAAGGATTGGGTATGATGGGATGCAAGACTACCATCCATCCCACTGACTGAGCTCAGCTCATGGAGACAAGGAGAAAGGCTTATCCTACTGCACCTAGCAAGCAAGAAAGGACAAGGCCAGAGGCAGATAACCTTGTGATCCTGGCCTGCACAAAGAACCAGCACCACAGCACCTCCTTTTCCCGGACAAGAGAGAGCACGTCTCCCAGGAGGCTATGGTCTGTGTGCTGGGTTCCTTCAGTGAATGGAGCAGAAGCCATTGGCTAGGTAGGCATAAGAGATGAGATGTATGAGAAGGACTCAGTCTTCAGAAAGCTGGAGACCCTGGCTTAGAGGATGGATAGACACCAGGGCCTGAGGATGCTGAGCCTACAGAACCCCACCCAGGCAGTAGTTCTTCTGTCAAGCATGGTGATGGTATTTTTCCCCTTCCCACAAACCAACCTAGTATCTGTCTCTTTCACAGCGGGGTGCATCGCCACCGCTGATCTGTGGGAAGGTCCCATAGATCTATGACTTCCCAGCAGAGGGAGCTTTCCACCCTTTGAGACACAGAGAAAGGAGAGTTCTCAAACTCAAAAGGTCACCAAGGGACTGTGAGTAGCGGGAGCCACCACCTCAAAGATGAATACTACCTGCAAAGTCAGACACCTCCCTTCAAGTCCTGAGCCAGACGCACCTTCTCTCTGTGAGCCTGGTCCATACACACAGCGTCCCTCAGCCTTTCGTTATTTGTGGTTAATATTATATACCTTCTCACAGAGCAGGGTGGAAATTAACTAGTACCCCACATGACATCACAAGGCCCTGCCAGCTGAGGCTCAGCCCATCATTCTTCCATTTTTACCATCTGTGTTGATAGACAGTCAAGGGCAGAGGGGCCCAGGATTTCACCCAGGAACTCACCTGACACCTTCCATGCTTGTTGAGAGGTAGAAGGTAGTTATGCCCAATCCTGAGAAGTCTATAAAATTCTTCTGCAGTCAGGGACTTGCCATCAGGAGTGGAATACAAGGTCCTGGTAGTCCAGTCCTTTCTAAGAGAGGAGATGTTCTGATAATCACAACAGAAACCGGCCTCATCGGCGCACACAGTACATTTGGTCCTAGAATCACGTTTTCAGATGAGGAACTGGACTGTAAGCCACCAATCAGCTTGAACAAAGACAAAGACTCCGCCTACTAGACACTTCCAGAAGGGCCCACTGAGTCCTGGGAGTCTTCTCTGAAAGCCAGCACTACTGGAAGAGCTACAGGGATCCTGTCTTTCCTCCATATCTGGGGCCTTTCTTCCACATCTTCACAGCCTGAGCAGAGCCTGTGACCAGACATAAGTGAGTCTAGCTGGAGCTGGAACTGTCCACCTGGCTTTCTGTGGATCTGTAGTCAGAAGAGCGGTGGCTCTGAGGTTACTCTCCACAAAGACTTGGGGGCCACAGACTTCCAGCAGTCCTATGAACATGTCCTTGGGCCATCCCTTGAGATCACAGAAAACTGGGATATCCTGGAAAGCTCCAAGGGCCTGTGAGGAAGTTCTCAAAGGGCACCTGCTTGACACAAGCTCTCAGTTCCCTCTGGGCACGCATGGGCGCAAGTTTCAGACCAATTCCCCGGAAACGAGATCGCCTGTTTGCAAAGGGCACCTGGAAGCTGCGCACAACTGGCTCAGGCGAGGACCAGCCCACTGCTTTGTAGCCCTTGGAACAAAGTGTTTCTAAGAAGCATGAAATGAAACGTTCTGAAGGCTGGTATTTTTCCACTTGGCAAATACCTATGATTTATAGGCACAGGGTGCTCCTGGTTCACTCTATTCTGGCTCTTCCTCTGACTACATTCCATCTGCTCAGCTGGGGCACAAGGGCTAGGAAATCACTGTGCCCCGTCCCATGAAGACCCCCCCTTGCGCCCTGCCCCTGTGGCTGAGGGAGTGGCCTGGACAGGGTTCACAGCCACCCAGACCTACACCTTAGGGACCATCCAACTGTCTCTAGAAACAGAGAATAGAGCGTTACCGAGCTCCAACCAGAGCCAACCGATCCTGGAGACCCACTTGGCTTGGTTTCTAGGTTCGCACCAATTCATTTGGGGCTCCTCGGCACACTATATCCTCAAGGGGCAGTTATCCCTGCTTGGTCATAGTGGACATGAGGTTCTGGGAACTTAGACATTGTAATCTGCTACTTGGCTGTTCCATTGGGTTGAATCAGAACCCCACCCCACCCCTCACCCCACACACCTCCACCCCACACACCCCCGCCGCCGCAAAGGGATAATTTTTGTTGATACTTTTAAAATCAAAGCCTTCTGTTGATAATTTTAAAGTCTGGTTTGCGTTGGGGAAAACATAAAGGCTGAAGAAATTTCAGCTGGAGTTAGTGAGACAATGGGGTTAACTGAACTGAGCAAGCTTTGATGGAGCCCGTGTTCCTGGAAGGTTGCTGGACCTGCAGCTGGCAGTGGAGGTAAGGAGACCTGCGTGGTATCCTCTGTGCCCAAAGACCTCAGTCTACACAAGCCCAAAACAGGGACCCTACTACAGCCACAGGAGAGGCACGCTACATAGCAGGCAGAAATCCGAGAGTCAAGAGCACTTCCTGAGAAAGGTGACTAGAAAGATGGAAGAATCCCTTTACAAATGTAAGAATAAGGAAAAGGGAAGAGGCAGAATTAGTCACTGAGAACAGCCTCCCTACCTTAGCATCCTCTTCCATGACTGTGGTCTACCTTTCTTTCTCTCTTTCTAACCTGGACTGTTCACACTCATTCATATAGTCCTCTATCACACACACCCCAGATATTTATGAAGCTCGGTGTCTGGAGCACAAGCCTAAGAGTGAGACAGAAGCTCTGGAATTTGTACATTCTCTTGCTGGCTAGATAGGTGGCAACAAATGAATGGGCTGATGATACATTGTAATGTCAGTCTTGGTAAGAGTGAGAATAAGGGAAACAGGACTGGGCATGCGTGGATGCGCATCAGGAAGGCATGTATGCCTTATTTTATTATTATTATTATTATTATTATTATTATTATTATTATTATTATTATTTTGGTTTTTCGAGACAGGGTTTCTCTGTGTAGCCCTGGCTGTCCTGGAACTCACTCTGTAGACCAGGCTGGCCTCGAACTCAGAAATCCGCCTGCCTCTGCCTCCCAAGTGCTGGGATTAAAGGTGTGTGCCACCACGACTGGCTTTTTTTTTTCTTTTTTGACAAGGTTTCTCTGTGTAGCCCTGGCTGTCCTGGAACTCACTTTGTAGACCAGGCTGGCCTCGAACTCAGAAACCCACCTGCTTTGTTTTAAGATGTATTTATTTTTATGTATGTGTATTAGTGTAGGCCTGCTTGTCTATATATGTACCACATGCATGCAGGTGCTTGTGGAAGCCAGAAGAGGGCATTAGAACCCCTGGAACAAGAAATACAAGTAGCTGGGAATTGTGTGTGTGTGTGTGTGTGTGTGTGTGTGTGTGTGTGTGTGTGTGTGTTTTGGGGAGTGCCGGGGCAGGGGTAGGGGTGGGGGGAGTCTCTGCAAACACCAAGGCCTGAAGAGTGATGATCCACATGAGGCTTAGCTCGTGCTGAGTCACACTTCTAGAGCTGACCTTGGGCTCTTTATTTTTGTTATATTTAAGTACAGTACAATTTTATGAAAAGGTTTTTTTGGTAACAGTTACCACAATAAAGCTTAAGACTACATTGAAACTCGTTTGCAAAGTACATGTGACCTCTTCCATTAAGATGGGTCCTATATTTCAAGGCCCTAAGGGAGGATCTAGTGTGGTCTTGCTCATACAAGTCACCAAGCTATACACAGTACATGTGACATCTCTCCTAAGGATGGGCTCTATTGAGTGAAAAGGCTAAAGATAATGGTCTAGGGAGGAAGAGTTTGGGATAAACACCCTAGTCTGAGAGGTTCAGGTGTGGCCTGGTCCTCCAGATAGCACAGGTCATCAGGCTATTAGCTATACTGCTCCCAGCCATCTTCCAGGGGGACATGGATGTACATCTCCTCTGTTGGCAGAGAAAATAAGCCTGTGTGTTTAACATTCCTCTTTTCTCTAGTGCTTATCTGTGAGTGCAAGGACCTCATGCCCTTTCTGGGTGCTAGGAATGGAACCCAGGTCCTTTGCAAGTGTTCTTCTCCAGTCCTCCACAAATCACTTCAAATAAAATAACAAGGGAAGTTCATCTAATTAGTCAAGGACCGAAGCTGCACAGAATGCCAGGACAGGCCACGGGGAATCTCTGAGTACACCGAGGGAACTCTGGGCCAAGACCATTGCAGGGAGATAAAGCAACCACACAGAACCTGCTTTTGGATCCTCGTGAGGACAGGACAAGAGTGAATGAGCAGAGGATGAGACAATTCGGCTGCAGGGCAAGGAGGGCCAGACCACAAGGGGCCCAAATAGAAGCCCAGATTCCATTCAGAGGACGGTAGGCACCAGTGAAGACTTGAATACGGGTGACATAGGCTGCTTCACACAATTCCATTATTAGCGCCTTATAAGATTACTATGGGCTTGGGGTTCAGAATTAACTTTAAGAGGCTGGAGAGGTGGGAGAGGCAGGTCAGCAGTTAAGATCTTTTGCTGCTCCTGCAGAAGATGGCAGTTGGTTCCCAGCACCCATATCAGTCAGGTCACACCTTCAGGGATTCTAGCTCCAGAGATGCCTTCTTCTGACCTTCTTGGGGAGCCTACACACACACACACACACACACACACACACACACACACACACACACATAAATAAATAAATAAATAAATAAATAAATAAATAAAAAATAATTAAAAAAGTTAAAATAATTAACTCTAGCAGATCAAGGAAGGAAGCAAAGAGAAATTATGGAATTTGGTAGAAACAAACCCCAAAGTTGGCATCTCTGATGGGGAGAACAGGCCGAGGAAAGAGTAAGCTTGGGGAGCTGGATTGGAGGGCATCACTTTGACTCGTGTATGAAGTGCTCATGCAGAAGCTGGGTGCATGCATAGGCATTGCTGGTAGATGACTGTGAGCCCGCATCCCCAGACCCGATGGCTAGGAAAGGCCCAGAACCCTTGCCAGGTGAGTAAGAGTTCAGGTGTGTGCCTGCCCCGAGGAGCACATTCATCTTCCCAAAGAACCATGGTTTGGCTTTGTTCATTCGCTCCTCTTGGTTTCCTACTTCATTCATTCCTGTTCTTTATCTTCATTATTTGCTTCCTTCTACTTTCTTTAGGGGTCTTTATTCTTTCTCTAACTTAGAGGTGTCCTCACTTAATTTTTGCCTTCTTTTCTATGCATGTATTTAAGACGGAGAAGACTTTGGATATCACATACTCTGTGGTCCATGGGTTCTGACCAACAGTGATCCCACCATCATTTAGCTCTTGCATGTGTGCAGGTTAGTGCACGTATGCTGTTGTTAGTGTTTCCTAATGCACTGTGCACCGACCGCTCTCCTGTCTTATCTCATGCAGGTATATAACTGCAAAGGCAAGCTTACTGCAGAAGAACAGTGACAGACAGATTTGAGTGACAAGTGGAAAACAAACAAACAAACAAACAGCCAAAAACAAAACAAAAACCGAGACATGTTGGAAGTGAATTTATCCAGAGCACAGTAAACTAGTGTAAAAATACGGGGGACGGGGGGGGGGCAGGGGAGGACAGGAATGAAAGTGAGGGTAAGAGCCAAAATACTTGAGAAGGCTAACGTGTCTGATTGGAATCCTGAAATCACAGGAGGCAAGGCAGTGCAGAAGGAGAGTATAACAAAGACTGAAAACAGAGACAAGTCGTCAGATCCAGGAAGTATAATGTATCTTAAATGGGACAAACAAAAAGAAATCCATGCCTAGATACACTACAATTAAATGGCAACACATCTTCAAGAAAGCCAGGAATAAAGGGCAACTGCTTACAGAAGAGGGCAGTTAGAATTACAATGGCAGCTGACTTCTCAGCACAGCAACGGAGACACATAAATGTTGGGGAAAATAGATATTAACCTAGAATTGCATATCTAGCGGCAGAATTGGGAATCATGAAACCCTAAGGGTGGAATATGTATAGAAAACAAAATTGAAAGGCCTTACCACCAAGAGAATGGTACTAAAAGATTAATCTTGTCTGGGGTAGTGGCACAAGCCTGTAAGCCCTGAGGTCCTGAAGCAGGAGGGATGTATGTGTGGTACCATCAGGGGCTACGTGGTAAGACCCAGGCTTAGAAAACAAAACAAGTGAGTAAGGTAGCTCAACAGGGAAAGGCACCTGCGGAACACACACACACACACACACACACACACACACACACACACACACACACACCAATGGCAGTGCTGGTGACATTTTCCTAAACAGAAGGCCTTTGGCCAAATAAATAAAAAGATTCTTATCTAAGCCTAAGGGTGGGTTTCTGTTACTAGAAAAGCAAACCTTTTAAGGCCCTTTCTGTTCACCAGGAACTTCTCTTATAATCCTCCAGGAACCACCCATAATCCTCCCAGAACCTCACTTAGCCTTCCTCTAAAAGTCAACTACCTTGGACAAGGGTACCTATTTCCTGATCAGTCCAGACAACCTGTATTAGCTCAGTGCTCCACCCTGCTGACTATCATGTAAAATCTGCTTGATTTTCAACCATTCCATCCTCTCTGCCCCCCTCTACCAGATGGCCTTGGTAGTTTGATCCCCAATAAATCTTTCTACCCACAGAGTGGTCTAGTCAAATAGTTTCCCTGTGCCTTGCTTATACCTGGGGCCCACAAGGTGGACAGAAATAATTTCCTGATAGTTTTTCTCTGACCCCTGCATGAGTACCGTGTTACATGAACCCAAACACACCTCACTTCTCTCTCTCTCTCTCTCTCTCTCTCTTTCTCTCTCTCTCTCTTTCTCTCTCTCTCCCTCCCTCCTTCTCTCCCTCCCTCTCTGCTTCCCTCTCTCCCTCTCCCTCTCTCTCTCTGTCTCTCTCTCTCCCTCTCTCTCAAGCACACACACTAAATGTTAAAAAAAAAAAAAAACAGAAAACAAAACAAGATAAAATTCAAGAAAGAAAACAGGACAAGACCATGGAGTGTGTGTTAGGCCAAGCCAGGGTAACCACAGCTCAAGCATTCTTTGGCCAGATAAAAATGTCAGAACTAAAACATTCTAAATTATTCTAAATTATACAATGAGTTCAGAGATGAGCATGGTGAAGCAATTCCAGAGGAGGAATGGAAAAAAAAATCTGGATTAATTTTAAGTCTGTCCATACCCATCGGAAAAGTTTGAATATGACCATTAAAATCATTTTTAAAAATAGCATGAAAACCTCCCAACTTTACAGGAAAATGGAGCAAAGAGAATTCTGGCATGTAAATGAATGTGTGATGTGAATCTGCGTACTTGAGTGTAGGTGCCCCTGTAGGTGAAAAGAGCTTGTCAGATCCCTCGAAGTCAGCTGGGAACTGAACTCAGGACCTCTGCAAGAGCAGCCAGTGCTCTTACCTGCTGAGCCATCTCCTCTCAAGCCCCACTACCCACTTCCAATGAAGTAAAGAAAATACATTCTTATAAAATGAAGAAATACAGAAAGTTTCAGGTCAAAATAAAAAGGTGATATGCTGTTTATGCAAGGCATAACTAAACAATAATGACACGGGAAATGTAAGAGCCCCGCCCCTGTGGAAGGGTTTTAGGTTCTTAAGCTCACTGAAGTTGGCCAGAGGGTGGAGCTCAGTGAAAGAGTGCTTGCTTAGCATTCTGCTTGGAAGATCCATCCCTAACACCAACCCCCAAATAAGAGTAATAATAATAATTAGGACGTGACATCAGGGTGTGGTCTAGACTTGCTAAGAGCCAGAATAAGCCTGAGGCAGTGATAGGGACCCGTGGTTAGAGGAGACACCCTCTGCCTTCCTAGATAAAGACAAGGACTCTTTATGCTCTTAATGTTAAAATGACACCTTGGCTTCAGGTTCTCAGGCAGGAAATGTTAAGTTCTTGACCCTAAACCAAGGTCAAGGACTTGGGAAGGGCATAAATGTGATCTTCATTCACTTCCAAGTGACACGAGCCATGCTCCAGGTGCTGGGCTATTGACAGAAGCAGCTGCCGAGCTGTCACACCGATTGCCTGTCTCTGGCGTGGTCCTTTAAGGCTGGGATCCCTTTACCAGGAGAGGAAGAGAGAAGAGAAAGAAGGGTCCTCTGGTCTGAACTGCAGCAGCCCCCTGTGCTGTAATGGCAGCAGTCTTGCCCCCAGCCTCCCGCCGCACTGGGAGAGAGCTGGCACTCTTGCTGAGTGGGGAGATGCTATTTCCCTCATTTCATTTGATTGACAAGAAATAGGGACCAGAGAGCTGCTGTCTTGGCACAGGTCACACCTCATGACCAGCAAAGCAGAGAATGGAAGACAGTGGTGGGGCTAGTTTCTCTGTTTGCCAGTCAGTGCCAGTTTATAGAACAGAAACCAGCCAGCTCCAGCTATGTTTCCAACATCCTCACCCACATGTCTCTCTCATGTACATACAAAGGTACTTGTTTGTTTGTTTTTGGATTTGTGTGTGTGTGTGTGTGTGTGTGTGTGTGTGTGTGTGTGTGTGCTTGCTGTTAACAGTCAGATAAAAAAAAACTGAGGCAAGTTTACAAGCTTGTTTTTACATAATTAATATATTTTCAAGTTCCATTTGGATGTGATTCTGATGGCTAAAGAAACTCCATTTTATTCTAGGCATCCCTCTTGGTACCCACAAGCCATTTGCCTTTGACTCCCATCCCTGAAGATAAATTCCCAAGAATCCTGACCCCAAAATGTATGGCCATGATTATCTACTTATCTACTTGTTATGACAGACTGCTCCTTTTGGCTTCTGTAAGTTGCTAATGAAGATGAATACCTAAGATGTTTCTGGGACACTTGGCAGAACAGACCAGTTCTGCTCATGTAGATATTGACAGTCTTCTGTGGGTTTTCCCCTTTAAAAATCCTCCCCTCACCCCCTTCTTAGGGCAATCTCAAATTTGGCTCAGAGACTGTTTATCCTGCTAGCAGCTAATCGATAAATCTTTTAATTATAATTGGGTTGAGTCTCTGGTCTTTTCAGTAACAGTTCCCCAGAAGACCGACATCTAAAAATTATACAGTTTCCAAAGCAGAAAAGAAAGACAGACAAAAATAAAAGATATTGATATAACTGTCTCCTGTGAGGCTTGGTCAGTCCCTGACAAATACAGAAATGGATGCTCACAGTCATCTATAGGGTGGAACACAGGGTTCCCAATGTAGGAGCTAGAGAGAGTACCCAAGAGCTGTAGGGGTCTGCAACCCTATAGATGGAACAACAATATGAACTAATCAGAACCCCCAGAGCTCACGTCTCTAGCTGTATATGTATTAGAAGATGGCCTAGTCGGTCATTATTGGGAAGAGAGGCCCCTTGGTCTAGCAATCTTTATATGCCCCAGTACAGTGGAACGCCAGAGCCAAGAAGTGGGAGTGGGTGGGTAGGGGAGCAGGGCAGGGGGAAGTTATAGGGGACTTACGGGCTAGCACTTGAAATGTAAATGAAGAAAATACCTAATTTTAAAAAAAGAAGAAAAAAATAAGAGATACTAAAATTTCCCAGAGCTGAAAACAAACAAACGTGAATTTCCCCTCTAAGAGGATACTGAGAACCAGCTGTAGTTTGATGGCACGTGCTTCAGAAACAGCTCCCACTGCGGTAGTGGTGCTGAGGCAGGAGAGCTGTCCTTAGTTAAAAGTGGCCCAGGCTCTTTCTTGCCTCTTGCTCTCCTATACATGCTCTTTTGAAGCATATAGGTCCTCACTAAATGCTGGCCTCTTGATCCTAGACTTCCCAGGCTCCAGAGTTGTAGGAAATACACTTAATTTTCCCTATAAATCACTGAGTTCTGCAATAGCAGAACAAGACAAAGACAACTGAAGAAAGAAAAGCACCTGAAATGCCTCCAGAGCTTATGGGTGGTGGTGGTGATGGTGGTGGTGGTGGTGATGGAGGTGGTGGTGGTGGTGATGGTGGTGGTGGTGGTGATGGTGGTGGTGATGGTGGTGGTGGTGATGGTGGGGTTTTCATCTAAAGAGAGCCTGGAGATATAATACAGCTGGATTTCTCAAAACCAATGCTGAAAGCTAGAACATGCTAGATCATGGCTGTCAGCATGATAGGAAATTACTTCCGAACTAAAATTTTATATTCAGTCAAATGACCGAGTAATTACATTAGATATAAATAGACTAAATACTACAATTAAAAGGCAAAGGCTGCCTTCTGTCTTTTAAAAAAATGCATCTGTATTCTGCTTATAGACGAGTCTTTTGGAAGAGAAGGATCACAAAAGTTAAAGGTCATATGCCATGTGAAATGAAATCTGAGCAGAGGCTATGGGTGTGAGGAATTGAGAGTCCTGAGGAGAGCGGGGGAATGGGGGAGAACTGTTGGGGAAGAGCAACGAAAGCAGATTGTGCTAGGAAGTACCATGACAATGCCCAGTGCTCTGCATGCTAACTTAAAACAGTAAATAAAAATTTAAAATAAAAGAAATAAAAATAATAGGATTAGAATGAAGTGTATCCTGAAAACAGCAAAGGAAAACCATTGTAACTACATCGCTTAGAGTTGGTGCTAATAATAATCTTTGTTACATAGAAAAGTAGATTTTGAAACTGTGGATAACCTGGAATTCACAGCCTGACTAACTCTCAACTGTCCATCCTCTCCACTGAAAGCTGACCATTCGTCATTGAAATTCTCTCAACAAGTTTATAGCTTTAACATCTAAGGACGCAAACCTATAAGGAATTACATTAAAGAACTCTTGCGATATCTACTTTGATATTTGGTCAGTGAGAGGGTATTATTTTGTTTACTTCATTTTTTCCTAAAATTTTTCATGTGTTATTTATGTCTTGATGATATATCGACTTATTGTGGATGAAGCTATACATGCATGGCTTTGAGGTTCCTCTTTGTTTTCAAAATATACTGACCGGAATAAATACTTTTTCCTAAGTCATGGCAGACTTTTATAGGCCAAAATGACTGGAAATACAGTCATGCATTGCTTGACATAGACTGTTTAGGAGCATGTGGCTTTCACTTTGTAAATTTTTGTTTTGTCTTGGTTTGGTTTTACCTATATCCCAGGCTAGCCTGCGCAGGAACCTCCTGCTGCCTCTCCTGTCTCCCCTGCCCATCTTGCCCTCGGACTGCTGCGATCAAGTGTGTGCTTCTGAGTTTTTGACGTGTGTTTTAGGGATGGAACTCAGCTCATCAGGCTTGTACTGCAGGTACCATGTCCCTGGCCCAACGTTTCCTCTTTTATTTTTTAGAGAAGGTCTTGCCTGGTCTACAAAGCTAGTTCTTAGATAGCCAGGGCTACACAAGAAACCCTGCCCCCAACAAGCAAAAGGAAACAAAACCAACAAAACCAACAAAACCAACAAAAAGGCCTAGTTTTGCAGCCCGGGCTGGCCTTGAACTTTGGATTTTCTGACTTCACACTCCCAAGTGGTTCCAGGATTACACAGGGTCACAGCCTATGCCTGTTATAATCTGATATGCCTCCCACTGTATACTCTGTCCATTGACGACAGAAACAGTAGGACATGACTGTAAATAAGAAAATGTTAAGTGTAAATTTAAGACAGTTTTGTTCATTTAATAATTATCAGTAATAAAGCAATGTTATAGTTTGAATTAGGGTCTATCTAATCTAGACCATTCCACACTTCCTCTATCGTAGATTCTGGCACCACTTTTGTATTTAC
The DNA here is from genome assembly GCA_902729485.2 of Mus minutoides. Classification (NCBI taxonomy): domain Eukaryota; kingdom Metazoa; phylum Chordata; class Mammalia; order Rodentia; family Muridae; genus Mus; species Mus minutoides. The sequence continues at coordinate 633,058 of LR749943.1, read as the reverse complement.
ATTTTGGCTTGGAAAGGATGTAAAACTCTCCCTCTAACTAATCCTCTGTCTGTCTTAACCTGTCTTAATCTTAACTAATATTCTGTTTCCTATACTGCTGTTTGAATGTTTTTAATATTTTCTTTCATATGTAAAATTACCCATTAATTACTGCAGCATTAGCATTTTTATATATTACAAATGTTCGGTAGACTTCATACTTACAAAACACATAAGGAGATTATTATTCTAATGTGATTACAGAACTTTCATTTGAAGGCGAATGTTCTCAGACCAGCCATAATTTGAGTGTCAGAGCTAATTCCTATTGCTACAGGTTTGTGCTAAGTAGCTATGACAGCGTCACTCAAGGTTATGCCATTAATGACTGGCACAAGCTAGGCTTACCCTGCCTTTGGCTTCCTTTTCTTGCTAAGGTTTATTCCTTTTATTTTATGTGTATAGATGTTTTGCCTGCATGCATGTATATATATCATGTGCCTGACTGGTGGCTAGGCAGGGCAGGAGAGGGTATCAGATCTCCTGGAACTGAATTTACAGATGGTGGGGGGTTGACATGTGGTGCTGGGAATGGAACCCAGGTTCTCTGCAAGAATAGCCAGTGCATTTTTCTTTTTCTTTTATTCTTTTTTTCTTCCTTTTTTTTTTTTTTTTTTTTTTTTTTTTTTTTTTTTTTTTTTTTTTTTTTTTTGGCAGGCACAAGCTCAATTTCTCCATGTTCAGTGAGTTATGAAAATGTTGTCTTCAGCAATAGGAGCATTGGCAAGAGCTTGGGTTATTTGGGGGTTTCCATGGAGCCCCTTTAATCAACAACTCAATTAGACGTAACCCATGCCCAGCAATGGGTTTTACTGAAGAGGGACCTAATTGGAGCTTTGTCTCCCCTGTTATTTTCGTGACTTCATTTAGGTTTTCATCACATATGTATATACTTTAGGAAGGTTCTAGTGTGTTGGGTTTCCATAAACCCCTCAAAGGGCCTTTAGTTCTTGCTGTTCCTTACCCTCCTCGTCCCTCCCCATCCCTGTGTAATCCTCTCATCCCAGCACTCCCCCATCCATCCATCCATCCATCCATCCATCCATCCATCCATCCACTATCTAGTACCTTACACACTACTAACTTCTATAGTTATATGAATTGTAGTTTGCTTAGCAATAACTTAACAGCTAATTAATATCCACATGTAGGCAAATACATACCATATTTGCCTTTGAGGGTCTGGGTTACCCCACTCAGGATAGTTTTTTTCTAGCTCCATCCCTTTACCTGCTAATTTCATGGTTTCTCTTTTTAACAGCAGAATAATATTCTATTGCATAAATGCACTACATTTTCTTTATCCATTCAGCCACCGGCAAACATCTAGGTTATTCCAATTTCTGGCTATTAAAAATGGAGCAGCAGTGAACACGGCTGAAGAAGTGTCTCAGTAGCGGGATGTAGAGACCTTTGGATCTATGCCTGACAGTAGTCGAGCTGACTCTTGAGGTAGATTGATCCCCATCTTTCTGAGGAACCACCACACTGATGTCCAAAGTTGCTGTGTGAGCTTGCACTCCTACCAGCAGTGGAGGAGTGTCCCCTTTACCCCACATCCTCGCCAGCCCGGGCTGTCATTTGACTGACTTTGGCCATCCTGACAGGTACAAGATGAACACTCCCAGTACTTTGGATTTGCACCTCCCTGATCACTAAGGCTGTTGAACATTTCAAGACCCTCTTGTGGAAACTCTGCTTTCATCGGCACCCTATTTTTTTAACTGTGTGACTTGTTTTCCGGGATGTCCAGTTTCCTTAGTTCTTTTTGTAGGTTAGATATTATCCCTCTATCACATATGCAGTTGGCAATCGTTTCCTGTTCTATACCTTCATTCCACTTTACCCAGATAATGGTGCCCTGTGTCCTACAGAAGCTGTCAGAGCCAAGGTTACATCTTACATTTTAATTACTGTGCTTAAGAGATTCATGAACCAAAATGCCCCTAACCTGTAGTCAGTCCCCTTGCCTAAGGACAGATACTTCCTGAGATGCTGGAGGCTACTTTTTATGAGTGATAACAAGCCACAAGTTTACACTCCCCTAAACAAGTTTGACCCAGCTACACCGGATGTGCTTGATCACACATATTCAGGAAGTACATAGGCAGAAGATACATCAGGATGTATGCTTGCTTCTGATGGGGAATTTAGTGGCCTAATGGATTTATAAGCCTCAGCAAAATGTGACTCAGCACCATTTCCTGGAAACCCAGGAATGAACCTGGCCAGTATTTCATTAAAGCTTGCTTCACATTTTGGCTCAAAATTGTGGTAATGGTCTTTTCTTACTCAGTAGGATTAACAAAGCTTTTCAGTTTGATGAGATTCCATTTGTTAATTGTTGTTCTTATTGTCTGTGCTATTAGTGTTCAGTTCAGAAAGTCTTTTTGCCTGTGCTGATAAGTTCAAGACTATTTCCCACTTTCTCTTCTATCAGATTCTATTTATCGGCGGCCAGTGCTCTTCCCTAGTGAGCCACTTTTCCAGCCTCAGCTTTTGACCTTTGTAACACTTATGCTAAACAGTAAGTCCAGGTTGAACTTTGGTTCACACTACATGTGATGCTCCATCTCTTAGGAAGTCTTCTACCAGAACAAAAGCATAAGCCACCAGAAATAAGAATTAAAAAAAGATGAGACAAAGCAAGAGTGTCTGATGGTGACAGAATACCACCAGGACCCAGGGGTGGCCAGAGGTCATGGAACCTGGAAGTGACAGATTTCCCCACGAGTAAAGCATGGGCATTGGGGTGGACAGGTGACAGCTAGGGTCATGATGGTGATGAGGACATGGGACATGGGACATGGTATCTGGCAAAGCACTAAGCTACTTCTGGCTATTCCTGTAGCCAGCCTGGGTGGCCCTTCACTGTCTCCTCTCAGTGGAGGAAGAAGTACCAGAGTGGTCTGTATCCATTGGGCATCTCCTCACAGAGGGCATCTCACAGAGGACATCTCACAGAGGGCATCTCCTCACAGAGGGCATCTCACAGAGGACATCTCACAGAGGTAATCTCCTCACAGAGGGCATCTCTCTCACAGTGGGCATCTCACAGAGGACATCTCACAGAGGGCATCTCCTCACAGAGGGCATATCTCTCACAGTGGGCATCTCACAGAGGGCATCTCAAAGAGGCAATGCAGTGTGGGAGGCCAAGGGATGAGCTTTCCAAAGGAGAAAGTAGACTCTAGTCAGAGCCAGAGATACCAATCCCTTCCTTCCCATGCAGTGGTTCTGAACCTATGGATTGTGACCCTTTCGGAGTGGAATAACCTCTTCACAGGGGTCCCCTAAGACCATTGGAAAGCACAGATATTTACAATTCATAACAGTAGCAAAATTACAGTTATGAAGTAGCAGTGCAAGTAACCTTATGGTTGCGGGTCACCACAGCATGAGGAGCTGTGCTAAAGGGTCACAGCATTAGGAAGGTTGAGAGCCACTGCTCTAGGAAAAGACTGAGGCAAAGCTCTTCCTTCAGCCTCACAGGCTTACTGCACAGACTGTAGGGTGTGCCTTAGTGGGAGCCAGCGATGGTGGTGGCATGTCAGTCACCTCTCCTCGTGGCAGCTTCCCTGTGGCTCCTGCCTGTCCCTTGTCCTCACCCTCTCTGATCTGAATTTGCTCCTCTCAAGCAAAGCATAAGCTTGCTATCTTTTGCTCCAGACTCCCCTTTTAAGAGGCACTGAGCTAAGATGAACACGTCATTAAACACTAAACAAGAAGTGATTTTTCTTTCTTCACTGTTGTGGCTTCAACATCTCCTCCAAAGCACAGGTCCAAATTTAAGAGCTATTGAGACAGCACTGAGAGATGGGGTTTTAAGAAAGGATCCAGGGACGGGAGTGACATAATCCCATAACGTCTCACTGTTGGGAATGGATTATTGCTGGTATCTTAGGGTGGGTTAGTTATGCCAGGGGTGCATCTGAAGAAGTTCGGTCCCCTCTTGAGCTTGCGCCTTTGCCTTTCTTGCTCTGTAATTGAAAGGAAACCCTCATCTTCCCATGTAGTCTGTTAAGGCTTCCCAGACTCTGGAACTATAAGAAGAAAATGAACAACTTACCCAGTCAATAGTATATCATTACAGCAGCCGTCAGTCAAAGCAGGCTAGCACACTAGCGTATCTGTGTTTCACCCTGAAGAATAAATCGCCACAGACTCTACACTATAAAACAGCAGCCTGTGGGCTGTAGGTTCCCTCATAATGACCTCACGGTTTCTGTGGGCCTGCAGAAACCTGGTTGCTCCATCCAGGATCTTACTGGACTGAATCCAGATGTGGACTTCGTCCAGTCCAGAACTTGGGGTCTTTTCTCAGCAATGTGGTTGTTGGCAGGATTCAGCTGCATTTGTGAGGCTGGATTCTGTTTTCTTGTTGGCTGTCAGTAGGAGGCCACTCCCAGCTTCAGGAGAAGCCTTGTTAGCTCCTTGACCTACAGTCATCTCAGGGACCTCCCCACAAACCTGTGAGGAATCTCAGACAATGTGGAGTCATTCTAGGAATGACCTCCATCTTGCGATATCTATTCTTGGCTACAGATCAGCCACAGGTCCTGCCCATGTGTAGGAGAGAGTTGGGCTGGCATAGAGAAATAGGCAGAGACCGTAAGAATGTTTAGAATTCTGCCTGAAATTCTTATCCTATTTGCCCAGAGACCCAGAAAACCTCACACACACTCCTGAGGTATTTGCCCAAGAGAAGCAAAAATATAGTTGCAGAAGATGTGAATGCAAATAGTCTTAGTGGCTTTGCTCAAAATGGTTCTGAACCAGAAACAGCCTGGACACCCATCCACCTGTGAGACAACTGAGGACCTGTTCAGCCATAGAAGCAAACAGGCCACTCTGCAGGTGAGTCTAACAGTGTGCTGAGCTGAGGTTGGGAGCTTAACTGCACCTTATTATAGGAATCCAGTCATAGAAAGCCACAGAGGCAAACCAACTCTCTGTGGCAGAGATCAGATTAGCACCAGCTTAGGAGACAGAATTGAACAGCAGAGTGCCAGTAAGCTTTCAGGAGTGACTGAAATGTCTTGAGTCTGTATGTACATTAAAAACTGATAAGTTTGGCATTCACTGTAGGCAAATTATACCCCCAGTTGAAAGAATCTCAAAGACTGTTTCAGAGTGGGATGTACTGTGCCTGGAATTTTGACAGTGGACCGACCCTAAACCTGGAAACAAGGGACAGGATCTACTGATGAGAGTGGCTTCACCCCTAAACTCCTAGGCCAAGTGTGCCGTGGCTCCAGTCAAGGATCTGCATTTTAATGAAGCAATTCAGAGACTCTACTCCCCAGGAAACATCCCCCGAATACGCTTGGTTGGTGCCCTCCCTAAAGTTCATTCATTCATTCATTCATTCATTCATTCATTTTCACTAGAACTCTTTGAGAGTAGGCTCCAATCTCCAGCACTGTGATGGAGAGAGCTTGCCCCTCCTATGCTTGGTCCCTGATGAAGCCAAGTACCACTGTCTCTGTGTTCAGCAGAGATCTCAGGGCTGGGGGCAGAGCTTAGTCAGTAGAGTTGCCTAGTGTGTGTAAGGCACTGGGTTTGCCCAAGAAACCAGGTACAGGAGTGTATACCTATAATCCTGGCACTTGGGAGAGAAAGGAAGAAAAGTCAAAAGTTTAAGGTTGGGGTGGTGAGATGGCTCAGTAGGTAAAAGTGTTTGCCTGGTGACCTCAGTCTGATCCTCTCCAGCACCCCCTGATGGGAGGAAAGAACGGACACTCGAAAGCATACCAAATTAATAACTAAATGTTTAAAAAATGGAAGATGAAGTTTACTCATGGCTAAATAGCTGTGACCATGACCATCCGAGGGTATATAAGACCCTGTTTAAACAGATAAAAAGTGAAAAGTAAGCCCTCTCAAGCAAAGCCCTCCTGGGTACCAGAAAAATAAGCATTCCAGCTCTCCCTTCCTGGGCTGGAATCAAACAGATTGGAAGAGTATGATGGTTTGAATAGGAATGGCCCCTATAGACTCGTGTGTTTGGATGCTTGGCCAATAAGGAGTGGCACTGTTAGGGGGTGTGACCTTGTTGGAGGAAGTGTGTCACTCTGGGGGTGGGACTTGAGGTCTCTGTGCTCAAGTTACACCCAGTGTGACACACAAATCTCTCCTTGCTGTCTGAGGATCAAAACAGAAGTCTCAGCTCCATCTACAGCACCATGTCTACCTGTGTGCTGCCATGTTTTCCACCATGATGATAATGGACTGAATCTCTGAACTGTAAGCCAGCCCCAATTAAAATGTTTTCCTTTATAACAGTTGCAGTAGTCATGGTGTCTCTTCACAGCAATAAACTCTCACTAAGACAGGGAGCATCAGCGGCCTTACCCCTATTGCTCACAACCAACTCCAGTGCTGGGGCAGTGGTGTGTGTGTGTGTGTGTGTGTGTGTGTATGTGTGTCCCAAGACACAGAGCAACTGTGGCTGGCTGGTCTGGAACCAGCAGGTATTGGGATGGAGCTCACCTATGTCATCGGAGGAACTGCAAGGTGTCCCAAGGGTCATATCCACCCTCTTGGTTTAGCATGAGATTACTTCATGTGAAGCTTTTTTCTCTGTGCTTCCATCTCGGAAGTACAGCCCCCTTTGCAGAAACATAGAGCCCACAAAAATGAGGGGACAGGGCTGTAGAGCCCAGCCCTTCAGTGGTCACCATGAGACTGGATGTGTTAGTGAACCCCAGGTGCCACTGTGATCCTTTGAGACAGATCGAGTGCATCCCCCACCTGAAGGTCCCTCCTGGCAACAATGCAAGGCTTGCACCTGCCCCAGGGGATGGCTCTACCTTGCACCCTCAGATACCCAGTGCTCTACCAATGTTGACAGCCAGGTTGTGTTGAAAATCAAACAGAGGCAGGGCAAAGGCACAAGGAAGCAGCCCTTCCCTGTGTGAGCTTCCCGTGTTCCAGCTGCACAGACTCATGGTTTCTGAGGCCCGAGCAGGCACAGTACCATGTGCAAGGAGGAGAGAATTGTGTAATATGAGGAACTGCCAAACCACAGAATGGAAAGGATGGGTACTTGTAAAGCACATACTAAGGGCCAGCTGCTCTACTGGGTGCTTTCTGAAAAGTGCTATTAAAAACAAACAAACAAACAAACACCAAAAAACAACAACAACAAAATCCAAAACAGCTTGTCTGGGGTAAGTCTTTTTTTCTTGTAAATGAGAAACCAGAAACAGGCTCAGAGAGGTTAAGCAACTGGTCAAAGGTCACACTGAAATAATAGAGGGTTAAGGGACTATTTGCTTTGAGAACTCCGTGCCTCTCCATCAATACCCCATCGGCCTTCTTACCAGAGACTGGCTGCTGGAAGTCGGAAAGCAGAGATTGGTACAGAAGTTCCCAAGGAGAAAGTGAACAGACCCACCTCCTCTCAGATCATGGTACGAGGCTGGCTGGAGGATACCTCACGGAAGGGCAGCACCGAGGACATCCCTGGAAGCGTCCTCACTCTGGCCATTCTCCTACCCCCACCCCGAAACCCCCTGCCACCAATGTCCTCAGCATGGGGCCCAACTTGACCATGAATGAAATACTTGAGTATCCTTTCTTTTATTTGAACTTCCAATGCCTGCCATTAGGCCCTGAGACTTGGGAGTGGGGGGTGGGGGCGACTTCCCTCAGGAATGGCATAGGAATGGCACTGGAGCAAGCTCATGGCCCCTGCCAAGTATTTGTGGGTGTGTGTCCTCGCCCAGGTGAGGAGGAAGAGGCCAGGCCAAAAGGATTACTGGCCATTTGAACTCAGCCTCAGAACAGCAAATATTGACTCAAGAAGCTGCCCAAAGGAGCTGACATTTTTTATAGTCAACAAATAAAGTTGAGCCCCCAGCCAGGACCCTTTCTCTGCTGGGCTCCATCTCTGTCATCTGCTCATGGAAAAAGAGAGGATGAGTAGGAGGGAAAAGTCCACAGGGACCGGGATGACATCACTGTTTCCCCTTAGAAGGAACTGGGGAGCCTCAGGTTGCAAGGGTGGGCCCTGTAGACGCAGGTCAGCAAGCCAGCAGGTGTGAATCCCCTGGGACATCTGAACCCTCCAGGATAACAGACACACCTCCCTCCTACTTAGCTTTTGCAGCTTCTGCCTCTGGTGGCTCTTGGGTTCCCCCATTCGTGAGTGAGGGGACCTGGGGTCCCACCAAGAGAGATGGAAAGGCTAGATAAACAGTCAGAGGTCGGAGAGGCCTGCCCAGCTCTTCTGTTCCAAGGCAAAGGAAGGGGAGGAAATTCACTGGCTAAGTTCCTATGCCTGAAGCCAGAGTGCCTCTCTGCCAGAGAGAGCAGTCCCTGCCCTGGGGCTTACAGTGGGATCTTGAGCCTGCTCCTGCTGCAGCACCCCTGCCTCCACACTAGGCCCCAGCAGTGCTCCTTCCCTTCCTAGGTGTACGTGAAACACTTCCCACCGCCCAACACCTTGTTTGCCTCCTCTGCAGGAAAGATTCCTAATCCCTTGCCCATCTCTCTGAAGTCTGAGCAGGCGGAAATCACGGCTTTTCTCTCCCCACACCCCGACACAGGCTTACCTCCTGTCATGGGACACTTGGGTTATTTCCCCCGAGTAGGTTACTCCTTGACTACTTACCCATCAGAACGTCTAGATCAAAGCTCCAATTGAAACTTCTCTAACTGTTTTGATTGCTTCAGAGCCTAGAACAATGCTGGGGACTGGGCGGGCACTCAGAGTCTATGAAACTGAATCAAGGATGGGTCACTACAGAGTTGGCCTTACAGATTTGCCTTAAGCTGGTCAAGCCCCACACAGGTCCCTTGGCAGGAAGACATGTGTGCAGAGCCTCTGGCCTTTGTCTTTCCTCTATATATTCATCTGCTCTCTGCCTCTGTAGAAGTCTGCTTGGATTTTGGGGCTTGGGGGAGGGGAAGAGATAGTAGTGGAAGTGATGGGGTGCCTGTGGTCCCTTGTCCTGTCTGGGACTTATGTTCTAAAGGTCACTTATTCCAGTGAATAAAAGAAGTAGCTACTGGGACCAGTCCCAGCTTCCTGATGCCCTCACTCCCTGGCTCGCTCTGAACAAATGCCCACTACCCACAGCAGACAGCCTCCGGCCAAATAAGAGCTGGGGACCTTCTCTTCCTCCTTCCTATCTTTTAGCTCTGAGTGGCCTTGGGCAAGGTTCCTTTCTCTGAGGTTTCCTCTTCCTTACTATAAAGGAAAGGCATAGGCAGGTTCACTGCTGAACTCCCTCAGCACTGACATTTGACGGCTGTGGCTATGGGCTTATTGTTTCTGGGTTTCAAGTTCCTCATGCATAAGACAGAGATGGAGACAGTTCTGATCTCAGAAGGTTATTGTGAAATCAACTGGGGTCATGCCTGACATATAAGGAATAATACATGCTTGCTATAATTCAAATAATACAAGGTCCTCTTGTTAGTTACTTAGAAAGAACTTGATACACCCATTCACACTTTGGCTTAAGTTAGGGTCAGCAGATATTTGGCACAATAACTATTATATTCTCTCTTCAATAAACAGACATCGCTAATCAATCAGGACATTCTGTACAGGCAGCCAGAGTACATCCATCCTCAAGACTCTCATGCCAGCCCAATCTAAAAACCTCCATCAGTTAATCCAAGATAGTATTCTCCCCTCTAAAATGCATTTCTTGGCCAAACTCAGCAGCAGCAGCAGCAGCAGCAGCAGCCCACATAGACCTCTTCTGGGACTCTTGCTGTGTTCTTTAATAACCCTTTTATTTGTTGGTGCTCATTTAGATTCTGAAGTCCATGAGACATGAGCTACAATCAGTCTCTCTCCCATCTAACTTAGTGCCCAGACACTCCCTGTGTTCAACCTATAGACAGTATGCCCTCTGACTGGCAGACAAGTGGTGGGTTTTGGGATGTCTTTACTGAAGTCCATGTTCTGTCTCTGGAAGTCTCTGCACGAAGTGAACCATTATCACCCTGCATCCTGGGCATAACCTGGGCATCCTCAAGTAAGCTTATGTGTAAGGAGGGAATAAGACTGGCCAACATGGGGACCTCTAAGACTGATCAGGGGGACTCCTCTCCCAAGACCCAGGTGTCAGCATCCCCTGAGCCTCCAGGGCCCAGAGCAGCTTCTAACTTAGCAACTAATGGATACAGAGAACTCAGGTACCTGTTCTCTGCTCTTACACACAGATGTTCACCATCACCTAGGAGACAGAGTGGAAAATGTGGGTGGAGTGGCATGAGGGGGAGGGGCTGCCATCTGTCTGATCAGCCAAGGCAGAGAGGCCCACTGCTGGGGTTCAGATAGCTCAGTGCCCACACTGTCCCCTGCTGTGTTCACTGCTCATAAACATGGCCCAAGCTTAGCAGTTTGAGAGGTGGTTTCCAATGTCCTGTCTCATGGCAGCATGGTGTATGTATAGGCTTCAGTCTATAAAACACAGTTACAAGATGGGGTCAGATGGGGAATCTGTATGTGATCTGTGAGCTGTGGAAAGACTTCAGCATGCCACTGATACCCCCATGGTCCCTGAAATGCCGTACGTATGAGGATGAAGTCAGAAGGTCCATTCGCTCAGTGTACCCCTCGCCTACCTAGCCTGTTATTGCTGCCTAGTTTTCTCCACCCTCCTTTTTAAAGGAAAAAAAAAAAAACTGGGAAGGTTTGGTGGCCTCCAAAGAAGACATAGCTTGGAAAACGGTCCAGGTGTCTTCAAGTATTGGGGTTTTGTTATTGAACTAAAGATCTCGTCAGCAAGGACACATTCCTCTGACAAAGTGTTGATGCCCCTGCCCTGCAGCAGACAAAATTCTATGGGCAAGACTCATGGGGGAAGAGTAAAATGCTTCTGTCTGTGAGCTCAGATGATTCACACAACACCCCTATGTGGGAAGGGAGGAATTATTATAAGAGCAAGGCAACCCTATTCTATAAAATGCCCAGGAGACCATGGTTTCATACCTTGCTCCCACCAGATGCCCCCAAAACCAAACCCCACATAGTGTCTCTCATACTGAAATCCCCTCTACCTCAAGCACAGTCAAGGTGTTTATCTGAACTAAGAAATGAAGAAAGATCTAGGGAGATAATAGCCCATTGTCCAAATGAACCAGCTGTAGCATGCCAGATAAAGAGGTCTCCTTTGTGTTAGGTTTTACAAGGAAAGTAACCTTGAGATGACCAGTTGCCTTCCAGTCTCTGGTTTTGATTTCTTTAGCCCTTGTCCATCTATAAAAGCAGGTTCTTTTGCTCAGCTCATGAGAACAAATAGTACATTTTACCAAATGGTTTTGTCAACTTGGCACAAGGTAATGCCACTTGAGAGGAGGGACTCTTAATTAAGAAAATGCTTCCATAAGACGGGGAAGCCTGTAGGACATTTTCTTAATTAGTGATTAATTAGGGCCCATCAGTGTAGGTGGTATCATCCCTGGGCTTGTGGCCATGGAGACTATAAGAAAGCAGACTGAACAAGCCATGAGGAGTAAGCCAGTAAGCAGCATCCCTCCATGGTCTCTGCATCAGCTCCTGCCTCCAGGTTCCTGCCTTGTTTGAGTTCCTGCCCTGGCTTCCTTCAATGAAGGATGACAATGGAGAAATGTAAGCCGAATAAACCCTTTTCTGTCCAACTTTTTGGCCATGGTATTTCATCCCAGCAATAGGAAGCAGAACTAAAACAGGTTGCTTGATTCTGGAACCACGGATATAAACTAGTTAAGGTTTACATGTATTGTAAGCTTGCCTTTTGGACACCCTGCCGTCTAGGATGCTGGGTCTGGAGATGACCTTTTAACTGGTGGTGGTAGGCTTGGTGATATCTCCCCTGGGTTCTTAGGTAAACAACACTTCATGCTTGGGTAAGCAATAAGAAACAGCAGGCATTTACCGTGTAGGGAAATGTATTAGGAATGTGGTTGTGGGCTTTCCTGTCTGCTTTATTTCTTGCATGCCTGACACCACCCTTTTCTGGATTCAGTCTGAGCCATCCATTGCTCTCCAGAAGACCAGGATTGCCAATCAGGAGCACAAAGCAAAGGGACAAACATTGTTCCTCAGGCTTTTTGCTTAAATGGTTCTTAGAGCCTCTTTCAGTGACAACAGCTTTAAGGGAAAGCAGGTACCCTTGGCTTAGGAGACTTAATCCCAGATTTGCCAAATTTGTTACTGTAGAAAAGCCTAGAGCCTAGATGCTTTTGGCTTTTTTTGGAGTGAGTTTTGATCTTTACTTGGACTTGCAATCAAGATAGTTTCTCAAGACCCTGGGCAACAGCATCCATCCATATCACCGAGTCAGGCACAGCATCAGGGTTAATGGTCCACTCTGGGCAGTGCTAAACTGTGGTATTTGCTGGTGTTAAATTGAATGGTTTGGAATAAAGCTGCCTCTACACATATTTTAAATTTTGCCTGAAGGTTTCTCTGTGCATGGTAAACTGTAAACTAACTTCCTTTACAAATAGGCTATAACCTACTTTTTGTAGCAATCTTCTGAGTCTCCGACAAGGGGCTGACTAAAACCTTTGTTTAAAAAAACAAAACAAAACAAAACAAAACAAAACAAGCAGATGTGAGCTGGAGCCAATTGGGCTGTTTCTGTGTCTCACTTCCTCCTTTCTGGCTAAGAATATAGACTTGCTTCTCGCGCCTGACATGGAACATTCTGAACCATTTTGGGTCTAGACTGCTGCCTGATTTTAGAATTCAGAGATAAGGCTGGTTGAAGGAAATAGTTGACTCTAAATCTTCTTTCTGAAAGTAGATTAAGTGGATTAAGAATATTTCATGCATTTTAATTCCCATCTTCAGTTCATGGTGAGTTTATCTGGACATTTCTCCGTCTCCAGTTGAGGGGCATCTAGAATCAGAGGAAGAGAGTTTTAGGTAACCCAGTTCCATCACACCCATGTAAATGACATAGATTGAGATCTTACCTGTGTCACGCACACTTCTCTGGACACTCTCATGGTTGTTTAGCATATATGTAAATGTAAGCTGCTTAGGAATTAGTCTATGGTAAAGGTTGTGTTTTTCTTGACTAGATCTGAGAGTAGATGGTTGAGTTTGCCTGTGAGGAAGGAAAAGGTGGAATTCAGTGAGGTCTCCGGGGTCACGGGTCTGCATAAAAAAGAGGAAGTCGGCATGAGAGATGCTGTCCATAGCAAGCTTCCAGTGAACATGACCCATGGAGAACTGCCATTGTCCCTGGGTGGGTCCCAGAATTGGCTCATGCCTTCTGACCCTGAGCCTGCAGGACAATGCTTCCTGTCCCATTACTCATGGCAGTCACAAGCCACGTCTCCCCAGGGGATGGCACCCATGACTACAAAGGACCATCCTTAGATGGATTGAAGAAAAGCATTCCAGAATGTCCCTCTGTCCCAACACAGTGCAGAGCACATGGCCAGACAGGGGCTGCCCAGCCTCCACCTACTGCCTTTCCTTCCCATGCCAGGGACGGCACCACAGGCTCTTGATGGTGCCTGCTTTGTGAGCCAGTGTTTTCCTCATCCCTTTTACAGACAGGAAACAGAAACTTTGAGAGATTGGCTCTATTACTCAAGGTCATGAGGTCCTAACTGTTGAAACTAGGATTCAGCTCCAAAGCTCACTGACTTTAGCCCTCCAAAGCCCTGATACCACATGTTCTGCCTTTCTGAAAGTCTTTCCTCGGTGTGCCATGCCAGCAAATATAAAAGAGAGCTGCTAGC
>LR749943.1:499650-619218 GCA_902729485.2 Mus minutoides | reverse complement strand
CTGTGAACCTGTACATACTTAGCATGCTGGAGCCTTGTACTTGACCATCAGAGCATGATGTAAGGACTTGGTAGGACATGGTTCCATAATGGTGGCTGATCATACAGAAGCCTAGCAGAGCAAGAAGTCACCTTTGCTGACTCTCCTTGGTTGAGAGGAGGGAAATAAAGTGCAGAAAGAACTTAAGGCAGGCCTGTGTTCCTCACCTTTAACCCTGTGCACCTTGGATGTGACCTTGGACAAGCTGTTGACTTCCCTGTTTTTCTTGTCTTGTGAACTTGGGCTGAGATTCCTATTGACCTTTGAAAGGATTAGGCCCAAATTAGCTACAGAAAACATTTTTTCAGAGAATAGTTGTCAAGCTTTTGGTAGCTGACTTGACACACTAGAAAATCATTCACCTTACAAAGGAATGTGGCTTGTACCATGTAGTGCTCGGAGCAAAGGATGCTCTGAGCATCAGTGGGGAGCAGGTTTGGTGGGGATCCTGGAGCAGTTCCTGCACCAGATCCAAGCACCACCCAAGGGCTTCTTGACCCATAGGAATTTGGAGAGTAAGAGGTGGTGTCTTCTTGGGTGTGGAAGCACATTTCTGCAATCCTAGGACTTGGGAGATTGAGGTGCGAGCATCAGAGGTTCAAGGACAGCTTCCGCTTTGATTTAAAGGGCAGCTTGAGCTATAAGCGATCCAGTCTCAAACAAACAGACAAATCAAAAAAGCAAGCAACTTTTAAAGTGTGACATCCAACTTCTTGTACCTTCTCTTGAAGAACTCAACACGAGCTTTAGCTTACATCAGGAGAAAATTCATCTAGAACTACGTTTCCATTATCTTTTAACTTGAGAGACAGTGCTTACGTGTAAAGCTATGTTCTCATGCTGGCTTTTGCTTTAGAACACATGAATACAGGTGGAGGTTCGGGCCCCAGGAGTCAGCACTTTGAAGACTCGGGCTAAACATTAACAAGTGGTTTTCCAGAGATGTTGTATCAGTTGCAAGTTCTGCCTACAATGGAAAAAAGCACCCGAGTCCCCAACCCAGAGAATCAGTACTTACAAAGGTTTTCCGCTTGGTGGGTAGGAAGGCATGCTTGTGGAATTGAGGCTCACTGTGTTGATTAAAGTGCTAGGTCCCAGGCCAAATGGAGACAGTTGTCATTCTGTTCCCTATAGCCTTTGTGAGCTAGGAGTCATGCCTTGGCCTCAGTTTCTCCATCTCTAGGATACGGATACAGCATAGAATTAGTTGAAAGGCTTAAATGAGATACTGCAATTTATGGGACCATAGAAGTGTTTGGTAAACACATTGTACGGCATTGCATCATAGTACATTCGAACTGGTTTTCCTATTTTTTTTTTACCAATATGTTTGGCTTTTACTTGCTTTCCTACTAGAGCAACAGAGCCTTTTTCTTACTGCTATATCTTAAAATGTCATGACCTGTAAATTGTATAATATAGGCTCTTCTAATATTTAATACCAATACACCCAGGAGTTTTGAACATTGACTTGTTTGGGTGAAGGGGAAACACTTGCATGGGGAGGTCAGGGGATAACTTGTGGACTTGGTTTCCTCTTTCCACCACCTGGGTTCTGGGAAACCAATTCAGGCCATTAGGCTTGGCAGTAAACGCCAGTACCTGCTGAGCAGCGTCACTGACCCACCCATCCCGGAGCTTTAACTGAAACCTACCTCCATGGTAGGGCCTGAGAATCACAGTTGTTGGTATTGCTTGGGATTTTTCCCTTAATGCCAAGAGTAAAATACAGTGGGCTATCTTAGCATGGCCATTTGCTCGCTAACTGCATTCATCTGTAGTTTGAGGTTCAGATGTTTCAGTGTTTATGTATGGAGCCACATTCATTTTTCCAATGCCTTTGTGACTCTTGAATATCCTTTGTTTACGAAACTTCTTCCCATTCAGACAGCCGCATGTTCCTTTGGTCTCCTGCAATAGGTCACCTCTTACGCTCGTCTATGATGTGGGTTGCTGGGCCTCTGTGTGCAAAATGGGTGCATTAAATCAGACTTTCCAAAGTCTTCCTGGATACTCTATGGGGAAAATAGTTTCCTGGCCAAATACATTTGGAAGATGCATGTTGGCATGCCAAGGTTCTGAGAAATGGCACAGTAAAGGGAAGCTACTCTTTAACCGTTCCTGTATAAGCCACTCCTCAAACTGACACCTGCACACACGCAGAATTGTATGTGACTCTTCAGAGACACCCTGTTCATAATGCTCAAGAGGTGGACACAGCCCGCATGTCCATCAATGAGAGTGATGAACAAGAGAAACGACCACACATTGGGGTCTTACTCAGCTGTAATAGGAGTGAAGTGTTCATTCCTACTAACGACAAACAAACCTAAAGAGCTAAGTGAAAGAATCTGGTCTCAAAAGAGCACATACAATAATAGTTCCACTTGTGGGACTATTGTCCAAATTAAGGAAAGCTATAGAGACAGAAAGATTAACGATTTCTAGGGGGCAGAAGGAGTTGGGGAGGGGCAGGCATAACTGATGGGTGCAGAGTTTTTTGGTGAAGCAATGAGGTGTTTTTAAATTAGATTGTGGAGAGGACTATAGAATCCTGCAGACACACCACGT
This sequence comes from Mus minutoides, assembly GCA_902729485.2. NCBI lineage: Eukaryota > Metazoa > Chordata > Mammalia > Rodentia > Muridae > Mus > Mus minutoides. Next base: position 616,608 of record LR749943.1, on the reverse strand, counting down.
TCACTTAGAAAAGGTTGACCTTTGATGGGCCTAGTGGTACACACCTTTGATTCCAGCAAGCAGGAGTCTGAGGCAGGAGGATGACAAGTTCTCAGCCAGCTGGGGTTTGATCCTATCTCAGATAAGAAGGTTGAGAGGAGAGGACAGGTGCAGGGGGACACTTTCATGGCAGTGAGTTAGCTTGCATAAAGCTGTTTTGAAACGAGAAGATATTCCCCAACCTTACCCCTGCTTATCCCCAGGACCTTGAACAAGGCATTTCTCATACTGTCTTCAAAGGAACACCTCATCTGAAAACACTGTCTGCCAAGCCTCTGCACACTGTACATGGGTCAGTCTGGGTCTGTAGCTCCAGGACACTTTTGGTTGGTTCCTTGGAAGATGTTAAAGTGACTGCTGACACCTGAAGTGCTAGCAAAATGGCTTGCGGGGCTATAGAGAGAGGCGCCATGTGGATTTGAACTTGTTTCTGGCAGGCTGGGGACTCTGAGCCATGTCTGTCCAGCATGGGTCTCTGGGTGGCTAAGGTGAGTGTACTTGTATACTGTTCTACACATGAGCAGTGTTGTCTGAGAGCCTGTTAGGAGCTCGAAGGAACACAGCATGAGATACCACATAGAGCATGGTGGGAGGAAGAGTGATTCAAACTGATCAATCCCCTGCCCATAGTCCTTGTGAGGCCCCTGGGCAGCTCTTTAACCTCTTTAAGCTTTCTACTCCTGCCCATTACCATGGTGAGGTTGACCCTTATTTCAGAGGAGCCCCTGGGAGCTAATAGAAAGAGAGTAGCCTTATTGCTCAGTGCTGAGTGGGTGGCCTGTATTCTGCCAGCCTTGGGCCCCGCCATTCCTCACCTTAGGCCCACAGCTTTCCTAAGAGTAAGGTGGTCATGTCCTCTCCCAGAGGAAGAAGCCAAGCTCCAGGGCTGAGTGACTTGGTGCCTGCTGCTTCTCCATTTGTTACTACGCTCCCTATGAGTCTTTGAGATTATTGAAGCCATATATCATCATGGAAGTATGGCTCCCTGTGTCCCTAGAATTTAACACCTCTCGTTTTCTTCTTATTTTGTTATAAAATAGCAACAGTGCTACAATGGTTGAAATGATTCATAAAAGTCTGCACACCTCTCCACTTAGTTCCTTGAGGGCAGATTCCTGGAAACAGAATTACTAGGTCAAAGGGTAAGAACTTGTGTACTGTTCTACATACGCGTTGCCAAGTAGCTTTTCAGAAAAGAAGAACTGTGATGCCCAGTGGGCCAAACCGGAGATGCTCGTGGAGGAGGGTTGGTTGCAGGTGTGGCTGTGTGTCTAGTCTGTGGACCTGGAGAGAGATCACCAGGGAGCTGTCTTCAGAAGCACCAGAAGAGGGCATCGGATCTCATTACGGATGGTTGTGAGTCACCATGTGATTGCTGGGATTTTGAACTCAGGTCTCTGGAAGAGCAGCCAGTGCTCTAAACCGCGGAGCCCTCTCTCCAGCCCAGTGGCATGCCCATTTGAATAGCGAGGATGAGGGCATTGAGGCACAGAAAAGTTGGGTAACTTGTCCGAGGTCACGTGATCAGCAAGCAGATGGTAGACTAGGATTCAATTCACTCTGAGTCTTTTGGTCATCAGCCTTCGGTGTCTGGTGAAATCTTTTCAGGACAGCACACAATAGGTGCTTTAGTAACGAACAGGACAGGCTACTGCAATGGGTCTCAACCTGTGGGGCTCCACCCCTCGGGCAAACATTACAATTTATTACAGTAGCAAAATTGTAGTTATGAACTGACAACAGTCATAGTTTTATTGTTGGGGGGAGGATGTCACCACAACATGAGGAATGAGTCTTATTAGCTGGTCAAAGCTTTAGGAAGGTTGAGAACCAAGAATCCGATGTGACAAACATCTGGCAGATGGGACGCATCCATACTCTCTACGATCAGAAAAGGGCAACATTTCCTTGTACCTTTGTGGTAGGCTGCCAAGAGCAATCAGGACTGAGAATCTCTGTGGCCATGTAGATCCTCTGGGACCTGCTCAACCAGCCCCAGCCTGTCTATCATCTTCCTTCCTCTATCCCTCAGCCTTTATCTTCCATCCTTTGTAAGGCTGGAAGGAGGGCAGGGGATGGTGTTGCCTTTGTTGTTGGCTACAACAAGCACAAGTCTGAGTGCTAGGCCCTGTGCAGGGCGGTGGTGCTACACTAGCCTCCTGTGGGGAGGATCAAGGGTGGGTTCTCTCTCTCTCTCTCTCCCTCCATCTCTCCCTCTTTCTCTGCCAGATGAAATGAACAAGGGTTGGGGGTGAGAAGGATAGAGTGAGAAGATGAGTGAAGATGTCACTCATTTCCCCTGGACTACAGCTCTGGATGGAGGGCAGGTCCTGCTGCCTCAATCACGATTTGACTATCCAGGCCTACAGCTACATGAGTGTGCTGGGTGGTCTTATGTCAACTTGTCACAAGCTTAAGTCATCTGAGACAAGGGAACCTTAATTAAGAAAACCCCACCATAAAGATCATAGGCAAGGGAGGTAGGCAAACCTGTAAGGCAGTTTTTTAAATTAGTGATTGATGGCGGGGGGGTGGGGGGGACCTAGCCCATTGATGGCAGTGTCATCCTTGGGCTTATGGATCTGGGATCTATAAGAAAGGCAAGCTGAGCAAGCTACCAGGAGCAAGCCAGTAAGCAGCACCCCTCCATGGCCTCTGCATCAGCTCCCCACCTCCAGGTACCTGCCCTGCATGAGTTCCTGCCCTCGCTGCTTTTGATAATGAACTGTTATTTGGAACTGTGAGTGAAATCAATCTTTCCTCCACAAATTGCTTTTGATTACAGCACTAGCAACCCTAATGAAGACAATGGTACATGGTCAGTGTGGCCGAACACTGAATGCATAGCAACGGTGTGGTAGGGAGTCTCCAACATATGAATAAAGACCCCAGTTTGGAGAGTTAGGGATATGGACCTCAGTCTGAAGAGACAGAAAACAAAGCCAACAGCAGCAGCAGCAGCAGCAAAAGCCCAGCAGTGAAAGGTCAGTGAGAAGCTGTGCTCATTTTTTTTATCTTGTTGCTATAATAAAATATCTGAGGAGAGCCACTTAGGGGAGGAAGGACTTATTTTGGCTCACGGTTCATAGGTGCAGTCCATCCTGGCGGGGAAGGCATGGCGGCAGGAGAATGAGCTTCCAGTCCCCTTGCATCTGCCATCAGGAAGAAGAGAATGATCTCTGTACTCAGCTTACCTTCTCCATCTTTCCACTTCCGGTGTGTGTGTGAGACTTCAGCCCATGGGTGGCTGCTGTCCAATTCAAGGTGGGTCTTCCTTCTTCAGATACACCCACAAGTTGTGTTTCCACGGTGATTCTATATTCAGTGAGTTGACACTGATGAACCGTCCCAGATGGCAAAGGTGAAAACTGGATGGGAGTGATGAAGAGAAACCTGGAGATGACAGGGGTCTCCTGCTTCAGAGACAGGAGGAGGTGGCATGGGCTAGAGGAAGCTCCGGCTTGGTAGTAAAAACAGGCAACAGTGAGTGAGCTCCTGATGAGATGGAGACCTGTCCAGAGGCTCTTATGGTGGGGTACGTCAACGTAGTTTCTCCCTTTTAGGATAGCCCTCTGGGCTTCTCTCTCAGAGTTTCTGGTTAGTTGAATCTGTGGTCCCAACAGTCTTTGAGCTAGCAGGACAGCTTCAAGTTCAGCACCCTGCATGGTCCTGGCCCTGACTCTCCATCCCAGATGTTGGAGGGCTCCAGAGCACGTTAGCACTCATGTTTCCTTATTAGCACCAGCTGCTTTCTGGGGAAAAGACAAAGAAGTAGGAGACGAGTCTGGATTTTGTGTTGCATGCCAGTCGATCCAGTCTGTTTTCACGGGAGAGGGGGGGGGGCATGTGTGAAAGGACACTGGGAATATGAGATGACAAGCCTAGCCTGAAGTAGCTGAAGTAGAGGGCTCTCCTTGCCATCTCAGGCAGCCTGGGTATGTCGCTTTGTCCATACAAGTTGTGGGTAAGGCTTGGGGAGAGCAGGAAGCAGGTTTCAGAAATGAAGATTCCTGCATCAGCAAATTCCCAAGATACGCTGGAATGAAAGGCGACAGTCACATCCTTGGAGTGAGAGAACAAAGCCAAGTGCCCAGAAAGGCCAGACTCATAAGACATCTGACCATGCCTGCCCCGGCTCCTAATCCACCAGGAGGCCTGAACCAGCTATAGAGTGGGGCTAGCATCCTTACACCGGAGACAGGGAACCTGGCAACGACCCCCAAAGTATGCATGACATCCAATGCTAGATTCAACGTCAAGGGACCTCAGACGAATCACCAACTCTCTGAAATTATAAAACTGCATGTGTAAAGTCCAAACACTAAAACACCCGATGCTACAGGGTTGATATGTGGGTGTGCAGGGACAAAACACAGTGGGAAGGATTGAGTGCTCTAGTGCTACAATTTAGGGTCAGGAAACTCCCTTCAGAGCAGCTGTGCCTGACCAAGGGCAGATCTGAGTTGATGTCACTTGCTCTTGAGAACCAGCCTAGAAAACAAGGCTGTGAAACCTATCAGGACAGGAAGGTGATGATTCTGCTGGCTGGACTGTTATAGGATTAATGGGGTCCCCTGAAGCAGAGGGTGTGATTAATAGATTCCACCCAGGTGGACCCTGCTTGTTTCTGTCTTGTGTGCCTCTGCCCAGGACTCTCTCTTCCTCTCTGCATCCACTTTCCCCAGTTGGTCCTGATTCTGGCCTTCCCTTTGGATGCTGAGGGCTGGGGATCTCATTAGAATCTTTGGTTCTCAAGCTTGTGTGTATACAGAGGTGAGGCCCAGGTGCCTGTATTTCTTACTGGCTCTGTACAGTCAGTATTTTGAGAGCACCTGTGTGAGATGCAGGTCTTGGCCACTTGACCAATTCCATACAACAGAGTGCCAAGGCCTGGGGACTGGAGAGAGGGCTCAACAGTTAAGAGTGAATAGTGCTTTTGTGGGGGATTTGGTTTAAGTTCCCAGCATTCACACGGGTGTGGCTCACACTCAATTGTAGCCCCAGCTCTAGGAGGTTGACTACTCCTGGCTTCAGAGGGAACTTTTCATTCATATGTATACTGTTCCCTCAGCCCTGCCCCCACACCAGACACAGACATCCATACACATAATCTAAAATAAAGAAATACTTGAATCTAAAGATATATCTATTTTATGTTAATATATTGTTGTATAAATCTATATATAATACATCTAAAATTAATTAATCAATTAATTAAGCCTCTGAGACCATCCACACTCAGACCTGATGCCCTTTCCAGGGACTCTGGGGGCCTCTGCTGGCTGGCAGCTGCTGTATGACACTGAGTGTGGCTTCCATCTGCCTCTGCTGTATCAGAGGCTTCTGTCATAGGGGATGCTGTCACTCAGTGTCTTCCACTGCCCCTCCCTAACACCCTCTGCTTCTTTACGTTTCTTCTTGGGCTAAGTGGTGACCCTAAATACCCTGGAGCTCCCTGCCTAGCAGAGGGAGTCCCCCACTCTCTCTCCCCAACCCTTCCCTTGGAAGGGCTCCCTCAGGCCCTGGGGCTCTGTGGAGGCCTTCCTTGGGCAGGTCTATTTCCCCCAACACAGGTCTTTCGCTTTTGTGTCCCTGAAGCCCCAGCCTCCACATCCATTCTCCACTTCCCTGTACTTTACCTTGTGTGTGTCTCTGTGTGTGGCCATGATACCTTATCTGGATCGTTCCTCATACCTATGAACAAGGAAGGTCTCAGGGACCAGGATGACAATGACTGTGGGAAAGGTTTGTTTTCCGACTGGAAAGTACATAGGAAGCCATTCTCTCACAAAGGGAAAGGAAGCAAAGGAGTTCAATCAATATTTGTTGAATAAAGGAACACAAAGGTTACTCGCCATGATGTAGACTCAACAACCCTTCTCAAGAAAAAGCCCCATGAGAGCCATGCAGGTATGCACAGAAAGCTCTTGATCCTTTGACCCAAAGTGGGGCCACTGGAACCCCAAAGAAGGAGACTTCCTATGTGCTCCATGGCAGCTAGTGACCCAGCTCATGGGTACTGCACACCCAAGAAGGGCCCTGGGGATGGTGTGTTTTGGAAGGCAGTCCTGTGCCAGGGGAACATCTCTGAGGCTAGAGTTGCAGGTGATAGATAGCTTTGGTTTCTGTTAGTTAGTTAGTAGAGTGGAGATGGGAGAGAAGGCTAAACACAAGGAATGAACAAGAGGCAACAATACAAACGGGAAGTCCACATGGCAGTCTCTAGAACTTCCTGATGATGGCTGCCTTGGTTAGTTAATAATCAACTAGCATGGGGCCCCTTTGGCTTTCAAATGGTCAGTGAACTTGTGGCTAGAGACCACTCCTTACCTCACCCAGACTACCTTCTGTGAGCACAGTGTGACTGCAGGCTAGTCCTGTCTGTCTGAGTAGCCCTCACCTCTTCAGCCACCTGGGAACTGTGTTCCTCTTTGCCCCTTTGTCTGAGCCTCCTCCTGAGCCGGACGCTACCCTGGCACATCCTCATATCCAACCCCCTTCTTGGCAATACCAGCATCCTATGCATTCCCCATCCCACGCTGGTAGACAGCCCTCAAGCTCTCCAAAGTGGACATACAATGAGGGAAGGTTAGTGGAGGTAGGGAGTTATCCAAGAGCCCCGGCTAGGAAGGATAAGGTCTTGCTTAAGAAGGACAGATGCCTCCTCAAGAATGGATAGGACCAATTGATGGTTTAGCTCTCACTCGTGGCAATGCTGTCCATAGAGAATGACATTTGTCTAGTAATAGCCATGTTTCCTGTTACTCTGGCTTACTGACTCCAGAAGCCTGATGTATCACCATCTCATGTCACCTTCTATAGCTTCCTAATCCTCACCACTAGAAGGTGGTGGTTACACCAGTACATAAGATGGACTGCTACTGAAGGAAGCTGTCACAGAATCCACAGGTGACCAGAATACAGGTACATCAGCCCAGGCAGGGCTGCTGGGGTGATCCAGCTCCCCAAGACAGATTGATGCTGGTCCTGGTGTCTTGGTTTTCATAAAGCAGTTCTAGCAAATTATTTATTATGCTAGAAAGCTGAGGCTATGTTCAGCCTGCATCCTCATCCTAAGGGGCGACAGATAAGGCAGGGAAAGGCCTCCAGATGTCTTCTCCATAGTCTGTGGAATCTGGAATTCTGGAATGAGTCTGAGGGCATGAGTGGAGCCCACTCACTTCCCTTTAGCTACTTTCCAGTTGCTGGGAATCCCATGGGTGCCTGATGTTTACTGTAGTCACAGGGGTCCATGGTACTCCAGTGTCATAGAGCTGTGGTGAGAAGGTGTCAGATTGTAATTTCTGAGTACTAGCCCTTTAAGGGATCAGCAGAGTCTGCTCAGCCCAAGTGGAGCAGGCCAGGCTTGGTGACTGGAGTGGGGTGGGGGAGGGAGGTAAGCAAGAGAGATAGACAAAACTTCTTATGTAGGATTATACCCTGTTTCCAGTAACAGGAATTTTCTGGGTGAGTGGAATTTGCAGAAAAAGTCTCTGAGCAGGACAAGTTCCATTCATTTACGTGATACACAGAGGAGGGAGTGTGTGTGTGTGTGTGTGTGTGTGTGTGTGTGTGTGTGTGTACCTGAGTGTGTGTGCGGGTGTGGGTGTGAGGCTCCTGTGGGTGTTGCCGACGACGGCTCAGCACTTAAACAGAGAGGCTAGGAGAGCCCAGAGCCATCTGACCCCAAGCACCAAGTGACCCAGAGGCAGAACCTTTGGTCCCTAGCGCTCTTCCTCGTGTTCTGTGTTGAGGACGAGGCGGGGACTGGTCTAGCCTCTCCCGGTCCTATCTCTACTCAGCCACACTTATACACCTCTGCTGGGAAGATCTAAGCAAGACCATGAATCCTGTCATGCTCCACGGGAACCTTGGCAGCTGCTATGCTCACCTTCTAGAATAATCTCCCAGTTCCTTTTGGTTTGTTACTGGCTGCTTCCCTGGATTCTCCCTAAGTTAAGCCCTCCTTTCAGCAGCGTCATGGTCTTGGAAGTATTTCTTACAGTGTTAGTTTGTTTGGGGCTCCCCAGTTTGCATCTGCTTCCTGAGCGGACCACACAATTTTTTGATATATTGAGATGTTATTTATAGTAAAGGTCAACCAACTTTTACATGGCCTGTCAAGGGCAGACATTTCAGCTCCTTTGCAGGCAGATGCAGACGATTCACAAGTTCAAGGCCTGCCTGAGCGCAGAAGAAGTTCAAGGCATCCTGTGCAACTGAGTGAGGCCCCCGTCCCCAAATGAGAAATAAAAAGAAGGTCGGGGATCTAGATCAGCGGTGGGAAGATTGCCTGGCCTGCATGATGCACGGCTGGACTGAAAAATTAAATACACAAAGCTTGCCGGTTGTGAGGCAGGGCATCTTACAGCATTGGAGTCAGTATAGAGTCTCAAATAGCAATTCTCAACCTATGGGTCCTGGCCCCTTGGGCGTCGCAGATCAGACATTTACATTAGGATTCATAACAGGAGCAAAATTAAAGTTATGAAGTGGCAATGACATAGCTTTTCGGTTGCGGATCACCATGACACGAGGAACTGTGTTGAAGGGTGGAAGCATTAGGAAGGCTGAGAACCACTGACCTAGATAACCTTGAACTTTGGAGCCTCCTGGCTCTGCTCTCACCGTGCTGGCTCTACAGGTGTCACTACCACGTCCAGTTTTCTGTAGAGCTGGCGATCAAATACAGGCCTTTGTGTCATTTGAAGCAAGCATTCTACCAACTAAGCCATGCGCCCAGCCCAAGACGTGTCGTTTCTTTGAAGGGTGCACATTTCAGTGAGCCTGGACACATGCTGACTATCACGGAATGGCCACCACAGTCAAGATACACAACATGTCCACCACCCCAAGAAGTTCCTGACATTCTCCACGTGGTGGGCTCTCCCTGGGTCCTCCTGTAAGGCTTCATGGCTGTCCTCAGCACTTTCTACCTCCACAGAGGAGGGATTGCTGGCTCCAGTGACACAGTGAGCTTTGCTTGTCTTGGTCTCCACAATATCTTGGTGCTCAGTTATGAAGCCCGAGAGAGAAACAGAGAGGGGAGGATTGAGCTGTGGGAATATGGGGGATACACAGGCGCCTCCCTTTACCTCAGGAGCAGGGAGGGGAGCAGTGAGGCAAGAGAGGAGGAAAAACCATTGTCTGCCAAGGGGGAGTTGGGGTGTGAACACAAGAGTGCCCTGAGACGAAGCTGAGCTCTCTACAGGGGTGAATCTCAATGGTAATGGGGCCCACCAGAGTGCAGGGGAAGCTGGTGGTCTTGCTCATTGATCCCTCCCTAATCCCCACAGCTGCCTCACATCCCCACAATATGGGTGTCCAATAGTCTTTGATTCACTTCTAAACAGAGACTGTCTGGGGTCTCCTGGGGAAAGCTCAAGGAAGGACAGTCTAGAGGCCGGGCACCTTGGGTGTGAGGCAATGCAACCGTGGTCATAGAGGATGCTCAAGGGTGGACCCATGATGGGAGGAAACAGGAGGTAGTCAGTTGTGCAGTGTGGGTCGGGAAGCCCAGACGGCAGGCAGGACCGAGCAGACTGCTGCCCACCTAGGAGGACCTTGCTGCTGAGCACAGGCAGAAGGACCTTGAAGGGGCCAGGCTTGCATCGTGTCTGGGGGTGTCCTTGGAGGACAGTCCTGTGAAAGTCGTAGCTGCACAGCTGCCTTGCAGGGTTGTTCTCCTGGGGGTGGGGGAGGTATAGTCCCCCCCAGGGCATCACCCCAATACTGTCACCCTCAAGCACTAATCCATCAACCCTGGCACACTCTGCCTCTGGTTGTCCACACACAGTGCCAGTGCCTCAGGATCTTCTGATATTCTCTCTGCTAGGATGACCGTCACACCAGCAGTCCCAGACATCCAGCATCCCGGAGTTCTGCTTCCTGCCTCTCTTTCTCTGTGTTCTCTTCTTTCTCACACAGTACCCTGTGTCTCTTTGAGTCTGTCTCTTCCCAGGGGAAGCATGTTTTTGGACCTCTGTGAGGGTGTGTGACACTTGGACCTTCTCTTTATGTCCATCTTAGATATCTAGTTCACCACGCCTGTGGTTTGGTTTCACACTCGCTGTTCAAGAGGCTGTGGGAGGGTTAATGGAAAGATGCTCATGTTATTGCTTTGTTGTTGCTAATGTCACTCTGTCTGTGCCAAGCTCTACAACAGGAGCTCAAGAAGTGTGGATAGGCCAGACACAGTCCATGCTCTGTGACACGTGACGTGCGAGCCAACAAGACAGAGCACCCAGAAGTGCAAGAATGCAGAGGACACTGTGTGACTAAAAATGAGGAGAGTCCTAGAAAGCTTCCTGGAAGAGGTGACATTGAAGATGGGTTTTGAAGAATGAATACAAGTTTACTTCTGATGCTTAGTAAAGGGAAGTTGGCAGCCATTTCAAATGCAGCCGAGAGCTTCTGCAGGACTCAGGGAGGGAACTGGAGGAGCGTGATGGATCCAGAGCTCCAGGTACTGATCCTTGCTGGCTTACTGGAGGGGCTCCACGGGAGTGGGATGCTCACTTCAAAGGAGAATGGAGGCAACCCTTCTCCAACTCTCTGAAGCTTTAACTACATCAATGAACATGCACCAGAGTTCTACTTCCTACTAAACCTTTCCCATGTTCTTTTTTGTCACACAGTGCCCTCGCTTCTCTGGATCTGTCCTCTCTAGGGCATCCTGCTAGTGTGAGGGGCTAAGGACTATTCTCAGCCATACAGCAGGGGCTGGAGAGGTGAGGGGCTGGGAGCAGCTGATGCTGGGGCTCAGAGTCAGGGGAAAGATGGGCAGGAGCCATTCTTGCTCACTGTGGTCAAGAGAGGCAGAGTAGGACACCCCCCCACCCCAACCCCCGAGAGCACTGGAGCACAAGAGAATTGCTGAGTGAGAACACAGCAGAGAAAATGGAGCAGAGGAAATAGAACAAGCCTGCGATGGAGCAGAGGCATCAGGCGGATACCTGGGAGCCTGCTCCTTCACATCCTGTCTGATGTACTTGGATGCGTTCCTTGTGAAGCTAGAACCCATGTCAGGGAGGGGAATGGGCATACTTTGGGTTGTTGATGAGCTTGTCAGGTGTGACAAGCCTAATGTTTTACTGAAATTCCTCATCCGTACTTGGAGCTTGTCACAGCGGTGTGTGCTGCATTTTGAAACCACGACTGGCTCTGTCTTCACCCCACCTCCATGATGGAGTTATGGGGAGGGGCTTGCAGGTTGTGGTCTTCTCTTCCTAATCTCAGAGACCGCAAGCAGGTTATGAGGAAGTCATGGGCTGCGGATAAGGCTAACGACTTGTCAAGTGTGGAGCAACTAGGAGCTATGTCCCTAACCACTGTACAGCGTGGCCACTGTCCTGGGGTGCTGACCTAGGGCTATATCGTCTACAGCTCCTGAAGCTTTCCCTTCCGCAGTGCACCTTGCACTGTGGGCGTTCAGTGATGGCTGAATAAACTCAGCCGTGGGTGGATTAGGACAACGGGCTGCCAGGTTGGGCTTAGACCATTCTGCTTGCCCTACCACACTGAGCAGAGACCTGCAAGCCCAGGGGTTGGTCTTCCCTCCTGGGGCTGGGAGGCACCGGACCTGACTCATTGAGGATATCCTTGAGATTAAGGAACTGAGACCCAAGGTACCTGCTTGTGGTGGAGGCAGCTGGCTCTCTTGGCCAGTCACTAATCCAAGGGAAATACTTGGTATTTCCAGTCATTCCGGCTGGAATTAAACTTAAATCAGTCCAGAAGAGCACAGTCAGAATAGTGTGAGCAAACCCACCTATGGAACCAGGCATCCGGCCTGCTCTCACTTCTGAGGTGCTGGGCCTGCCTCTCAGGAGCCACAAGAGATGGAAGTTTCCCCTGTACCTCTTAACTGTCCCCTACCTGGACCCCTCCTGCCTGGCACATGGTCAGATCACATGGCACTCAGCCAGCAGACAGCCAAGTCTAAAGATCTGAAATGGAACTCTCTTTTTTCTGTTGCTAAGTCACACACATACACTTGAGGACAGGGAAGTAGGGCAGGTTAATGAGGAAGACCATCACAACCCAGCCTGCCTGAACCTGATTCTAGCACCTTTTGAGTGGCTATTAGCCAGACAGCTCTCTTAGCCTAAGCTTTCATTTTTGGAACTTAAGGATAGCAATAAGCACCTTGCTGGATACTTTATTAAATGGGCTAATGCATACAGAGATCTTAGAAGCTGCGTGTGGTGGTGTGTTGTAAGCACTCTGTACCCTGTTAGTGTACCCTGGGTCTCAGTTTCCTCACTTGGGGTTGGGATCACTCTTTCTGCTGGTGCTCCAAAGCTGAGAGTAAACAAGATCCTGCTTTTACAGGACACAAGCTCCCAGAGGAGGAGCTAGCTGGAGGGGCAGCATTACATGTCCCACAAGCGCATAGCCCTAATCCAACAGCTGCACAGAAAGGATATGTAAATATGAATCTTGTGTTCATATGGATATATATGCATTATAAACAGGTTTATGTTTATATATGTGCGTGCACATATATATGTTGAATATAAGTTTATTTATGTGCATCTGTATATATACATATGTGCACATGCATGGATGTGTGTTCACATGTATATGAATGTGCACTCATGAGCATGTCTGCTTTAGCATGTACGTTCACAGGCATGTGCTACACGTGGATGCAGGTAGGACTGTGTATATGCATATGTGTTTATGTGCATGGGGATGTGTGCAAACGTTGAAGTTTGGTATTTTGCTATGTATTGCAATGCTAAATACTGATTTGCCCCAATCTACAGGTAGACCTGCCCCACAAGTTATCCCTGATTGCTGAATAAAGATGCCTACAGCCTATAGCTGGGAAGAATTGAGATAGGCAGAACATGGGGTTTCCAGGCTTGGGATGTGAGGAGAACCACAAGGAGGAGGAGAGAAGGATGATGCCGTATGTTAGGTGAGTCATAAAAGCATGGTCATGAGGGCTGGCCAACTGGAGTTAAGAGCAGCCCAGACAGAACATGGAAAATGATAACTCAGGGTTATTAATGGGGAAGTAGATTCTAATAGCTTAGAGGGTAGACATCTGCCCAGTGCCTCTAGTGCTGATTAAGGCTTATTATTATTATAAATAATAAAAGTTGTGTGTCTTTTATCCAGAAACTGAATTATCAGGGCAAAAGCCCCCATTGAGATTAAATAATTCCTACAACATGAGAGTAAATGTGTGTGTATCTGGGGGAGCACAAAGAGCCATCCAATTCGGGTTCTGTGTGGTGTGCACCTGAGGGGGACAGTGGGAGGGACCCAGATCGAGAAAGGAGGACTGGGGAAGCCCGTGAAACATATTTGATCAGGACTCACACAGGATTCAGACGGCAAGAGCTGCTAAGTGAAAAGAGTCGCCAACCGCAGGGCGGACCCAGGGTGGGAAGTTCCTGGGCCTTGCTGTTGCAGTTGAGGATAGTAAAGCTCAGAGAAGCCAAGGAAGTTGCCTTAAGTTGCCATGGTGGGACCAGGTCTGAAGCTTGAGTCTCTGACCTCAGGCTGGCCTTCGAGCTCTGAGCTGCCTCTGGGGAGAAAGAGAGACATAACATGATGTGTTAAGTCTCTGACCCTCACCCCACCCAGCTCCATGCTAATCCTCATGTCAGGAAAGCTGTTCTGAGCATTGTTTGCACATCTGCCAATTACCTACCCAGGCCAGGATCCCACCGAGGAAAAGGCAGGGTAGCACTGGGGCTCCGAGTTAAGAGTTCTAGTGTAAGCACCAGCAACGAACAGTGCCGGGTAACTCACTGCACTCGGTCTTCTCATCTGTGAAACGGGATCCATAGGGTCACTGTGGATAAATGCCTCCCAGAAAGATGCCTCAAAGGAAGGGGCCAATCAATAGTTTCTACTATTGATATGACTACTCTTTTCTGAGTCTGCTATGAGAATAACATGAGCTCTCACAGCTGAGACTGATGGACTGCAGGAAGATCTGTGTTAAGGAGGTGGAGGGCAGGCTATATTCCTGCAGTTATCGTTCAAGTCCGCTTTGCATTTGCAAGGAGCATATCTTTACCCCATTGACCTTCGGTTTCGCCCCATGACAATGAGCTTCAACTGCAGGGGTGTGGAAGGACAAGGTGTACTCTAGACAGCAGAAGCTTCAACACAGGCTTGCATTTTCTCCTACCACGAGAATGGCTGGATCCCAGTTGTGGCGGCTCCTGCAGCACGACAGGAAGGGAAGGAGTCACGGGGTAGGACCGCAAGAACCATCTTTGGCAGTCTCCAACATGGATGTTCGTGAGAAATGTGCTTCGTTTTACGAGCCACGGAGATTTGGAGTTGCACTAGTTACCACTGTGAAACTGACATATGCAGAGAATATGATGAAGAAAGATTGAAGAAAGATCTCTCTCTCTCTCTCTCTCTCTCACACACACACACACACACACACACACACACACACACACACACACAGCCCTCTAGCTCTATGATGCCTATGCTTTATTTCCATAAACAGTTACATTTTTTTTTCACTTGGTAGGACCCTGGAGAGATCTGCCTGCCCTACAAGGTCTCCTCACTGGTTGTCCTATCCCAAGGGCTTTCTTTGCTCCTGGCCTGGATTCCTGGATTGTCACATTGAGCAAGGCCAAGCAATCCCTTGCATTGGTACCTGGCCTGTATGCCTTTCCTGTACACTATGGTGTGAACAACAGAGCAGGCCAACATCAGCACCCAGTGCAGACCAAGGGAAACATATTCCAGTCTCCGGTTGGCTGAGCTTCCCCTCCGTGGGGTTTCTCTCCAGAGCCAGGTTCATAAACTTAGGGAGCAAATGGTTTGTCACTAAAACTGTCCAACTTGGAGAGGTTTGCCTAAGAGCGGGTCCAACAAGCAAGGGCCAAGGATGAGGTTATCCTTCTGTTCTCCAATGCAGAAGTCCTCAAAAGTGGTCAGAGAGGGCCTGGCAAGCACCGCCATCTTGCTGTTTGGAAGAGAGTCTGTGGATGGATTCTGACCTCACTAGGCAGAGCAAGTTTCCACCGGGAGTGAGTTCCAGCCAGGAAGCAAAGCAAACATCTGGTCATGCTGTCCCCTTCTCTTTGCCAGCCAGCCTCCTCGGGGATTCCAGGCATTTATCCCAACTCCTCTCCCTTTTCTTTCCATACCATCTTGGCTTTGGCATCCTTCAGCATCCCTCCCATTCAGGGAACCATTCACAACCTCACTCCTGGCCTAAGAAGAAGTTTTCCTGTGGTGTTCTGTGGTCACAGTCCTGTAATTTACCACCCTGTGCTTACTGGTTCTCCTTGCACTGAAGACTTCTGAGAGCATCTTGGTTCAATGCAGGGTCTCTGAGTGTCACAGTCCTTTGAGAATCAGCCTCCAGAGCCAGCAATACCTAGCAGTCACTACCTCCCAGCAAGTGTGCACTTTGTCTCTGGGTCCCCTAAGGACCCGAGGTATGTTCAGCAGCTCTTGGGGATGCAGGCTATGTCTGAGGATGACAGGCTGAGGATGTTTGAGGATGCAGGCTGCCTTGATAGGACTGAATGAATGGCCTCTTGGGTCCTCACCAATCAGCCCACAGGAATCTGTACTCCCCTTACACGTCAGTACCCTCCATTTCTTGCTCTCCATTTGTCTTTGTCCGTCTTGTGACATGGTTTCTCTTACTTGGTTCTTTCTTTTAAAGACTTATTCATTTATTATATGTGAGTACACTGTAGCTGTCTTCAGACACTTCTTTCTTCAGCCCCACTCACTCTGGCCCAAAGATTTATTTATTTATTATATGCAAGTACACTGTAGCTGTCTTCAGACACCCCAGACGAGAGTATCAGATCTCATTACAGATGGCTGCTGGGATTTGAACTCAGAATTTTGGAAGAGCAGTCAGTGCTCTTAACCACTGAGCCATCTCCCCAGCTCTCACTTACTTCTTTCAAAGTTGCCCCATCAATCTCTCTGTCGTTTTCCCTGTTTCATTTCTCCTTGCTTGTGACATCCGAAGCCTTGTGGTATCATTTCCCATTATCTCCCATGGGTTTCTCAGCTCTGGCCTACCTTGCTTCAACAGATTGCTCAACAGTTGTCCCTTGTGGATGCCTTGTCAGTCGCCTCCAGGCCAAACGATTTCCTCTACCTGCCACTCAAGTACCCATGCAACCATCCCATTCCTCCTCAGTGTTCTTCAGCTCACCCTCTCATTCAGGGTTCTCCTGGTCCCTGCCGAATGGCATCCTTGCACGTGGTTTAACCAGGTCTGTTTTCCAGGTGTCATCTTTACACAACTCCTCCATAGAGTGTGAGCCATCACTCCAGCATCCAGTGAACAGTGCTCTCTCTCTGAGGTGCAGCCTCCACAGACACAGGAAAGAACGAGATGGGGGAGGGGAAAGCAGTCTAGGATGAACTCAAGAGCAGCAGCACCATCTGTGAAATCAGATCATGGCACTTCTCTGTTCAAATCCCTACCAGGGTTTTGGTCTGAACCAGGATCATAGCACCCTCTCTGTGGCTTGAAAGTGCTTGCCTGTATCATGAAGGTTGACTGGCTTCTCCAATCTCTCAAGTTACATGTTTCCTGGTCCACACAACTCTATCACCCTAGCTTTCATTTCCTCAAAGATACCAGTCAATCAACAAGATTCATAGAGTAGGAACTGGGTGCTTTGTTTCAAAAGCACCCGAAATAGTGCTTCGTAAATAGAGATGTTTAGTTAATGCCATGCATCTGAGTGAGCAGTATATATGTTGATGTGAACAGAACTATGCTTTGGTGTGAATTCTCCAAAGATTCATATATTTACTCCCCAGTATGGTGGTCTTGGAAGATGGTAGAAAAAAAAAAAAAGCCAGGCGTCGGTGACGCATGCCTTTAATCACAGCACTTGGGAGGCAGAGGGAGGTGGATTTCTGAGTTCCAGGCTAGCCTGGTCTACAGGGTGAGTTCCAGGACAGCCAGGGCTATACAGAGAAACCCTGTCTCGAAAAACCAAAAAAAAAAAAAGAGAGAGAGAGAGAGAGAGAGAGAGAGAGAAGAAGAAGAAGAAGAAGAAGAAGAAGAAGAAGAAGAAGAAGAAGAAGAAGAAGAAGAAGAAGAAGAAGAAGAAGAAGGAGGAGGTAGGACCTTTAAGGGATGGGTGGAGTCTACTGGGAAGTCACAAGACAGCCTCCTTCCTCTCTCCAGTTGTGTCTTGAGATTGTTTTGTTGCTAATGCTTGTCTGCCATTTCTGTATCATCTGCCAGGAGGTCATGTAGCCAAAGGGGTTCTTGCCGGAGCCTGAGCTATGGTGTTTAGACTTCAGCCTCCCAAACTGTAAGTTAAGCAAACCTCTTTTCTTCCTAAGTATCCAGATTGGGGGTATTCTGTTATAATAAAGAAGACCAGGCTAACCGAAGGTGAGAAATCATTAGGCATATGAGAGCGATGCTGGCGTGGGTAGACTGGAAGATGGAAGGAAGTATTGGGAAACCAGGCCAAAGGATTGGTATCAGGGTAGGAAGCTTTGAGTGAGCCTGAAAACCTCATTCTGATGTGTGTGTGTGTGTGTGTGCGTGTGCACATATTTCCCATGCATGGGCTGAGGTCAGAAGATACCCTTTGGTATCATATTTTCTTCTCTACCTTGATTCAGACAGAGCTTTGTTGCTCGCAGCTGCACAGGCCAAGCTAGCTTCAGCGGAGTCTCCTGTCCCTGCCTACCTCTTCACTACAGAAGCACTAGAATTATAGATGTGTTGGCACCCCTGGCTTCACAAGGCTTAACTCAGGACCTTGCATGTGTACAGCAAATGTTTGACCCACTGAGTGATCTCCCCAGCCCTAAAGCCCAGTTCTTACACTATAATTTACAAGCTTTTGGGTTATTTCACTGAGGAAGGAAAATTCTGGCAGCCACCAATGAGGCAGATTGATCTATGAGAAGTCTGGAAACTGGGACATAGGACAGGAGGCCTAGGGAAATACTCCAGGCTTAGCTAAGGTGTTGTGGATCAGGCAAGCTGGTGAGAAAGGAGAGGTTCGGAGGTCAGGAGACCAGAAGGCTTGTTTGTGCTGTAGAGAAGGAATCAAGTCCAGGAATATGGGGAGGCTTGCTTTCCAAGGCAATTAAAAAAAAAAGATTTATTTATCTATTTTATGTATATGAGTACACAGTTGCTCTCTTCGGACACACCAGAAGAGGGCATCAGATCACTCACATTATGGATGGTTGTGAGCTACCATGTGGCTGCTGGGAATTGAACTCAGGACCTCTGGAAGAGCAGTAGGTGTTCTTAACTGCTGAGCCAACTCTCCAGCCTCAAATGATGGCAAATTTTATATGACAGCTTGACTGGGCTGAAGGATGCAAGGTATCCAGTAACACAGGTCTGTGAGGGTCATCCAGAGGATATTAGCATTTTAATCAGCTAGAGGATCTTTCTTACCAGCGTGGGCAGACATCCAATCCTGGGGTAGCCTGAAGATGATCTTCTGTTTTCTGGCCTCAGACATCTGAACTCCACGTTTTGGGAGTTTGGAGTCAGGGACTTAATGTACCAGTAGCAGCTCTGGTCCTTAGGCCTCTGACTCATTCTGAATCAAACCGTTGGCTTTCCTGGTTCCCCCAGGCAGGATATCATGGAGCGTCTAGGCCTCACTAGTCAGGTAAGCAACTTCTATAATAAATACATACATATATGTCCTATTGCTTCTGTTTCCCTGGAGAAGCTCGACTAGTACTGTGCTCTTTCGAAGACTCTGGGGCCAAAGGTTGAATCTGGGACATGGGCAATCATCAGGCCGGGAGTGCAGAATGGTAGCCATGCCAGAATGGAATGAACTTATTCTCCAATAGCCCTGAGTCCTTGACCAGTTTTGTTATCTCCTAGCTTGCTGACCATGGTGGTTTGAATGAGAATGGCCCCCAAGGACTCAATATTTTAATGCTTGGTCATCAGGGAGTGGTACTACTTGAGAGGGATTAGGAGGTATGTCCTTGTTGGAGGAAGTCAATCACTGGGGGTGGGCTTTAAGGTTTCTTCTTCCTGCTGCCTTGGATTTGGACATAGAACTCTTCAGCACCATGTCTGCCTATACACCACCATGCTTTCCACCATGATGATCATGGACAAAAACCTCTGAAACTGTAAGCCTGCCCCAATTAAATGCTTTTATAAGAGTTGCCATGGTCACGGTGTCTGTTCACAGCAACAGAACACTGGCTAAGACACTGTCCTTGGCCTGCCTCTTAATATTTCTTTATTTCAGTTTCCTTGTTACCACATATGATTAACAACGGTTCTTGTTCCGCTGGTTCCCTGAAACAATGCTGGTAGAAGGCGGAACTTAGTGCTCAGAATACAGTCTTCTGGAAGCAGCCCTCTTGCAATTGATGTCATTAATAAAATACTAATGGTAAGCAAATTGGAAAGTAGAAGAACTCACTCATGGAGGATTGGGCACAAGAGCTCAATTACAGAATGATGGTTCTGGGACTAAGAGCTGGCTCTTTAGATACCCATGTCTGGTCTCTCATGATATTTGCTAACTTCTTGATATCGGGCTGGGGTAGTTGAAGCCTGCCTTTCTTACAGCGTGGCTGGAGGGCAGGGATGGGCCAAGCCTTTGTAAGCTAAGGTGATAAAATTGATATAAGGCGCTGTTGCTCTGACCCCAGGAAACATGGACCACTGATGACACTGCCCAGTGTAGCCTCATGTTTGGCTGGAGATTCCAGTCACCTTGGTGTGACACCCACAGGCGAGCAGGACATTGAATTCTCTGGTGGTGGCTGCCATTGCAGGAGGTAATCTTCAGCCTCACACAGAGACAGCATTTCTCAGGCCTCTGCCAGGAATTTCTGTGTTGTGGTGAGTTCTAGAATGTGGGCTCATCTCACTGTGGGTACCAGGTCATCATTACATTGCACTTGTATGACGCCAGAACTTGGAAAGGGGAGTCGTCAGTTCTGACTCATAGTGAGCCAAGAATAAATCCAGGCTCTGATGTTTCTAAACAAATGGATCTTAAGCCATTCCCCAACTTCCCTGGACATTGGAACACGTGAGAATCCACACTACGTTCTTAGTTTGGCAGTCGAGTAAAGGGTGAGTAGTTCTCATGAAAAGTTGTCATGTATCTTGCTGTGCTTTGCCCTCACCATAAAGCTGTGAGGTGGATGAAGTGGTTATGACTCTCTTTTTATGGAGGGATCCATGCACAGAGGGCAGGAAAAGGTAGAACTACGCTGACCTAAACAAACCTCTATAACTGAGTGATAAAGTTTGACTCAAAGCAGCCTCCCTACACTGTGGATTGTATTCTAGCCTGTTGTATAAACAACCAGTAACCTAAGCCACCAGCCTATCTTTGTAACCAGGCAACTGACTCTCAGCCAATCGTATCAGTTGATTTTCAGCCAATCACAGACTGCCAACAGATCAAACAGTGATTCCATACAAGGCAAATTCTGATTGTACCCAATGGGATGATTTCCAGATGTCACTCCCTCTTCTCTGATTATAAATGAAACCCAACTGGTCTGGTGCTGGGCCAGTCACACTAGTCTGAAAGGCTGCCTGGTTCTAGAACCCGTTTCTTAACTCAGGTAGGCTCCATAAAGTCTGACTTTTCTCTTATCAGATCTGTGGCAGTTAAATGGTACATCCCTTGCCAGAGGCTATCCAAGAATCTCTAGCTGCTGAGGATTCTAATATTGGGTACGGGAGGTGGGGTCCAGAAATGATGACATTATCAGCTCTGGGACAATTTCCAGAGCTGGTTCTAGACTAGTGGGAGCCCTGGCCAGGACGCCCTTCAGGACTGAGAGGAACAGAACAGATCACATAGCATCTATAGCCAACACTTTTCAAAGAAGAGAGACCTGCTGCTCTCGGTCTCAGTATGAAGCTCCCAGGACAGATGTGTGCCTCAGAGGCTGTGGGGTGTCTGGAGGGGCCTCTGCACATGTGAAAGTGCATTTCCTCCTTTGAGGCCAGCTCCAGATCCAGGTGGCCTGGGCTTGAAGCCTGATTCCTGGGCTTCCTCACTGTGTGGCTCTGATTTATTTTCTTACTATATGAAACCATTGATCTGACTTTCAGGAATCAGGGCCTTGGTAGTCCCTCCAGTGCACAGTGTGTACACAGTAATTGCCAGTTACTACTGAGAATTACATACACAACCCCTTGCATTCCCCGAGTTTATGGCCAGATTCAGCCTGAAGGGAATAAGTGGAGAGATGAATGTGTCTAACGAAAGTAAACCTAACCCTAGACTCAGGTTCTCATATCTGTGTGATCTGAGAGGGACACACTGAGGCCAGATGAAGACAGTCCATCTTCCAGGGCCAACCCACACCCTCTGGCTGGTATTGACATGTGCCTCCAATGGCCACTAAGATCTTCAGTGAATGTCACTGGAGAGCAGGGACATGGTGGTGGAATGGACCCAGGCTGCTGGTCTGCCCCTCTCAGCCATGTTTCTTCTTTATGATGCTAGGTAATTTTAGAATCTGTCAACATAGTGGCAAAAGATGCAGGCCAGGCTGGGCGGTCTGTAACCACACAAATGGGTGTCCACGGAGCTGTCCACTCTGCCATTCACTGTCCTGGCATCCGGCAAACATCACTAATGTTCTTGATTCTGGAAACTACATCTTCATCTTGGACTTTCTCCATTACCACTAACCCCACTGTGCTTGGATGGTTGCCCTGGGGAATTAGCTCAGTGCAAAACAAATAAAACTGTATTTTATTTTGGATCATTGGCAACAAGATGGGTTCTAACTGCCCACTAGTCTGTTCAACTGGAAGTGGGACCGAGCATCACTTCAGGGAACCACAAAGTTTAACCCTCCATCTGGACATACAGACTGTAGATGGATCATGTTGCAAAGGGTTTTAAATGCTCTGCTGTATGAATGGGAACGCCAAAGCTCGAGCTCAGAGAACAGAAGCAACTTGCCTAGTGTCTTAGTTAAGATTTCCATTGCTGTGAAGAGACACCATGACCAAGGCAACCCTTATAAAGGACAATACTTAATTGGGGCTGGCTTGCTGGATCTGAGGTTCAGTCCATTATCATCATGGTGGATAGCACAGCATTATCCAGGCAGGCAGGGTGCAGGAGGAGCTGAGAGTTCTATATCTTATTTAGAAGGCAAACAGAAGACTGGCTTCCAGGCAGCTAGGAGGAAGGTCTCAAAGCTCACCTCCACAGTGGCACACTTGTCCCAATAAGGCCACACCTACTCCACCAAGACACACCTGCTAATAGTGCTGATCACTACTGGGGCCAAGCATATTCAAACCATTACACCCAAGGTCACACAACAGATCTGGGAACCAAAATAGGACCCACGTCCCGGAAGCCCAATATCCCCAGGCCCATCTATCTTCCAGCTGGTTTCCAGGGGGCCACAATTCTTGAATCGTTTCTCTCTTTTTCTCTTCTTTTCTTTACTTTTCCTTTCCCTCCCTTCTTCTCTCCCTTCCTCCCTTCTTCCTCCCTCCCTCCTTCTCTCTCCCTCTGTCCCTCCTTCCCTTTCTCCTTCCCTGTTCCCTCTCTCCCTCCCTCCTTCCCTCCCTCTTTCCCTTTCTCCCTCCTTCCCTTCCTTTTTTTCATTCTATATATAGTTTTTTGGAGACAGGGTAGCTCTAGCTGCCCTGGGACTCGCTGCGTAGACCAGGCTGACCTCCAACTTAGAGATCCAACTGCCTCTGCCTCCTGGCATGCGTGCCATCACTGTCTGGCCTCTTGGATGTTTTCATTTGCAGTGAGGTAGACACCTGGTGACTCTTGAATTCCAGTTGTGAGAAACACCTATTCTAAAAGGACATCTGATAGCATAATAACCTTTACTGTTATTAAGGACAGCTGTTTTAGAGGATCTGAACGTAACCCTAATCCTTGGAGATTAATTCTGCTTAGTGAAATCCAGAGTTGTTTAGCACAAAGCAGCCAACTTCCATCATTATCCTACATGAAACTAGCCAGACAGCCGACTGACACCGTCTCTCAGAAAGCCCAGGCGTCTGACTACATGGAGATCTTGTCTCTCCCATAGCTGGGTTCTGGTTCATAGAGGAATACCCGAGAGTCTAGAAGCCTATGGTTTGAGAGCACGCACAATGTTTTCATGCAGAATCTGTACAGGCTGTAACCATGGGGGACAGGCTTCCTGCTGACATGCTGTTTGAGGTTCCCGGAAGGTGGTGTTCACTGTGCATAGGACTCATCCATTTGAAAAGAAAGCAGGAATGTTTGAGTGTGCCTGGGGTGAGTTGGGGGAGGGTTGACTTTTTAATAGGTAAAGCTTCTGACTGGGACAGTATAAGCTAGCATTTCCTTGGGACATTACAATTAATATTACCCAATCTTGTGGCACTAGCCTGTTATCTTGGAGGCTGAGGCAGGAGGATTGAAAGTTGTCTAGATTAGAGAGAGGGGTTAACATTCATTCCTACAAAAGCATTCTTTGATGAATGCAGATTTACCACCGATATCCAACCTTTCCTAGCAGCAATCAGTAACTACAGTAATGCGGTTTGTTGCTGCTGTGGACAGAAACACCTTGGGCCCTTTATTTTCACAATGGCCCGACAAGGCTGACATTCTTACTCACATCTCAGCAGAAGGAATAGAGACACAGAGTAAGGAGGTTGCCGAAGGCAGTACAGAAACCAAGTAACAGAGACTGTTAACCAACCCTGCCTTGGCAGGTTCTCACATAGCCGTGGCTGGCCTTGAACTTATAATGAAGCCAAAGATGACCTTGAACTTCTGATCTTGCCACTGTCACCTTCCTGGTGTTAGAACCACTAGCCTGCACCACCTACCTGGTTTTATATAGAACTGAGGATCCAACCTAAGTCTTCACGAGTACTAGGCAGGCACTCTCTTCCAACTAAGTTCCTCCCCAGCCCTGAGATTAGGTCCTGTGGGTCAGAATATGGGGATACCAGGAGTATTCATTTAGACAAAATGTCCCTGGATTCCAGGTAACTACAGGATAGGAGTCTCGGGTTTGGACATGGAAAAGGTGTCTTCTAGATACATATCCCCAGGACTCAAGGGTTTTAGAACCATGTCCTAAATGCAGGCAACAACTTGGTGTTTATCAGTGGTAGCACCACACAGGGGAGGGAGCTCAGCACTGTTTCTAAGCCCTTCTCTCGAAGGACTGATGTCAGAACCAACTGGACCCTCCACCAAGGCTCTCCTGCTTCTGCCCAGAGCCATCTTTCTCATCACAGAGAGCCACTGTCCTGACTACGAACAAAGATCAGAATGTCTCCTGTCACACATACATAGTATAAGCTATTCCCTGACTCCGTGGCTTTCAGTTATCCACACCATCCCAGCTCCCCACCCCCACCCCACCACCTTCCAAAGATGTAGGGAAGGGAGGTATGTGGATCTGGGAGGAGCTGGGGAGAGGGAGTAGCGTGATCAATACAAACTGTATGAACATTTCTAAGAACTCATAAAAAAACAAGAAGAAAAATGAAGGAGGGAGAGGTGTGATCTCAGCCTTATTTACTTAGCTGTGTGCTGCTAGAAGGTTCAGAGATGTTTCTAAACCCTGTAACAGGAAGCCTGCACCCCGGGGTAACTGGCCACAAGAAACATCACCCCTCCTGAGCTAATTTAGTCAAAAAGGTTACAAAATTTTCTCTGTACAGTCTAAGAACACCAGGCCTGTGATTACTTCAGATTTGGTCAGACAAATCAAAGCCCTTGGGTTGGGCGACAAGCCTTGACAGCTCACTGGTACTAATACCTCATTCTTTTAAGGACCTCAAGCTTGATGTGAGAGAATCTTTGGATAGTTCTAGTCAAAATAAAACAAGTGGGAAGAGGGAGGGCCTCAGATGTAGCACTTATAGCCTGCTGTCCCCTGAAGACCTATGGCCAGTCCAACTGTGAGGCCTGGTGCTTCTATGAAGGCACTGGCTTACCTCTGTGGAGGAACAAGTCCCTAGGACGCTTTTTGGATAACTGCATCCGTTCTGCACTCTGTCACTGATCTCCTCTGTCCCCTCGGCTGATCACTTGTAGCAGAGGGACAGCCACCATGCCATGTCCAGACACAGATGCTGTTAACACCCTCCCCACTGAATCCTGTGTGTGAGTTTGAATTTTAGGTAACAAAAGCATTAGGGATGTGGTCTGAAAGGAGAAGCCATTGAATATCATAGAGAGTGGGGAGTATGCTGGTCCCAAGTGTGGCCAACATACTTTAGTTCCCCAATTATATCCTAGATGCTGGAGGGTCCCCTTTCCTTTGTCTTTGTTTAACATCACCTTGGGACTCTGGTTTCATTATCCAATAATTTTAGAAACTGTGTCATTGTCTTAACTACAAGGTCTTATTTTGTCACAACCTAAGGTAGAGTCTTTCCCCAGCTGTGTTCCTTACTGCATTGGTGGCTGGTGGCCTCAAGTTCCAGAGAGAATAGTGATTCTCAACCCTCTAATACTGCGGCCCTTTAATACAGTCCCTCATGTGGTGACTCCTAACCGTAAAATTATTTTTACTGTTATGAATTGTATTATAAATAGCGGTGTTTTCTGATGGTCTTAGGTGACCCCTGTGAAAAGGTGGCTAGATTCCCAAAGGGGTTGAGAACCACTGAGATAGATGGACGGATGGACGGACGGACAGACAGATGGGGGAAGGAAAAGATACTCATGAGGCCCTGTGATTCTTTCATTCATCTCGTGGGTTACTTGAAAGAATTCTCACAGTCATCTCAAGATACATGGAGGGGCTCCCTATTTCATGTGTGATAGCCAACATAGTAATTTGGATACTCAAACTCATTCTTTATTTACCCACAGTCAGGCACTCAGTGTGCAGTATGTACGATGACCAGTGTGGACTCCACTTATCAATGGATCTCTGCCCTGTAAGGTCCTGGGACATCTGGCAGAAAGTTTTGCCTCATGTCTTAGGGAAGGGTGGGGTGGCCTCACAGTAAGGTTAAGATGCACTGGGTGCCCATAGCTTCTTACTCTTCAGTTAAAGGGTCTCTGAAGAGCCTTCTGCTCCAGGATGAGACATCAAGAGTAGCACATCAGACAGGAAGGGTACATGGAGATTGGTGGTTTGAATGAAATTAGGAGGTGTGGCCTTGTTGGAGGACATATGTCACAGGGACTGGGCTTTGAGATTTTAGATGCTTAAGCCAGGCCCACTGTCACTCTCTTCCTATAGCCTACAGATCCAGATGTAAAATTCTTGCCTCCTTCTCCAGCACTATGTCTGTCTGCATGCAAGCTTCTCACCATGATGATAATGGACTAAACCTATGAACTGTAAGCCAGCCCCAATTAAATGTTTTCCTTTGTAACAGTTGCCACAGTCATGGTGTCTCTTCACCGCAATAGAAACCCTAACTAAGACAGAGATCTTCTGGGACATTCTTTCACTTCTCAAGGATATCATGGACAAAATTATTTTTGTTAATAGTAATAGGAGACTTAAAAAAACAAAAACAAAAACAAAAAAAACCTTCAGTTACCACACACCTATGGCTCCTGGATTAGCCATTTGATCAGTGATACATCCTGATGGGAGAGGCATCCTCTATTGCATGACCTTTCCTGGGAAGATGTGAGTAAATGTCTATTTGCTCCTGTAGGACACCAATGAGAAACAAAGGAGTCAAGTTTGATAAGCCAGTGAGTTTATTGGGCTTGCGTACAGGAGCACGGGTATTTATAGGAACATGAGAGACTCAGGCAGCTGTCTTGCCAGAAGTCCTACACCAGTCGGGGTGACAGCCCACGAAAGCTGCAGCTCTAGAGTTCCTTACACAGCTTGCAGGCACTTCTGCTGAAGAGCCTTTTCTTTCTCTGCAATGGTTTATTGCTCCTATGTAAAACTTCTGGAACTGGAGGGATAGCTTGGTGTGCCAAAGCACTTGTGGGATAAACCCGAGGATCCGATTTTGACCTCCAGAACCCACATGACAGGAGAAAACCAAACCCTAAAAGCTGTCCTCTAACTTCCTCTAACACTGTGCTGTGTGCCAGACAGACACACAGACACAGACACACACAGACACACACACACACACACACACACACACACACCCTAAAAGGAAAAAAAAAAAAAAACAAAATAAAACTTTTGGTAGGTGCCTTGTAAGTCCTGTCTTTTGAATGTTCTGGGCCTGGATAGTGTCCTCAGCTTCCTGCATTTTAGAAGCCCCCTCCTCCCTTGGGGGGGGTGTCTCAATTCAGGGGAAATTGTCTTACCTCAGTACCATCCGTTCATTATTGAGGTCAAATAACTAACCAGAAGGAGCGGGCTAAGTGAGACTGGAGCCTGGAAAGTGAAATCGGGGAATGCAGACTCTCACCATAGTGGGACCCAAGTCCTGTCCTTCAGGCTTCAGCACTGGCTCCTCTGTGGGGCCTTGGGTCCAGGATTCTATTGGGTTGCCCGTTCAGGCCTCCACTTCCACTGGGGAGCTGGTGCTCATCCACAGGACAGGAAAACAGATGGATAGCTTCAGAACAGATGATAGAGGACCAGGACAGCCCTTATATGGTCTAAAGTGATATTTTCAGTCTTGCTTTACCTGTAAGCTCACAAGGTTTGAGTTGGAAAAAAATATTAATTTATCTAGGTATCAAAAATATAATCACCTAGAACACGTAGAGAGGGTGGTACTGCTGGAGGAGAGAGGCTTGGAAGCAATGGGGCCTCCAGTTTGGAGGTCCTGATTCTGTGCCTCTGCATCTGCCCATATGTCAGTCACTACACCCCTGGGTCATCTGGGGGCAGCAAATGGTGGCGGGGGTTCTGCAACCATCCAGCCCACACAGAGGGAGGGCTCTCTTCTCTTCCTTCATAAGCTGAGTAGACCACAGGCTAGGACAGACACACTGCTTTACCCTGAATGACCCCAGCTTGGCCAATGTAAGGCAAGGCCACTGACAGCCCCAGGTCAACTGCCTCAAGGTTGGGACATCAGTTAAACCCAAGTAGGTGGCAGCATATTACCGAGAGCTGGCCACCAGTCAAGCGTGCCCAGTGTGCACACTTAACATTTTTTTTTTTTAGATTTATTTTATTTATTATATGTAAGTACACTGTAGCTGCCTTCAGACACTCCAGAAGAGAGCGTCAGATCTCGTTACGGATGGTTGTGAGCCACCATGTGGATGCTGGGATTTGAACTTATCACCTTCGGAAGAGCAGTCGGGTGCTCTTACCCGCTGAGCCATCTCACCAGCCCACACTTAACATTTTTTTATCTTCAACCCCCACTAGATGTGAGAATGGCCAGGAAGGAGACTTGGGAATTCCAATTGACCAAGCAACCATCAGCAAGTCCATGAGAGCCAGAGACAGGGAAACCTATGACTACCTCATGGGGATTTGGGGAGATTAAATAATCTAAATATATACAAATAACTTAGAACACCAATATATAGTAGGGTCTGTCTTTTTATAATAACTCAACTGTGAGGAACCTAAAATATTAGCTATCCTTA
Source organism: Mus minutoides (assembly GCA_902729485.2). Classification (NCBI taxonomy): domain Eukaryota; kingdom Metazoa; phylum Chordata; class Mammalia; order Rodentia; family Muridae; genus Mus; species Mus minutoides. Next base: position 588,100 of record LR749943.1, on the reverse strand, counting down.
GTGTAAATATTTTTATCTGTCTTAGTTCAGTTTCCTTTCTGTTTGTTTTTGAGACAGCATTTCCCTGTGTCACCCTGGCTATTCTGGAACTCCCTCTGTAGACCAGGCTGGCCAAAACCTCAGAGATCAGCCTGCCTCTACCTCCTGAGTACTGAAATTAAAGGTATGCACCACTACAACTGGCCTTAGTTCAGTTTCTGCTGCTACAATTAACATCACAAACACTAAATTATAAACCCAAAGTAAATTATAAACCATAAAGGGTTTTTAGCTCTTGGTTCTGGTAGTTGGGCAATTCAAGACTGAGGGTGTGTTTGTAGTGAGGGGGGTCCTGGCTGTGAAGAAAGTAAGACCAGTCATGTACTCACAAGGGCAACACCTCCTGACTCAGTCACCTCTTTAAGATGCTACCTGTAGACCGTGAGGTGGAGATAATTTCCAGCAGATGAATTTGGGGACACACATACTTTTACCTTTCTCTTAGGGCTTGTTCTTCTGTCTGGTTGATATGTCTTAGCGCATCCCCAAATCCTTGATGAAGCTATAAGCTCCTGAAGGCTGAGGCTCTGCCGGTCTCCTCTGGTTCTCCCTTCCTATCCAGCACTCCAGCTATGGAGGAGTCCATGTTCACTGAACCACTAGTTGACTTAGAGCTAGCAATCTGGGTTCCTGGCTCACTGTGTGGGGGAAACACTGTAAAGCAGTCATTCTTTATGCCGATTCAGTGCAGTGGAACTCATCAAAGATGGAAGATTGTGTTCTACCAGCTTAACCAATTGTATTGGTCTGAAGAAAAGGAGCCCCATAGGCTCACAGGGAGTGGCATTACTGGAGGGTGGCTTTGTTGGAGGAAGTATGTCACTGGGGGATGGGCTGTGAGGTTTCAAATGGTCAAGCCAGGCCCAGCGTCCCTCATTTCCTGCTGCCTGCTGATCTGGATGTAAAATTCTCAGCTGCCTCTCTAGTACCATGTCTGTGTGCCACCATGCTTCCTGCCATGACAATAATGGACTAAACCTCTGAACTGGAATTAATGTTTTTCTTTAATTAAATGTTTTTCTGTATAAGAGTTGTCTTGGTCATCATGTTTCTTCATAGCAATAGAGCGCCATGCAGACCTTCCCCCTCCCACTTTTACATCCTGCTGAGTCTGGGATGGTAGCACCAATCTACCTGTGACTGGGCAGCTCATAGGAGGCACAGGCAGAGACCCCCATGTTTGCAGAAGGTAGAGTAGGTGGGCTTACTGGGCTGACACAGAACTCCTTAACCTAAATCTTGTCAGGTAGGCCTCTTGTAGCCATAGCAACTGTCCCCAGGTTCTGGTACCCTGTCTTATCCCTTAAGGCCTAGTGTGGAAATGGCCTCCCATTTCCTGTTAGTTCTATAGGGTTGGCCATCCCTTTGAGGACGTGTGATGGATTTCCTAGATTTGGAAGACTCACCCTAAATGTGGGTAGGGACATTCCACAAGGGATGGTGTCCCAGACAAAGTAAATACGAAAAATGAGGACAGACATCATCCATCGCTTTTCTGCTTCCTTTGCATGGATGCAATGTGACCGGCTTTGTCAAGCTCCTGTGGCCCGGAGTTGCCAGCCATGATTGGCTGCACCCGCCAACTAAGCAAGAATAAACAATAAAGCCTCCTTCCTTCGCTTGCTTTTGTAAGATTCTGTCACAGTAACAAGGAGAGTCACTGATACAGGTGGCCCTGCTCCTACGTGTCATGGATCTCTCTCTCTGCAGGGACTTTGCATATACAGGATATATAGAATGCCTGTATGAGTGCACACAAACACATGGGCACAGTGTGGAAGGTTAAGCACATAAACACAACTGAAGTGGCATCGGTCATAATGTACTCCTTCCTTTTGTCTCTATAGTTTCTGGTTTTTCTACCATGTAGTATTAATGTAAAAACATAATACAAAACAAAACAAAAACCTGTTTACTAAATAAATCACACAGATTTAAAAAAAAATTTTCCAATTGATTCTGTGAGAATCAGGCTGGGAAAAGGCTCCAAGCCTCCAGATCCCAATTATCGCAGGACACATGTGAGCCCTGATCTACTTTGGTGGAAGCTATAGGTACTGGACATGACTCCCTGGCTCAGGTGCCATAGGGATTAATGAGATAAACATGTCTGTGGCTTGGGATTCTTAAGATAATTAAAAGGGACATAAGCCTATTATCATTCCTGGGCTCGGGAAGGTCTTTTACCCTTGGCTGCTCTGTCAATCAGACTGTTAGAAACACCCAGGTGTCCAGTAGGTGCTAGAGGGCCAGTCCACTGTGAGCTGGGACCAGCAGATGGCCTACCAGTTCTCAGCTTTTCCTTTGCATAGTAAGCGCCCGGAATGTGCCACACAGGGACTGTCTTTGGTGCTCATGTTACAGCTTCTGGTTGCGCAGGGCTGAGATGGAACCTAGGAATCTTTGTGTTAGAGAAGCTAGCCTTCCCCACTCACCCGACCCACGCATGTGGTGGAGATCAGTCGTGTCTCAGCCACGAGTTTGATCTGCAAGTCCTGCTTGCTCTCAGTGAGCAGAGGAAAGGGGGACAGAGATAAGGAAATGAACCAGGTGGCTGAGAAGGGCAGGCCTAGTCTGTCTAAGCAAACCTTGTCTTCACCCAGGAGGAAACCCACAAGCAGGGCTTCGAGCCCCGCCCGCCCGATTAGTGCTCCGGAAACCACGGGGACCCACTGGAGGCTTTGACTGATGCGGCGTTCTTTTCCATTTCTTCTCTGATTACATTGATCCTGTACTTTTGCTGATGTTGTGACAGTCTAATTATAGACTGCTCAGCTGCTGAGCAAACAGTAGTCCCCTCTTGGTAAATCTGCCTGTTACACAAGCGCAGGCCCGGGACACTGTCATTATGGGTAGCCCTCCCCGTGAAACGAAGCTAAGCGAATTGAAGCGCCTTGGGCAGCAAGGCCCTGTGCCCTGCGCTCCCGGACACTCACTGCCTGAGTTGGAAGCAACGGGAGTGACCAAGATAGATTTTCTTTTTTTTTTAATAGATGGGGAAACAGAGGCCCACGGCAGTGGAATGATCGACACCACAAGCAGAGAGGAATGGAAACCGGAACTCGAACAAGGGGCGGGTATCCAAATCCCTTCTCCCTCCCCTTTTCTTCCCACCAGACATCCACTAAGTGCCTATTCTAAGAATTTTGAAGAGGAAAAGTGCCACTGCCCAAGAGAGGAGTATAGCAAGGTAGGGCCAGCTGGATGGCCTCCACCCTAGAAACTTCTCAAGAATCCATTTTCCTGGCCTCAGGCTCAGACTTCAGAAACTTGTTTGCATAGTGTCCCAGAGCCAGGAAGATGACAGGGTGCCAAACTGCCTGCACAAACCTCACAGGAGACTGGGCATGACGCTAGAAGGGAGAGAACATATTCTGGCCACCAACACGTGAGCTTCCTCCTTCTGGAGAACTTTCTGCTTTGAGAGGCAGAACCTGGCTCCCAAAGTGAAGACAGAAACAGCAGCTAACCCACAGGCTGGCATTCTTTGCCTGTGGGGTTAATCGGATGCATCTTCCAGTCTCAGGTTATGAAGAGAAAGAAGTTGGTGACAGCATGCAACAGGGACATCCACACATAGATTCTGCTTACCAGTGGTCCCGGGGACAATTACATCCAGTTTTCAGGGTCATTAGCCTCGGCAGCAGCACCGGCGGCCTAGATCTACCATGATGTCCAGATGTCTCCTGTACCTATCTGTGGTTGGCCTTTTAGGCCACATGCCTGGTAGTATGGTAGTTGGGCCAGATTGATGTCCAGCTGTCTGGCTGGTTCTGTGGCCCCTTAATAGATTTTAAATAAATTCTATCTTGCTTAAACCAGCCAAAGTCACTTTTGAGCGCTTGAGACTAAAAATCCAGACAGACATGAGGACTGAAAGACCCAGGTGTGAGCAGAAAGTGACACCTGTTAGGGGAATGGGCTACTCCCAGAAGCAGGGCATCCCCTTTCTTTGGCAAAGAGTGTGAAGAAAGCAGGAGCCGCTAATAGACTCCTGGGTTGGCAGTGTCGGCACTGAGGAAGGCTGATTGATTCTACAGTGTTGACCCAGGGTTAGGAAGTGATCAATTAACAATTCACACCCATGAAATCTCTCTTCCCAGTAGGAGAGTTAAAACTTTAATCCTCCAGTAAGACACAGGAGTTGCAGAAGTTAGGGCAAACACAGAACCATTGCAGAGAACTTATTCTTTCCTGCTGTCTTCTGTCTTGCTTGACAATGTTTCTTAGCCAGTAATGAAAGAAAATGCAAAGTTAGCAAAGGACCCTGCCCTCCCTGTCCCCTTCCCTTCCTCTGTTAACACATAGCTCCAGGAAGCAAGTAGGTAAATCCCATCAATGTTTTTGTCTCTGTCTCAGGAAGCTGAGACTCAGACCCATGAAGTTCAAGTTTATAGCTTGGTTAGGCCCAGGAGACATGCCCACCCCCTGACTCTACCCTGTGTCCTCTCCCCAAGGACATACTTTCAGAGAACTGGGAAGAAAAAGATTAGATGTGGCTAGGAGGGGGTTGGCACAGCTTTGATATTCTGTCAGGGCCTCAGTCATCCTTCTTACTGTCCAGGCCCCATCATATCCTCCTCACCATATGCCCTTCACCATCCATGCCTCTCTGCCCTGCTATGCCAATCCTACTGTCTCAGCCAAGGTCAGTGAAGCAACCACTCCTCTTCTTGTTCTATTCACTCACACCGAGTCCTAGGGCCTGTTCATACTGGACGTCTGTATTAATTTGGGTCTTGCTGCTGCTGTGAAGTGACACCATGACCGTGGCAATTCTTATAAAGGAAGACATTTAAGTGCAGCTGGCTTACAGCTCAGAGGTTTAGTCCATTGTCATCATGGCAGAAAGCATGGTGGTACACAGGCAGACATACGTGGCCCTGGAGAGGTAGCTGGGAGTTCTGCATCCAGATCAGCAGGCAGCAGGGATGAGGAGACACTGGCCCTGGCATCTGAAACCCCAAAGTTCACCCTCAGTGACACACACCTCCTCCAACAAGGCCACACCTCCATATAGTGCCCCTCCCTAAACCAATGGGATCTTTGTCATTCAAACCACACAGCTTCCTTAAAAATAAAAGCTGAACCTTTCCACTCCAAAGTTAACTACCTTTTTACAATGCCAAAACAACAACCCAAACCCAAAACAAACAGAATGCATCTTGGCCTGAACAAACCAGAGAGGAGATGAAGGTCAGCGGAAAGTAAACCGTAATCTTTCTTGCCCCTACTCACTGAGGTATAGACAAAGCATTTCTATGAAAGTATATTATAATCACATTGCTACTCCTTTATTTTTTTAATCTGGATGTAGATAGCATAAATTTGCTTAGTGTGGAGGGACATCTGTTGATCTATGTTCTTATTGAGGTCCCATACCCACTATAAGCATATTAATAATGTTGAAACTAATCATGTTAAGGAAGATATTTGGAAGAAATTTGAATATTATGACAACTCACTCTGAGATAATATAATCAAAAAGTCAGGACATCAGAAACTGATCAAGTAGGGGACAAGTGACCACTATTCCAAAAGTCTTTCCTACCCAACCAAGACAGTAATGGTGGCATTCCTTTGATTTGCTGGAGCACTGAAAATAATTTTACTGAGACATGAAATTTCTAGGGTTATTCTAAAAGAAGGCACTCTTGCATTTTGAAGACTGTTTTAACTGTTTTTCCCACCCTTGGTTTCTCTAGGCACAAACCAGTGGATTATTCTGAATGAAGAAAGAAAGAACGAACGAACGAATGAACGAAAGAAAGAAAGGTTCTTGAAGCATTTTGATTGGCTATATGCCAGCAGAGGCTGGAATCTGGCAAGGAGGCACCAAGAGTCTTGCGTGGACAGTTTAAATATCTGGTTCCATGACCAGTGGGTAGGACCTGGCAACCTCCTGAGCCTCCTGCCAACTTCAAGGTGCCATGGTTTATAAGGTAGAAAGAACACTGTGTATTTAAAAATAAGAAGAAAGAAACAAAGATTCTAAAAAAAAGTTTAGCAAGGCTGGGGGTGGGGGTGGGGCTGGAGTGGGGACTGGGGGGGGGAGCCAGAGGGAAAGCACACTCTGAGGGACTATAACCACTTTCATTTCTGGATCCCGCCCTTCCCGTCTCCCCATCACAGAATTGCCTAATTTGTTCAGGAAGTTGAACAAAATGTCACCTAAGCAAGGGGCAGATCAAACTTTAGGTTTAGAAGTTACTTGTGGTATGAGAGCAGAAGGGATTAACAGGGAAGAGAAGGACCAGCCAGCCAGGAGTCTGAAACATCATGGTGAAAACCACTAATGTGCATGCTAACTAAAACATCTACTCATATCAATGACCTTCGGTGACCAGATCCATGTCAAAGGCTAAGGTAATAATTTGCTTAAATGTTATTGAGATTGGAGCTTTGCAGAAGGGCAGCTATTTCCTCAAGGCTTGAAACCCAATTCTTAGAAGAGAGCAGAGGCAATCATCTTTGTGGCTTTGGGCTAGGCAGAGATTCCTTAAACAGGGAGCAAAACAACAAGCATTAGAGATAAGACTGGTACATCGGGCTGATTGAAAATTAAGAAACTCTTTTAGTCTGATAATAACAGTAAGCTGTAAGTCAGCTACAGGTTGAGAGAAGGGATTTGGAATATATATAAGAAAGGAGTTATATCCGGAATATGTGAAGAACTGAATACAGTTCAAACAGGCAAAAGACACAAATAGATACTTCTCAAAGACCATCATAATGGATGATAAGCATCTAAAAAGTTGCTCAACATCATTGGTCACCAGAGAAATGAATGCCTAATTATAATAAAATATACATCCCTGTTGTTAATTTACAAAGAAAGCACTTAGGCTAAGGAGATGGCTCAGGTGGTAAAGCTGCTTGTGGCTAAGCCTGAGGATGAACCCAGTTCAACCCCCAGACCCCACATGGTGGAGAGAAACAGCTCCAAAGAGTTGTTCGATGCCCTCCACACACCCACTGTGGCATGCACATCCCCCCTCCAATAATAAAATGTAATTAAAAACATTTTAAACACCATGATACCAAAATGGTAAATGTGTGGCATTATCAGGAGTCTTTACAGTACTGGTTGAAACATTAAACAGACTACCCATTCTGTTTTATAGAGACATCTATTTTTTGTTTTTGTTTTATGGTTTAAGCTTGTTGTTTTTCCTCTGGTTGTTATTTTTATAACTCAGATAATTGGAAATATATTTAAAGGTTAACATGTGTATACTCTGTGAACCAGAATTTCCAGTCTCCAGCGTGTGCTTGACACAAATGAATGTTGTATAGAAGACATACGGAAGAATGTTGTCCAAAACCAGAAGCAAATGAAATGCCTATCAAACGGTAAGCTGAGGGCATAAATTGTTGGTTATTTAATGAATATTCAGTAGTGAAGAATGAGCCACGGTTACATACAACAACACAGAGAGATCTCTTCTGTTTCCCCATATATAGTTCAAATACCGGTACAACTGACATATGAAGATTGAGTTCTTACTATTGGTAACCCTGTAATCTATTGAGTGACAGGGACCATGACTAAGCTGGAAATGTTCTGGGTGACAGCTCTGTGGGTACACATACCCATCATTTTGTACACAATAACAGACACTGTGAGATCAGAAAGGGCTCACATTATCAACAACAAACCTGGCCATATTTCCTGAATTTGTGTTCAAGAACATGTAAGTTCTCATACTGATGTCTTATACTGTTATAGTTTTGGGAATTCGCCTCCCCTACCAGAGAAAGCATGTGCATGAGTGAGAACTCTTCATAGCCTAGCAGACACTGTTGGGTACTCATGCTCCACAGGGGTGGTGAGAGAGCAGAGGAGTCCCGATTCAGGAAGCCATCTAGGCCCCAGTACCCAGCGGAGGGTCAAATGAAACTCAACAAGTGTTTATTAACGACTGCTTTCTGATTTATTTAGTACCTGGCATGAACTTTTTACCAAGCAGTGAATGATTAATAGCTATTTCCCACTGGGTGTGGTGGTGCACGCCTTTAATCCCAGCACTCGGAAGGCAGAGGCAGGTGGATTTCTGAGTCGAGGCCAGCCTGGTCTACAAAGTGAGTTCCAGGACATCCAGGGCTATACAAAGAAACCCTGTCTCGAAAAACCAAAAAAAAAAAAAAAAAAAAAAAAAAAGGAAAAAAAATTGCTATTTTCCTAATATTGATCTTAGTTATCCCGTCCTTCTTCCCATACTACAGATGGGAATAGGTCAAGACAGTACAGCTGGGCGTGGTGGACCACGCCTATAATCCCAGCAGTTGGGAGGTGCATAGAGGAGGATCAGTCAAAGGTGAGCCACGGCTACTTAGAGGCCTGTCTGGGGTTCAGGAGGCATTGTCTTAAAAACCAAACCAAACCAAAATAGCTTCTTGCAAGGTCTTCCGGAGAGTTAAGTGGTGAAGGAGGGTTCCACTCATCAGCCTTAATTCTGAAGCGGAGCCATCAACTAAATGCAAAGAAATTAAAGGCAGTGTGCGTGAGTATGTGTGTGTCTCACCTGCGAGCAGTAACAAGCAGCAAAGCCCAGCGCTGTTCTCTGGAGAGCTGAGCTGCCGTGCTTAAGGCTTTGGCGATGGCTTCCCGGGTCCGCCAATTGCGCACAGGTGGTCCACGCGGCCAGAGAATCAGCTGCTTTCTTCCCCCAAGGACCACGACCTCACCTCCAGCCAATTTGCTCGAGGAATCAGAAAGATTTCCAGGGCCCACCTAAGAGTTTTCCGACTTCACAAACACCGCGCGAGGCAGGCGTGAGCTTCCACTCCCGGCTCCCGGCAACCAGAGAGCACTGGGGCGAAGAGCGCCTAAAACTTTGAAAGAAGACGCTCCCTCCAGGGAGCAAGTGGGGTAGAGGGGAGACCAGTCTAGGCAAGGGAAAGCTAAAGGAGATGGCAGAGAGGAGCAGAGAGGACAGAGGGAAATTGTGCCCTCAACCCCAAAGTTAGTTCACCGCCCACAAAGCGCCTCTCTATTGCGCCTGCGCAATGATGCCTCCTAGTCACCCCGCCCCTTTGCGCGGCCGGAGGTTTACTCGTCTCTCGGCAACCATTGACCCGAGGAGCCAATCAGAGGGCGGCGTTCGTCCGGCCCCCCGCCGTCAGCGCGGGGCGCAAGGATCCCGCGGGGCCCCGGCCGGCGCGCCCCGCCCTGGCTCCCCCGGGAGGCCGGCCGCGGGGCGGGGGCAGGGGCGGGGAGGCGCGGGGGAGTGGTCAGGCCGGTTAAGATCGGAGGGGGCGGCGGCCGGACCGCTCACTCGCCGCAGCTGTCTAGGGGCCGCAGTCTCCGCACCGCTCCTGCTGGGGGCTGCCCACGCCAACCACCTGCCTCAGTCACCTCCTCTTCCAACGCCCAGGTGAGTCCACGCTCCCCGCCTCCGCAGGTGGGAGGATGCTGCTGCGGTCCTCCGGGGGTAGCCGCGCATTCCCGCTTAGGGTCGGTCCCGGCAGAGCCTGGTGGGATGCCCCGGGGATGGAGGAGAGATGCCAGCAGGTGTCAGGACCCGCCTGGCTCCCGCGTCCCTCACGCAAACTATCCTCTGTGAAGGAGCGCAAACTTTTCGGAGACTGTGGCCGGGCTTTGGGAAACTTGTGCGAGTTCCTGCTGGCCCGGCGGCCGGAATGTAGGTGGCTCTTTCCCTGCACCTAGTCGGTGCCCCGGCTCTGAGCTGCGCCCCTATGGCGCGCACACCGAGCCCGGAACCCGGACGATTTTGAACCCCGCGGTTTTGGCGGCGCAGATGAAGACGCAGCGGTCCGGGGCATAAAGCCTGGCCGGCAAGGGGAGGGCAGTTTACTGGGCTCGGTGCCCAGGATGGCGGCTGAGATCCTTCTCCCTTTGAGACTGTGGACACCGAGCGCGGCCAAATGATCGAAGCTGCGCGTCTCTCGGAAACTTCTCGAGAATTCAGTGGCTGTTTAACCTGGTTCCTCCCCTTTGGAGATCGAAAGTCGCTTACTGCGTAGGCTGAAAGCCATGTAGTCAGTCAGTTGACTCTGATAGCGGTGCTGTCGGTGGCTTAGAGGCAAGGCTCCCGGATCGTCCGGGTCAGGAAATTTCTTTAGCGCCGTCTGCAATGAGGGTGAGAGCCTTCTCCATAGGAAGGAGTTGAGGAACCTGCATTACCAGCTGGTAGCCTTTAAACCTAGCGCGGGCAGGCAGGCGACCTCAAAGTCCTGGAGGGCTGGTAAGGAAATGCCTAGTTGGTTTTTCAAGAACGCAAAACTTCCACCGGCAAAGATCGTCATTCCTAGGTGATCTAGGACTCTTTTCTCTCCTCTCAACCTTTAATGTGGAGTCAGAACCCGGACCAATTCCTAAATCTTAAGCCCCACCCTCCTCAATTTGAGGATAAAGTGCTTACAACGAAAGATTTAATAGACTTACTGATTTATTAAGAATAGCTGTATATGTAATAGTTTGAATTATGACGAGTTTGGTGTTCTGGAAGTAAAGTTAAGATGGTCAAATCCTCTTAAATTAGGTCCCCAGCTGTCCCCGCTCCCCTGGGAAGGAGGGTGACGGTGGCCATTGCTGGCTACAACAACTTCCACTGTAATTTGCTTGGCAAGGCAGCGAGGGAGGCAGAAAGCTAGCCAGGCAGCCAAGAGGGTGGTAGGAAGGCTTACCAAGAATTCTATCTTGCTGGAAGTCACCAGAGGTGTGATTGTTTTTCCACATCTTACCCCGCAGTCGAAGGGGGGGGGGGAGAAGAACGGAAGAGCCACTTTTCTCTCCCTGCTGCTGCAGCTGGACCACCAGTGGTCCTGTCCTCTGCTGGCCTTGTTTGTGGGGATGGAGCGCTTAGTATCTTAGTATCCGGATCCGTCGGCTGAAACCGTCTCTCTGAAGAGACAGTTTGGTTTAGGAAGCTTTTAGATGGTGAGTTCGATGTGTGGAATAATTGTCCCAGTATCTGCACAGGATGTTGCTTACTGTCGTTAAAATTGTGGGGGTTGCTCAGTGATCTCTAGACAGTTACTAAAAGAAAGGTCCCGAAGTTTTATGAGTAACTTTAGTGTGTGCACCTAGAACAAACAGTCACACTCTTTAGTCTGAGTTTCCCCCATAATACCTACCTTGTATCTAGAGATTAAGTTTGTGAACTCAGAAGGGAGGACTTGGCTCCTGGCCTGTTGGTCTAAGTGTGAGTGGAGTGCCAAGAACTCACTCTCCAGCCTTTCCAGCTCTGCTGCAAGTATAGCTACCAAGCTTTCTGCAGCAGGACTTCCAGCCTCTGCCTCCATCACCAACCCCAGTGGGGATGCATCCTCCAGTGTCCAAGGGCAGGCAGGTTATACTTGCCTTGCACTGCCCGTCGGAAAGTCCGGGAACCACTCAGCAATGAAAGCGATTTAAAAGGGGACTGTTGTGCCCTGCTGTACTCTTAGCTAGGTTCAGCTGCTACAAAATTGGAAAGCTGTATTGGATGTTCCCTCCCTCCCTCCCTCCCGCTCTCCCTCCCCAGCTTGATCCACTAAGTAGTACCCTGTCTTCATCTCTCTTCTATGCTATGCTGTCTTAGAATCAGCCATGGAAGAAGAACAGCCTATATTACTAAGAAAAGCTGTAGAAGCAGAAATGGGCTAAGAGTTAAGATGATGGTTAGAGGTTTCTTACCTCTTTCCTGACCTCCTGGACACACACATTCTTTCTCTCCCTCTTTCCCTCCTTCTCTCTCCGTCTCTCCCTCCTCTCCTTTCTCCCTCCTCTCTCTCTCTCTCTCTCTCTCTCTCTCTCTCTCTCTCTCTCTCTCTGAGTGTTTGGAGATTAATAGGGAGTGAGTCGGAATCTGAGGTGTTTCTTAGTTTAAAACTAGTCCGTTGGTTTTTTTCTCATTATTAAGGTAACAGGCCAATATGGGGAGAGATACCTTCTACCATCCCACTGTTTTGACTATAGCTGTTGAAATTGTATTATGATGGCACCAGCTTTTCCATATTTAAAGACGTGCTCATGAGTTTAAAGCTACTTGAGAAAAGCTGACCTTCTAATTTCTCGAACCTGAGGTTTCTCCACTTTGTAACCTTTTGACTGGATGTGTTCATTGAAAGGAAGTTTTGGCTTAGAGTTCAAAAGGTTTTTAGAAAACATCTTTACATAACTCAACTTTGTAAGGGAATCTTCTGAAGTGTTTTAAATTAATATTCTGTACAGCTGGGCCCTAGTAGCTTGTTCTTGAAGTGTTTGCAGAGCTTTTTGAAACAACAGGGGGGAAAAAAGCCCTTCCTATGAAGAAGTAATTACTGACACGAAGCAGCTCTGTGTAAGGGTGCTCTGTGGCTTTAGAGCATTTTCCACTGTGAGCCCTTACACTGTGTGGTTCCTTTTCCTTGGATAATGGTGGTTGGGTCAGAAAGTGCTTCCTAGGTGGTGTGTGTCCGGTGCCAGGCAGGCAGGCAGGCAGGCAGGCAGGCCGACCAAGGGAATGGTATGCGAAAGGCCTGTGGAAGAGCTTTAGAGGTTAGCTGAGCTGGCCTGGTTTTCTGATGTACTTGAAGAACTTGTTTTTCTCTCAGTTGTCCTTGCACGTGGACCCCAGAAAAGTGTGGGTTTGTGGTCACAGCACAGAGTCCTCACCCCTGCCTAGAAAGTGCATGCATGGCCTTGCATGCAGACATGGGTCTGTCATGTGAATGCATACTCTCTCTGCTGGGTGCTGCCTGCTGTTCAGAGGCGGAAGCATGCTTGAAGTGGCTATCCTGCTGGATCAAGGGACCAGATGGAGCTTGCTTTCTGCGTCAGAAGCGCCTGGTTTAAAAGGCTGGATGGTTTCTTGATCATTTTTTCAGTGAAGCCTCTGCAGCGTAGGTAGGCTTGGAGCAGAGGAAAGGTGCCTGTATTGATCAGCAGCTGAAACTCCTAAGGCTGGCCAGCTTCTAGCCCCACCCCTGAGCACCTCCCTCCACCCTCCCTGTCCTCCCAGCTTCAGCCCGCTCACTGAGCCCCAGCTAGCTAGCTCTCTGCCTCCCGTGTTCACTCAGCTGCTTGCTCTGCTGACTCTTTCGTTTTGACTTTTTTGTTTCTCACTGTCCTCGCTGACCTGGTTTAGAGGGGACTGTGGACGGGAGCTAGATGAGAGCATCAGCCCGCCTCCCTGGCTCTGGCCAGTGCTCAGTCCTGTGTGCCTAGAGCACTCAGCGCCTAGGATCTGCCCATCCCTGAGGACTCTAACCCTAACCCTAACCCTGTCTTCCTCCAAGATTGTTATTTCCTGATGCTTTCCTTGCTGTCCCATGGGCAGGTCTTCCTTAACTGTCCTCCTTTGCTGTGCAAAATACAGACTTAGACATTTGGAGAGAAAAACAACTGAACATAGTCTATTCCCCTCTGATCTCTGTGCAGGCTCTGATGAATCTCTCCTCTGAGAGGACTGCCTCACCTCTCACCACACATCTCTCTACTCCAGTATGTTATAGGTTTTTTTTTTCACATTTTCTTGTTTTTATTTAAAAATTTTAATATTGAACTGAAGGGCGTTGTTGTTGTTGTTTAGCCATCCCCCATTACCTCCTCATCTTGCCCCATCACAAAAACTGAGTGAAGAAAGTTATCCAGGGATTATGAACCATCCCCTCCTCCCACCCAGGATCCCTTAGCTTCCATACTTGGTCTTACAGGATGAGACCAGGTACCTTCTATGTGGCCTGTCTGTCTGTCTCTGACCCCTCCCCCCCCCCCCCCCCCCCCCCCCCCCCCCCGTGCACTGTGGTGACCCCTGCTCCTGTTTGTCATAGTTAGACATAGTCAGGCATCAGGACTCAGCAGCTGCCTGAGGCTCTAGCGCTAGCATGTGACTCTGGGGACATAGAGGAAAGAGTAGGGTTAAGACACACTGTGTTTGCTCTGGCTTGCTCCTCTAGAAGCCGGCACAGCCGCCGCCACTGCTGCTGCTGCTGCTGCTGTGTCCCATTCCAGACTGTTGTAGACTCTGTGCTTGCTCCCTTACCTCCTGTAGGCTGCCCCTCACTGGGGGACACCTGGGCACTGATCCAGGCAGACCCCTGACCACTCCAGGCTTTCATTTCTTTATTGTTAACTATGCAGCAGAGAGAGTCAGTGCTGTCCCAGAAACATATGGGACCAAAAGCCTGGTAAAGTTCATTTAAACAATAAATCATTGTGTCTGCCTAACTATGTTAATAATCTGTGCAAAAAACACGTAAAAGAGATATTTTCTATTCTGCCTTTATATCAAGTCCTTGGAATCTATGCTATACTTTGTATACACTATGCACTTCCATCTGAACCTTCTACCTTTCGAGGGCTTGTGGCTACTGTATTGGGTGGTGTGAGTCTGGCCCATGTGAGCAGGGTGTTTTACTCTCAAATCCTGGTTCTCTACATGTGAGAAGCAATAGTAAGCTATGCAGAGTTACTGGAGAATGTATATAGGCTGTATGCTCTGTGTGGGCAGGGATCTCTGTCTCCTTGCCTTCAGGTCCCAGAATCCTAGGAGAGTGCTTACAACACAGTAGGCGCTTGGGTGTCTGAGGAAATGTGAGGCAACTCAGTCTCCATGATGGCTTATTAATGAGCACCCACCCTACAAGGCAGATTTGACCCCTCAAAAATAAAATAAAATAAAACCAAAAAAAAAAAAAAAAAAAAAAAAAAAAAAAAAAAAAAAAAAAAAAAAAAAAAAAAAAAAAAAAAAAAAAACCAACCAGCTAAACAAACAAAACCCAGGTTGTTTGCCTCTCCATTTCTTGCTCCTGTTTTAGAAGGTTTTTTTTTTTTTCCTTAGAGAATAGCTGGAAGAAATGGAGATGAAATTTGAGATTGGCAGGGGACCAGGGCTGATTTTTATTAACAGTTAAAATTTGCCAACCATTTGTCATTAGTTAGAACTTATCAACAATTAAAAATTCAAACAAACAGGCAAGAGGAGTGAACTGTCAAGGCGAAGATGTCTGACTGAGATCTCTAGTGAGAGGCATTCTGTGGGCAGTCATGCTGGCGAGCTGGGGTCTCATGCGGCTCCTCTCAGAAAGTTGCTGCCTGTGTATTGTGCTGTGGATTTATTTCTCCATGCAGTGTACCCCTCACGACATATTTAACTTGAGCATGTTTCTCTCTGCCCTTTCCTATGCTACCTGCTGCCTTAATACCCCTACCCTGAGTGGACAACCTGTAGTTCCCAAAAGCCCTGAAATAGAGGCCAGCTTGCACAAGACCTTTATGAATGGGGTGTGTATCCATGTTTTACCCTGATAAGTCCTGCATCTGAGAGCTAAGCGTTACTGGTCCCTTTCCTGATAAGACCCAGGGATGCAACTAGTGACTAGGCAGAAGAACTTGTAGCCACTTGTAACTAACTCAAATTTTTGTTTTACTTAGCTGAAGGCTTTTCTAGGCTCTCAGCTGGAGAGTTGGATGGTGATCCAGCCTTTGAAATAAACCTGAGGCGTGTGACCCGGTCCTCCTCTACACAGTCTCCTCTCCAGTCCACCTATAAAACAACAACAACAAAAAAGGACTGGCTCTGTTTGGGAAGCCCTTTGTGTGAATTCATACCAGTAATGTCTGATTTAGAAATGCATGGTGTAGCAACCAATACATTTCTAGTTCAGTTTGTGCAGTCAGGGCTTCCTGTTGACACCTTGGGGGAAAAACTCAGGGGCTGTCTGCCTAGCTGCCAACCCATGGTGTCTGCATTCTGACAGTGTTAATACTCATGTTTGCAATGGCTTCAGGGTATTCTCTTGAGCATTTGCACTTCCGAGCCATGCCTATTGGAAAACCCACCCCAGTGTTTTGATTCTGTTCTGTGCCTTTGCAGCCCCAGCGTGACTCCTTCCAGTCTTATCTCCCCACCCACACTTGCTTAGGCAGCCTATTTTGAAAGGTGGGAAACAGCTTTCCCTTTGGAGTCATGTTCAGGTAGTGTCTGGACGGGGCACAGTTACTGATAACTAACTGGGTATTGGCTTCAGTAGAGGGGTGAGGATCTTGGTGTACAGCAGGGCAGGCCCCTTCCTTTCTGTGTCTCGGGGACTCTGCCGTGGGAAGCTGACCAAACTTTTTGCCTTTGGTAAACATGTGTGTGAAATGGCTACTGATAATCCTGAGAAAATAGACCAAGGGCTCCGGCTGAATGTGAAGGAGCCTGAAAGTGAGAAAAAGACATCTGTGAGGGCTGGTGTCTTGCTGTTGTAGACATGTTTTCCCTGAGCATGGTTTTCTGGCCAGGGACAGCTATCATGAGCTGGGTTAGAATGGATGGTGGGCATTTGGGTGGATTAATTGTAAAGAGGACTGTGTGAGAAATACCTGACATAAGGGTGTGTTTTGGCTCACAGCTTTAAGGTGCATGAGCATGGCGGGGCAGGGGAGGGGGGTAATAGCAGTCAGAGAGCGAGTTCTACTTAGACAGCAGGGAGAGATGAGCCATGGTTCTCAGCTTGCTTGCTTCTTATGCAGTCCCAGATCCAACCTGTTGGGAGATGCTGCAAACTTTCTGGGTGAGTCTTTTCCCACCTCAGTGAAACCTCTCAGGAAGGCTCTCTCAGACATCTCAGACATAACCAGAGATTTGTTACACAGATGGTTCTGCCTCCATGAGGTTGATAATGCAGAGTAAACATCACTATGGCGTATTGGGAGAAAATTGTGTAGAGTACACTTTATTGCCCTTAAAAAGTAAGGCATTCATTTATCTAACCCTGTTGAGCTTTCTCCTCTGGACTCTTCTGTATACTTGAAGCACACACATGAGCGTCTCTGTTGGCTGTACTTTCTAAATGTGTTTGGGGGCCTGTGCAAGTTTCCAGAATGTAACTCTTCAGTGTTGGGAATCCAGGCTGTGGTGAGGGGGCTGGAAGCCAACAAACTAAAGGCTTCTCTGATGCCCTAGGCCTTAGATAGCTTCTGGCCTTTATGATTCCAGAAATGCAGGGAGGGAGGGAGGGAGAGAGACAGAGACAGAGAGACAGACAGGGAGACATCTCTTTAGAAGGCCAAATCTACTTCAACCCTGGCTTTGTTCTTCACTTCTTAGCTGCTGGCTTTAGATGTCACTCAAAGAACTTGGCTGAAGCCTGGGATGCCCCTCGGTAGCATAGCACTGAATTTAGTAGACACAAAAATCCTTTATTTCATAAGTGCGCACACGCACGTCAATGTGTAAATGCATGTGCGTGCACACTTGGGTTCTGGCTCTTTTCCCTCAGGTCAAAGACTCGTAAGTCCCAGCAGTATAGGGGTGTGGGAAGTGACAGATGTCTTATCTGCAGGTGGGTGGGCCTTCGTGGTCTGACCTAGGTTGTTTCTGTTTTCAGGTATGTCCCATGTAGCCCTTGGGGTGCTGGTAACTCTATTAATATACTTGCCCCCTTTGCTCAGCAGCTCCTGCTCTCTTTGCCCTCTTGGCTGTAGAGAAGCTCTCTTTGTTCCTGTTGCTTTATCATGGACCAACACTCTTGATCCCCGGCACCAAAGGACACCCTACTGGTTACTTATTCTGTAAGTGATGCCCACCCTCTGCTGACAAATCTGGTCTGCCCTTACTGCATCCTCTCTGTGCCTTTCAGACCATCTGATTGGCTGGTTCCTTCCATTTCTGGCTTCTCTGTTCTTTTGAACCTGCTATCTCTAACGTCACCCACCCCCACCCCCAACTTAAGCCAGCATCTTAGAGCACCCTCCACGTTGAGCTCTTAGGCCGCCTTCTCTGAAGCATTAACCCCTAGTGTGCCCATACTTCTGCCATTCTGGCAGCTCCAGTGAGGTTGGATATATCCCAAAATTGTCATGACTACGAGGGGAGCAGTTTCTGTCCTGACTGCTATCAGGTACTTCAGTTCTACACATGTCTGCCCTGCTTTCAGCATCTGCCCTCTGGTCTTCCCTCACTCCAGTGGTTCCGAGTTCTGTGCTACCCTCTGATCAAAACACCTCCGTGCTTTTTTCCATGTTCCTTCTACTTGGCGCCACCCCCCTCCCATGGCCACCAGAACAGCTAGTTCTTTTGAAAGTTTTCTCCAACTCTGTAATACACCACAGCTACCCACCTGCTTACCCACCTGAAGAGATAAGAAACCTCTCCAGTCCTATTCCTGCCATGGACCAGCAGTGTGTCCTTGGACAGTTTACAATGTGCATATCCTCTTGGTTCTTCAGTGTCTGCCCCTGAAATAAGTAGAAATAGCATCTCCTTTATATGACTCTTAAATATTTATTTACTGTACAGCATGCGTGTGGAGGTCACAGGGCAACTTGTCGGTTCTCTTCTTCCTTCATGTGGGTTCTGGATCATCAGGCTTGGTGGCAAGCACCTTTACCTGCGGAGCCATCTTGCCTGCCCTACACTGCTTATATAGAAACCAGACTGGTCGGATGTAGGTAGAGCCCTTGACGTCATGGTCTTGTTGACTAACTGTGATGTGGCAAAATTTCCTGGGGCTGAGCATCCAGGTGCATTTCTTGTTCTCTGGCCACAGCTGTAGTGGCTTCTGTTATGCAAAGCACCCCCAGAGGACCATGCCTTGGTCAGTACCTGGCTGCAGAATGGGTAGAAGTTACCTTGTAGGAAACGATATGGGGCTGACTGGAGGATGTTTTGAAACCGCAGGTGTGCAGCCCCTTCAAGAAGTGGGACTTTCTCAGACACAGTGGCCTGTGAATAATTTCAGGGATTTCTGAAAGCTACAACTAAGCCACACTGGAGGATTTGGGATCTAAATTCTTTGGTTCTAGAGCAGGCAGTAAAGTGTGATCCACTCAAACAGGAGGCAGTAGGAGGGAGAGGAGCCATGGTCAGAGCCAGCAGAAGGCAGCTTGCTTTTTTTTTTTTTTTTTTAACCAATAACTTTTTGTTCTAGAAATTCTTGTCTGAGTAGCAATAAGAAGAGGTTATCTAGTTATCTAGTGCACTTGTGGGTTTTGACCTCTGTTCCCTGTTGTCCCCTAACCTCCTGCCCTCCAGGGCCCCTTGGACCTGAGGGGGGAGCCAACAGTTCCAAGAATTAGGACCTTGGCTCCAGGGACAAGGTCCTGTGCTCGTTTGTGAACCATCCTGTTTAAATTGGAGATGGGGGGAAGCTTGACTTGTGAAGGTTACCTGGGAATGGATTGCAGCAGTGGCTTCTCTGTGTTATTTCCTTTGGTTTTACACACCATCTGCCTTGTACTTTATATCATGGATAAGGAACAAGCCTGACCTGTGGTTTCCCCTCACGTGGGTCACCATGTTGAGAGGCAGCATGGTGTACAGTGAATTATTCTCAACCACTTTTTCTTCTGCTTTAATGTCCAGGGTTTTAAGTCTCTTTGCCCCTAGAGTCCTCTGATACACAGGGGAGGAGAGAGAAGAGTTTGTGTGGAAGAGATACAGAAAGGACCCCGCCCCATGCTGGGATGTCTTTGTTCTATGCCCATATTTCACCCAAGCCTCACATCTGTGCCCAGGCTTGGTTCTTGCCCATGGATGGCACTTAGCCCAACCTGAAAAGCTTTAAGAAGAAGATGCACCTTTATGAAAGAGATGCACATTTTAAAAAAGATCGGATTCAGGAACAGTGAAAGGGAATTTCACCATCCAGGGGAGGCAGGGTAAGAATGCTGAGAGAAGATGGTCCTTCTCTTCATTCTTAAACCTACAAGAAAGGCAGAAGAAAGGATTGCTATGTTCTCTCTGGGGTGGATGGTAGGCTCCAGTAAGTTCAGCTCAAACCAGTGAGCAGTTCTGGAACCACCTTTGCTGACTCGGTCTGTGTAGAACCACAGTGGAGCTGTTCCTCAGACATTGCCTTGACCTCGCTGGATGTCATGTTCATTTGTTTCCTTGCCGCAGTTGTGTCAATTCTGCTAATGAGAATTTGCCTTGAGCCAGGGCCTTTCCTGGGCTGAGCATGTATGTTTCATGTGATTCTTTTCTGTGGAGGCTACATAGTGTTGATTTAAAGCAGTTAATTAAAATGGAAACTGTTGAACTAAGTGTGGTGTGTTATCTAAGCACCAAGGGCTGTAAGTTGCATTTATTCTTGTAAAAAACCAGTGTTGAAGTAATTTTAGGGATATACTTTTGATATTTAAAATCATTTGCATGTCAATGATAGTATCTTTATATATATTTAGAAACTTATTTTTAACTATGTGCACATGTATGTGTCTCTGTGTGGGGTCTGTATACATGAGTATAGAAGAAGACATTAGATCCCCTGGAGTTTGATGTACAGATAGTTATGAGTCACTCAACGTGGATGCACATATCTATACTCAGGTCTTCTGTGAGAGCACCACACACTCTTAACCACTAAGCCACATCTCCAACAATACCATCCTTGCCCTGCCAATTATCTTATTAATTTATATTTTTCTAAGGAGCCCAGAATTTCATAGGTATATTGCCTAAATTTATAAATGCATTTGGGCCAGCCCGGCTTTGTTCTACCTGAATTATGTGGTAGAACGGGAGAATTAAAACCATCATCCTATGACTGTGCCACCAGCCCATGTCCCACAGTGTGCTTCTTATGGACTCCATTTCCCCTCAAAACCTACTCCACTCTTCGGATTTACGTCCAAAGAAGTTGGTATAGAGGATGCCAGCATCAGAGTCATGAATTTCTAAAAGTCTACTTACTGCCTTAAAAAAAAAAAAATTCTTTTGATTGTAGCCAATAATCAGCAAGAGGGCATCACACAGGGGGGAGGGCATTGGGAGGTAGCTTTGCTTGATCTGATGTGAGAAGCAGCTGCCTTGGGAAACTGTAGGTAATGAATGTGTTTTGATACCGAACATTGTGTAGTCGGGGTGAGAGGAACAGACCTGACGTTTTGAGTTTTTCTTTTAACACAAGTAGTGGATGTCTTTTTATTCTTAAAGTATGTTAGGTAGAAACTTGATGAAAGGCTTTCCAGAGGGAAATCCTTCTCTCCCGGCTTCCTCTACAGAGGTCAGTGTTTAAAGGGTTGGGGAAAGCTTCCAGATACATCTGGATGTATCTGATAATTGGATGCAGGAATGAGGAAGGGAAGAACTGAGGAAGTTTAATACAGGGACACATGAGTAGCAATCTCTAAGGGAAAGATTTTAGAATGTGGGTCACAAGATTTTAAATTTCTATCAATGAATACATCCAAGTCCAAAGGGCACAAGATGCATTTTCTTTTCCACATCCGTCCCAGAATGAGGATGTTGCTTGGTTCAGAGTGAGTTGTGTTTAGGCACAGAGTTTTGCACAAGCAAGCATTTTCTATATCATAAACACCGAGCAGGCACTGTTCTTTTAAACCACTGCTTACTTCTGGGCATGGCTGTATACGCGTGTTAGATCGTTTCTCCCTCTTCTGCTGATGTGACGTGCACTCCCAGCTTTATGACAAGCTCTGTGCATCCTTGCAACTCTACAGGACATCAGAGGAGAAGGGGGTAGAAGCAGAATGGATAATGGAACTTAACAGTTGAGACCCACATAGTTCTTTGAGGAGCCCAGGGCTGTACAGCAGAGGTGTCTGCTGTTCCACACAAGACTGAGCTTTGCCACAGTGGTGGGTTATGAAGAGGCAATGAAAATAGTTGTATGGTTGGTGGGGGGTCATCACAATCAGAACTGTACAATGCTGTGTTGCAGCATTAGGAAGGCTGAGGACACTGAACTACATCTTAGTCTTTAGTCAGTGACACAACAAACTAGATCCTAGTTTAGCAGGAGATATGGAACCAAAACTATGTAAATTATCCAAATCCTTGCCATCTCTTTTTATTTTTAGATTGGGGTTTTTGTTTTCATCTTCATTTGTTTGAGTCAGGGTCTCTGTTTAGCCCAGGCTAGTCTCAAACTTCAATTCTCCTATCTCAGACTCTTTAAGTATTGTGAAACTAGGTATGAGCCCCCCGTGCGTGACCTCCTTTACTGTTTTGAAATGCTTTCTTCTTCATAATAAATCCTCATATGAATTTGATTTACGTATTTTAAAAATTCTGTCTCAACAATTTGTTCTTTTGTGCTGATAGTAGAGTTTCTATCTTTACGGCTCTCTCTCCTCTCTTACAAGCTGGTTTAGTTCATTTCCATTGTTTTTTAGAACATTTCTGGCTATTTCTGCCCCATCATCCATTGTGAACCTTACATAGTCTAACATAGGTTTTAACTTTGAATCTGCAGACAATATGAAGCTGTGTGAAAGTCTTCTCACATGCACTTTTTACCCTGAAGGGAAGAGTTAATGGCTCCTGGATTCTCTGTGGTCTTAGAAAACCTTTATGTCGTGTTCTAGAACAGTCCTGACTTTAGTACCACATAGTTCTGTCTGGAGATTTTCTTTTCTTTTCTTTTTAAATTTTTTTTATTAGACACTTTATTTACATTTCAAATGTTATTCCCTTTCCTAGTTTCCTCTCCGAAAATCCCCTAACCCCTCCCTCTCCCCCTGCTCCCCAACCCACCCACTCCTGCTTCCTGGCCCTGGCATTCCCCTACATAGAATCTTCAAGATTTTCTTAAAAGTTGTTCCTTTCATCTCACTTGGTGACCACATTGTGACTTCTCAGACATGGAGTCAAACGTGTGAGCCTTGGAAGTGTAACAGGTGGCAGACAGCATAAAAGCCACTGAGCCAGTGTGCCAGCCTGAAAGCCACCTCACCAGACTGCAGGTGGTCTAGCTTCTAGCTGTGGCTCAAAACAAGGCTCAGACCACAATACCTTCCTGAAATCATTTGGATTTGCTCAAGCATAAGTCTCCTGTATACTACTCATAAAAGGGGGTGGGGGGGCACCCGGGGAGGGGAGAGACAAAGAACCACCAAGTGTACAGTGAGCACAGAGAAAAGAGAACCCAGCTGTCCCAAATCTGGCTGGAAGGCAAATGCCAGCCCCAGTAGATGTTAGGTGTGCATCCAGGCTGCCCATCCATCACTGAGGCTAGCCATGCTGGGATGATCTAAATAGCTGCAGACGTTTGAAGCCTCTTTCATCTTTTCCTATAAGCAAGCAGAGGGGCACCCAGCCCCAGAGCCCACTAGAGCCTGCTTTGATCTTCCTGGGTTAGGGTGGGTCATTTCCAGCTGAGCAGATCAGCACTTCCTGAACTTGTGTGTTTCTGTGCTGGCTCAAGAGGCTCCTGCTAGCCCCAGATTGTTGCTACCTCTGGCCATGTACCTGCTTTCCTGGGCGGCTCTGGTGTTACTGTAGCAGCTCACGTTGGCTTTGATACTTTGTGTCCGCCTCTCCATAAATGAACACTGCTTTCCATTTGGCCCCCAACAGGGGGACAGCCTCTTTTTTTTTTTTTTTTTTTTTTTTTTTTTTTTGTCTGTTCACCAGAGCTGTGTAAACCATGTCTGGTATTGCCATCTATCCCTGTGATGGGAAATGTAAAAGTTCATCTCCATGTGACTACTGGGTACCCTGGCACTGTTACAGCCACAAATCCCTGGACTGAGGGGGGCTAGAAATCCATGTTGGATCCCAAGGAGAATGCACTGATGTGCATTAAAAAGCAGCAGCGTCCACACAATGGGACTATGGCTGGCTGAATGCTGTCGGCATATAGCTTTGCAGGGTGGAAACCATTCAAGATGAAATTGGAAAACTGCATGGAGACTTTGTTTCAGCTTTTATGTCTGTCTATATGACACTGAATCCACAGGAGGCCACAAACACTTTGGGTTTCTAAGAAAGTGATGTCTGCTTTTATGTATTGGGATTTCCAGAGCTTCACCATTTTCATCTCGTTTAAAGTGAGATATACTTCCCTGGCACTGGGTGAAAGTGTAGCTCAGTGTAGACACTTTGCCAGCATGCTCAATGCCCAGGCTTCAGTCCCCAGTGTGCTACATGCATTCGCACACTCAATTATTTGGGAAACTTTGTGGTTCCATCATGTGAAGAATGAGAAGTGTTTGCTCTCCTTCTGGTATTCCGTTTTAACTATATTCGTCTTAAGGAGCTTCAAGGAACTCTGAGGAAGGCCTTTGGAAGTTTACCTGGCCCGAGGCCTTGCATCCTTGCAGAAGGATATTCTCACTGCAAAGTTGATCTAACTTCTGCCTGACCACCACCGTGGTCTTACAGACAACTCCGTTCTGTCCCATGTGACATGGTATTTGTTGTAGGACAGATTATGGCCATATATGAAAAGGAAGTGGCTGTCTTCCAGAGCAGAGATGTGGCCTATGTGGGGAACAAATGAGGCAGCGGTGTGTATGTGTGTGTGTTTTGTGTACATGCATGTGTGAATGTGTGTATATGTATGCACATGTGTGTGTGTTGGTGTGTGTGAATGTGTGTGTGTGCACTGGTTATTGGGATTTAGGCATTCACCCACTCAAGATATAGTTAGGGAGCTAAAAGCAGAAGTAGCTTCTATAGAAGTGAGAGAAAATTAATAAAACACACAGGGTCTATTTCTCTCTGTGGTTAGAGGTCCTTCAATGTTGTTTAGATGACATGGTTAGTTTGCTGTTCTTCATCTAAAACAGTCTCCCCTTCTCCCTCCCCCGCATAGGTCAAGCACACCAGCAGCAGCTAGAGCACCCACATACACAGTGCATTACCACCCTGCTGTAGACCGGAGCTTGTGCCTCGCTGGGCATTACTCTTGGCCGCAGCCGTGCTGAGCAGCAGGCACTGTTGACTGCTGTTTTGCAGGAAGTTGCTCAGAGATGGGTCAATGCCTCTTCACCGACTGGTGACTGGTCTGTTGGCTCTCCCGACCCGTGCACATCCTAACTGGTTCCCTCCTTTTACTTTCCAGCTTCCCCTGACCAGAACACCCCCTAAGATGGCAGAGGAGGGCAACAGTATCAAAGACTCTGAGTCCTTCAGCGTGCTCAACTGGGATCAGGTCAGCCGGCTGCATGAGGTCCTGACTGAGGTCGTACCCATCCACGGGCGGGGCAACTTTCCAACCTTGGAGATAACCCTGAAGGACATCGTCCAGACTGTCCGAGGCCGGCTGGAGGAGGCAGGCATCAAAGTGCAGGACGTCCGACTGAACGGCTCTGCAGCTGGCCACGTTTTGGTCAAAGACAACGGCTTGGGTTGCAAAGATCTGGATCTGATCTTTCACGTGGCTCTCCCCACAGAGGCAGAATTTCAGCTGGTGAGAGATGTGGTTCTGTGCTCCCTTCTGAACTTTCTGCCAGAGGGCGTAAATAAGCTCAAAATCAGTCCCGTCACCCTGAAGGAGGCGTACGTGCAGAAGCTGGTGAAGGTTTGCACAGACACAGACCGCTGGAGCCTGATCTCCCTCTCCAACAAGAACGGGAGGAACGTGGAGCTCAAGTTTGTCGACTCCATCCGGCGTCAGTTTGAGTTCAGTGTGGACTCTTTCCAGATCATCCTGGACTCTCTGCTCTTTTTCTATGACTGCTCCAGTAATCCCATCTCCGAGCATTTCCACCCCACAGTGATCGGGGAGAGTATGTACGGGGATTTTGAGGAAGCCTTTGACCATCTTCAGAACAGGCTGATCGCCACCAAGAACCCTGAAGAAATCCGAGGCGGGGGTCTCCTTAAGTACAGCAACCTCCTCGTGCGGGACTTCAGGCCTGCGGACCAGGAGGAGATCAAGACTCTGGAGCGTTACATGTGCTCCAGGTTTTTCATCGACTTCCCCGACATCCTGGAACAGCAGAGGAAGCTGGAGACATACCTTCAGAACCACTTCGCGGACGAGGAGAGAAGCAAGTACGACTACCTCATGATTCTTCGCAGGGTCGTGAATGAGAGCACCGTGTGCCTCATGGGGCACGAGCGCAGGCAGACCCTGAACCTCATCTCTCTCCTGGCCTTGCGTGTGCTGGCGGAACAAAACATCATCCCCAGTGCCACCAACGTCACCTGTTACTACCAGCCAGCTCCTTATGTCAGTGATGGCAACTTCAACAACTATTACATTGCTCACCCTCCAATTACCTACAGCCAGCCTTATCCTACATGGCTGCCCTGTAACTAACCTGAAGACCTGGGGGTTTCCACAGTGGGAACTCGGTTAGGGCAGGGGCTCTCAGGTAGGAGAGCCTCTTTCTAGATGTAGGTGTTTGGCTTTCGAAGGGGAACTCAGCTCCAACTCTGTTTTTCTTTTTGTACCCATTGGAATAGGTCCGCAGACTATCGTGAGCCAACCCTAAAAGGACCCATAGTTGAGTGCCACTCAGGGAGATGCAATAGGAGGCGTGACTTCTCACCATCTTTCTAAGATAGTCACTAACACATTACTCCCCAGACATTAGCACATGGGATCTGAGCTCGTCACAGTCTCCAAGACTGGGGGAGTCGGACAGCGTTCCAGGCGCTCTCCTCGGCTGAGTCCTCAGTAGATTCCGCAGGCTCTCTCATTCAGGATTCTCAGCAGTCATGTGAGAGATGCGCTGATAGTCTCTCACTGGGTTGATTTTAGTCAGCTCCCCAAACTGATAAACCGTGAGGGTGCTCTTTGTGACTGAATTTTCACTCACGGGACTAAGCTGTGTCTGTCAAGTCCCCATCGGCAGAGCTGAGAATTTCATTCATCAATAAACCAAAGCCAATAGCTGGAGACTTGAGATCTGGTTGGAAGTGGTTTATGGTATATGCTGTGCTTTATCAAGGAATTATGAGATATCGTGGAGAAAAAAAAATGACCTTTTTCTTGAAATGTAACTTGAAAACAAAATAAAATGTGGAACATAACGTTAAAGTAGAATTGTGGTGGAGGGGCGGTGATTGTCGATAGGAAACACGGATATTTTGGTTTTGGCTTTGTTTTTTCTTTAAGGAATTCTTATTGAATGACACATTCCCCCTGCCCCACCCCCATTGGCTCTCTGATGACAGACTCTTGAATGCTCTTCTTATGGAAGGAGTACAAGGAGTGCGTTGTGCCCGGTGGGCACCGCTGTCATGACTGACAGGAGGATCTTCCCACGTTTTAATTGGAAGCCCTTTATGCACGTCACTCCCAGTATGAAAAAGATTTTTGCTGGAGTCCACTGACCGCTCTCCAACAATCCCTTCAAAAGTAGCCATTACATTCCCCAGATAGTTTCCACAGCTGGGAAATTCAGGGATTTCAGGAGAAGAGAGTAGCCAGTGGAATCATTCTCGAATTCTACTTCCTCTCTCCAAGTTGTGGGGTAGCAGGGGTTTAGTGTCAAGTCTTGGCCCTGTGCTGAGGGCTGAGTCTGGAGAGTCAAGAATGATCTTCCTTATTCTGTAGACTTAAGCATTATATTTCTATTCTGCACTTTGGAAGGTAAACAGTGTTAATTGCTGGCCCAAAGCAAGCAGTCCACAGGGAGGGATATCCATAGGCGACTGCGGCTTTACCTAGTGGGTTCAGGAGAGAGATTTCCCCTTTTTGAAATTTTCTGTGGGATATTTTAGAATGCATTGCTCTAGGGTATCCAGGGGAGAGATACTCAGTGTAGCCAGCAAGCTTGATTTCTGAAGTGACTCCATCACATCCACCATCTCAATTGCTACTTTGTTCAGTGACGGTGAAAATCCAAAGATCCGAGGCTACTGCTTTTGTATCCTCTTGAAGCAATCTAGTTTTCCTTATGCAAAAAAGGTGTAGTAAAAAAAAAAATTAAGTGGCTGACCTTTTTCTAGTGCTGTGTTTTTAAGTTGCTTCTGGAAAGTGCTCCATTAGTCTCCCTAAGAGTTGATCCAAATGTATCTTCACTGTATCCACATTAAGTGGGGTCACCAGAAGACTTGGTATAGCTAGTCTCTACGGCCCTTCCAGTCTTAGTTAGTTAGG
This sequence comes from Mus minutoides, assembly GCA_902729485.2. NCBI lineage: Eukaryota > Metazoa > Chordata > Mammalia > Rodentia > Muridae > Mus > Mus minutoides. The sequence goes on along the minus strand of LR749943.1, from coordinate 560,347 downwards.
TTTGAATTCACTGGTTTTGGGTTTTGTGAGGAGACCTGAGCTGTTTCAGGGTTAAAAGGAAGGTAATGAAAAAAACGAACCCAACTTTGAAAACTACCGGTCATCCATGACCTTAAAAGGCTACAGTTGTAATCAAAGGAGAATATGTTTGCACAGGACTAGGTTTGCCCAATCAAAGCTTTGGAAGTATGTTGGAGTCTCCCTGAATGTAAGCATCTGCTAATAGAGGCGGAAAGCAGGACTGCTTCAGCTGACAAGGCTTGGGGACAAGTAAGACACTGGAAAATTTCTGCCATCTTCTTTGAGTTCTTTCTGCTTTATATACATACATTTTTCCAGTCTGGCCGTAGTTGTCTTCTGAGGATGGAGAGAGGAGACACAGGAGTTGTAAATCACCACTGGATGATGGCCCCACCTTGATAGGTCCTTTTTAGTCTGCCCCGCTGCTTTGTGGTTGGAGAATTGATGTGTGTTCTAGAACCATTATAGTGAAAAGTGTCGTTGGCCAAAGCTCCATTTTAAGATACAAGCCCTGGTTTATGGATGTCTGCACTAGAGTTATGCCTACCTGCTCTGTGTGAGCAAGCCTTCTGCCAGACCAGAACAGGCCAAGTAACCTTGCACTTCAGATGTCAGGAAGTTTTCTCTGAAGCCTGCCTTTTGTGCTGCACACATATGCCCCAGACACCCTTGTACTGAATCTATTAGTTTGTGTGTGTGTGTGTGTGTTGGGTAATGTGAAACCTGGCCTTAGCAGAGGGCACTGAAGGGCAAGCACAGGCTGTCACCTAAATGGAAGCAGTCTTTTTCATTTGTTCTTTTTTTCAGAACTCTGACCTGCTTTCTGAGTTGGTTCTCCATTCTGTTTCTCAGTCAAGGGCAGCTGGGCTGAAAGCAGCATCTGCACCCTTGAGTGCACAGATGCACACTCTTGGGATTTGGCTTGGAGCTTCAGGCTCACCCTTCAGCCTTACCGTGGCAGAAAGGTGCTGCTCCTCGGTCAGTCATTGCAGTGTGACAAGGCTGACTCCTCATGCCTCTAAGTCAGATTCCTGGGGGGGACTGTCTGGGGCTTGAGGCATGGCCTGCACCTAGGCCTGGCAGGGGAGCAGCATTGAGTAGAGAAGATTCTAGGTTCTTGATGGATTGTTTTGGCTTTCCAGTGCTTTCTCCCTCATGTCTGACTTAATTTGGAATTTGTGTCATAGTGATCTCTCTCTCTCTCTCTCTCTCTCTCTCTCTCTGTGTGTGTGTGTGTGTGTGTGCGTGTGTGTGTGTCTTTGCTTTGTGGTAATGCAGTAATAGTCGACTTGCTAAAGTCCACAGTCTGCTCTCCTTCCAGCTGACCTCTGACACTAGCCCTTCTTCATGGTCGGCTAGAAGTTTTACCCAGTATAGATAGCTTCAGTCTTGGGAAATGGCACCACTCAAAACCAACGTTGTGAGCACTTCCTTCTATTGATCTTTCTTGGATGGGGATCCTGTTTCAGGGCATTGCTAGTTTTTTAGTGCAAAGGCTTTCTATAGAGGCTGGATTAAAGTATAGTTATCTAAGCATGAGGCAGGCTGGTACCTTCCACCCCCAGCCCCCAATATTACTTCCTAAGTATCGAACAGGGAAAACCCTTGGAGGTGATTCTATAAATTGAAAGCTTTTCTAATTTTCAAAGTTGGAGTTACATCACTAGTGTGAGACAGACTTTCACAGCTGATTTTGGAATGCAGTCTAACTGGTTGAATCCAGAGAGAAGGTAGAGGAGAGATGCTTAAAAGTCCTGGCCATCTCTCGGGGGTTATTGGTGCAGCTCTCTGAGGGAAAAAAATGTTGTGCATTTTTGTTGTTGTTGTTGGGTTTTTTTGTTGTTGTAGTAGTTTTTTAAATTCAAGTGCCTCCATCTTGTTTACCTATCACTTTAAAAAGTACTTTAAGTATAAGCTTCAAGAGTTTTGAGTTCTAGAGTTTTGCCTGGCTGTTGAGATTTGGTGCAAATCCTCATGTGTGTTTATATAGGAAGGTGAGTTGACCATTCACTGCAGAGGATGGAGCTAATTAACACGATCTGTGCTCTTTACAAAAGAGAATCCAGTTACCTGGCCTTTGTGTGTATGTGCGCGCACGTTATGCGTGCAAACTTGATTTTCCTGAACCATCTATTTCCAAATTAATAGGGATGAAAAGTAAAACTTCCATTGGATTCAATTAGAAGCACTGACTTCTGTATCTGCGTAGGCTTGAACTATTCCTTAGCAGTGCCTAGAGATGCAGGGTTCACTCACCTTCTTATGTGACGCAGATGAGATTTCTTATCAGTCCAAATGTATTAGAACCTGATGGAACAGAGCTTTCAGTGTGAGAAATAAAGGAATATTTAAAAATGTAAAAAAACTTGTCAGTTATGCTCCTTGCTTTTATTTATTTATTTATTTTGGTCTTTAGTAGTAAACTTTAGGTTCTAGAAAATATGAACATGAAGAGACTGTTAACCACTGTCGACTTCAGCAGCACCGTGACAGGTGGCAGCTCTTGGTGCTGTGGGGGATGGGGGTGGGAGGTCTGGCTACACTGAAGGCCATAAATCTTCTCTCCAGGGTGCCTGACTAACAAGCTGATCTTCTCTGTGGACCTCAAGCCCAGGTGCCAATTCCTCCTATAAGTAGCATCTTCCGCTTACCTGTTTCATGCAAATGAGAATGGAACCAGCAGACTCAAGCATGCCAGGCACATGGTCTACCAATGAGTTTATGGCTGGCCTCACAATGTTTTAAAATAATATGGGTTCAACAGCACCTGGCTTATCTATTGGCCGTGGCTCCATGACCGTTTTAATAAGAGACTCTAAAGAACTACATATCCTATGTGATCGCTCTTTTAAGAAATTTCACCTTAAGAAATACCTCTTTGAACAAAGTGATGTGGCTGATATTTAAAGGGTACAGATAGTTCTGTTCCAGAGTGTCACAAGTTTTGACTTGTGACATGACATTGTCATCAAAGAGTACACTGGACCTCACTCAGCTATTCTGGGATGTGTATATGTAGTCTCTGGGCTGCAGGTTGGATACTTCCTAATGCCTTTGGTCCAATCTCCAGTTCTCCAGTTCTGTGCCCCTTCCCCTTACCTTTCTGTGATGGCATTTTGACTCTTAACATCTTCATCAAACCAAGTGTCTTCCATCTTGCTTTCCTGGCCCTCCCCATTTGCTTGGCACATAACTCTCTAAAACATCCCTTAACTCTGACCCTCAGTAAAACAGGGCGCCGTGTTCCTGTCGCACATTAAGACTGCTGAAGCCCCCTGTGCTCAAACAGATGCTGTGTCCAGCTCTTTGTCAGGAGTACCTTGCAGCTAGCTTTAGTCTTTCTGTTTCACCAAATCTAGTTCTGTTTTCAGAGATCATAGCTCTTTCCCTTGCACATCACACACACTTAGCTTCTATAAATTCAGCTCAGTGTCAGTCCATGTCCCACTTCCTCTGGCTTCCCAGTCACCTGTCCCTTCCTGTGTTCCTATTAGTGGCCTTGTGGCTTGCATTGGCTCTTCACCTCCATTGCAGACTCCAACGTGTTTTCTTCTCCTTTGCCCTCCTCCCACACAACTGGCAGAGGTTTGGTGCTTCGGATGTTGCACATGGTGTTTTTTGTCCCCAGAGGATTGGGACTTGGGCCACTGGCAGCCAGAAGGCCAAAGCCTGGATATTTACCTGGGTGTGTTGTAATATGCCTCTCATTCTGATGCCAGTAACATTTGAGTCCAGGCTTCGCCTGAACCAATATTTACATGCATAATAACGCATGTGTGAAATGGTGAAATGCAGTTCCCCAGAATGAGTTGCTAGGCCCTGTCACTGGGATGCTGACCACAAGCACTTGACCTAAGGAAGGCCATTCTTTAGTCTCCCCAACCCTTTTAGTAGAACTCGTGTTTCCCTCCCAAATATTACTCAACACATAGAGTGAGGCTCCTCCTCTCAACCCAGTTTCCAGGATCTCAGAAATGTACTTGTGAACTTCTCCATCCGAGGAGCCACTTGGGTGACTAAGGAGGGACAGCAATGATTGTGATTTAGGATTCACCATTGGTGGAAGATGCTGGCATTAACAAGACCTGAGAGGACTTCCCAGTGCTCAACTGTGATGACACCATCCAGCAACTCACCTGGTAAGTGACTTAGCTCCAAATACACCTTATGGAAGGCTGACACAGGAGTGCTATGGGCTCCATCTGAGATGTCATGAGGAGCCTGGTGCCAGGGGAATTGGTCCTCTCTCCCTCCACTCAGAGTCTGAGGGGAGGTTTGTGAGAACTGTGTGACCACCTAACTTGCAGGAGAATGGAGACTATGGTGATGGGATTCCTACCTCCTGCTTCACGTGTTCTCTAGCGTGGGACCTCGGGGATAAATGCTCTTTCTAGAAATGTGCTGCACTGGCAGATGTACCACACACAGATCAGCCTCTTGACTGGACATTTCTTTCTTAGACTTCTGTGAGCTATGCCAAAAGATCTGGGGCAGCTGGGCTGTGTTATCAGGGTTGTTTTTTTTATCATGTTCCTGACCTAGTTTACTAGGCCTACCTGTTCTGGGTTTAACTAGGATGAAGGGTCTCTCAATTCCTGAGGCTTTTCCCCAAAGCGGCTCAACTAGACTGCATTCTAATGTAAGGAGTTTCTCCAAAGGGACCTTAGGGAAAAGCATAAGAAGCAACAGTCACCTGCATCACTTAAGGAACTTAGATGGGAAGGTTTGTGTGTGTGTGTGTGTGTGTGTGTGTGTGTGTGTGTGTAGAGGACACTTCCAAGCTTGGTCTAGATGATCCATCTTTTAACATGGATAGTACATGACATGGATAGTACATGAGGCTTTGCTTAAAAGGTCTGTTGAAGCCTAAAACCATTCAGGAAATGGAATTCCTTGTGCTTGACGAGGGTCTTAGGGCGGATTTGTATATATTAACCAGTAGATCTCAAAACCTGAGATAGAGGGCCATATTCCCATTGGATAGATGGAAGCAGTCATAAAGATCTGATTGCAAGACCCTGTATTCGACACTTGCTGCCCTGAGTTTTCACCAAAACCCTACACTGCACATGGATGCTCCTCATATACCAGTCCCTCTAGGGTTGAAGAAACATTGAGTTGCCTGGTAATAGATCCATTTCCACTGAGGTGGGAAGGAATTCCTCTGGCAGAATGGTCCCTTCGTGAATCCTGTGGGGAGCACACACTGAAGGCTGATAGTCTGGGGAATAGTCACCAAGTTTGAGGCCCTGTGTTGAGCCTTAGTATTGGTTTTCCAACAATGAGGCAGAGCAACTGTGGACAGCCGAGGAGACCAAAAAGTCAGATGGATTCCAGGGTTGCTTCAGGTCTGTGGGTCTCTTCACAGTGCATGGTGTACCCACTCCATGTTTCCCAGGGAGGCAGGTAGAAGACACTCCTAACTCCTGGCTGCTTTTGAGAGGAGTAGAGAAGAGGCCAAAACAACTGATTGAACTAATTTATTAGAAATAAAAATTAAGGGTGGGGAACTGGCTTAGCTGGTGAAAGTGCCTGCTGCCAAGCCTGAGGACCAGAGTTCAATCCCCAAGACCCACGTGGTGAAAGGAGAGAATCAACTCCTTCCTGCAAGTTGTCCTCTGACCTCCACTGGGCGTTGTGAGACACCCGTGGACACACAAGTAACACAAAAACATAACTAAAATTTAATACTTATGATTGGTTGTGCATATGTGAGAGTGCAGAAAATTACAGGATAACTTGTGGGAGCTGGTTATTCTATGATGTGGGTCCCAGCTGTCAAACTCAAGCCATCAGTCTTGGTGGCAGGTATCTTTACCCAATGACCCATCTTACGGCACCCTGCCCAACATTTTTAATAGGAAAATTAAAAGAACTCAGTTCAAACCAAACCAAAACAGAGTTCTTACGATGTAATGGCATTAAGTTTTAAATTAGAATTGAAATGGAAAGTAGAGACAGCCCCCCCCCCCCCCGCCCCATTCGCTTAATCAAGAATGTATCATACACAGGTATTTAGACTACCTATAGGCTGGGGGAGGGGGCGACTGGTGTGTGCGGTGGGTGTCTGCAGCTGCTTGAAACCAGCTCACCTGCACCAGATCTGAGAACTCAGATGGGAGGGTATTCTGAAAGCTCAGAACCCAAAGCAGTTCCTGGAGTCAAACACCTGTGGATTTTCATGCTCTAAATATAGTGGAATCTGGCAGTCTTATCAGTAAGTAAACACTACATCGGGGCTCTGGAGGCAATCTTTACACTGGCCCCCATGGGAAACAGTGCCCAGCTGTGAGTGGCCCAGTGGCAGCGTGACACACAGCTGGCCCCGTCACTTCTGCTACTCCAGGATCCCGTGCAAAATGAGGCCTCTGTGGTCTCAGGTCAGTTGCATGTACTTATTGTCCCCGTGCTGAATGTCCCCTCCCCCACAACATTCAGATCAGTTTTCTCGGCCTGCATAGGATCTGAGTGTGGACAGAAGTGGCCCTCCGCCCCCCCCCCCCCCCCCCCCCCCCAGCTCTGAAGGCATGCCTTTCAGCAGGATTATTTTCCATTATTACTGGAAGGAAAATGAGTCTTTGAATTTTGGATGCTGCTGAATCCGGCAAGGCCCCTCCCCCCAGGTCAGGAATGTTAAACCCGAGGCTCCCTGCTGCAGCTCTCTGCTGTGTGCCCAAGGGACACTATTCTCTGAGTGCCTGGCAGTACCCAGCTGGGTGAAAGAGAATGCAGGTTGCAGGTGAGGGTGGAGGTTGGGTGGCGACCAGACCGGAGGGGCTTTGCAGCATGCTCCTTGGCTGCTCTCCTGCTTTCGTGGTGGCCCCAGGCTCCATTGTAGACAGCGGCGATGCCAATCTCAGAGTTACTAAGGATGAAACAGCTCAGATATATCTGTTACTTGATAGTCCTTCAGTGGTTCACAGTGTTCTTAGAGAGTTTAGTTCCTGAGCGGTATCTAAAGCACCCATACAGAAGTGCAGTGGATCCTTGGGCTCTGTTGGATGCCAGGAAGTCAGTATTAGTGACTTGCTATGATTTCCTGAGACTCACTGTTAAGGACCTACAGATACTATGGCTGATGGTCATGAGGACTTTCTCTCTTCTCCACTTCCTGCCCCCTTAACAGAAGAAGAATCATGGATCAGAGACGTTGAGCAAAATGCCACAGACCACACGGCTACCTTGGCTGATATTTCATACCCAAAGCCAAGGTGGTGTGGACCAGGCCTAGCTGCTGACCTGGAGGCCATGGGCACCAGGCTCTGTCTTGGCAGGCTGCCCTGTTGCCCATTGGCTCGTGGGTTGTAATCTCATTATATTCTCCCTAGACATCTCTTTAGCTTCTCTCTTGCCAACTCACAGTTCCCGAGAACTCCAGTCCTACTTCCTCAGTCCCTGTGCTGGGGGGGTCAGTGGGTTATGGCAGACCCAGTTTGGCCCCCAGAAGACTCAGCACACAATGGAACTGTTTTGTGCTTTCACCAAACCACTTCCCTGTACCGGGAATTAGAATCCACACTTTGCTAAAGCCTAGAAACCTCCTGCTGGAGCGTGGCAGGCCCTTTTGTCAATGTGTGACCTGCTGGTTTTGCTGGGGTGTGCACATTTCTGATGTGATGGGAAACAAAGAGGACTTTGCATGGCAGGGGCGTGGCCTCCCTCCAAACTGCTGTTTCAGATGCCCCTCTCCTGCCAGGCCCAGAGTACCTGCTAGTTCCCCCATGGTGGGGAGGGGAGTGGCTGCTCCCCTTCCCGGATAAGGCTGTGTTGTTCCTGCCCCCCCCAAAGGGATTAATGACTTGGAGTAAAGCCAGCAGCAGTCCTAGCTCTGTGGCAAAGGGCAGGTAGAAAGATGCTGTCGTGCCACGTGGGATCAGGGACGGACCGTCTGACTCCACCTCTCTGGACACTAATTTGATGAGTAATCTATTATAGCCTTTAGGAGGACTTCTCTAGATCAAGGCACAAACATTGTCTGCAAAGGGCCGAGTAGCCAAGATTTCAAAGGCTTTGTAAGCCCTGGGATCTCCACGGAAGCCATCCCATCTGCCTATTATGTCACGAAAGCAGCCAGGGATATAACATGAAGCGGGTTCAACGGTGTCCTGATAAAATATTATCTGTCAACCATAGACTTTAAGTTTCATGTATGGTGCAATATTCTTTTGGTTTCCCCACCACCACCACCACTTAAAACCCACCCTCAGTGACAGATGGGGCATCCACAGATTGTGGGACAACCTGACCCATAGCTGCAGTTTGCCAAACTCTGTTTAGATGACAAGTCTTGGGGTCAGCAAGATGGCTAAGTGGATGGAGGTGCTTGCTGCCAAGCCTAATGACCTGAGTTTGATCCCTAGGACCCAGACAATAGGAGAGGACCTACTTCCCTAAGCTGTTCTCCAGTGTCCATGTGTATATTCACATATGTATATATGCACACCCCAGCATACAAAGAAAAAGTCATCTTGGAAACATTTTCAATAGGCTTTTCCACCACAAAGCACCTCTCCTATCTATCTACATCTTCACCTTGCCTCTTACCAAGGTAGAACACAGGCTGCCAGTTCTGTTCCCTGCGCACTATCTACCTCTGGCCTCTGCCTTCTCAGGGTCTCGTATGGGTGCCTGTTGTACCTGCTAGCTTGTACCTACAGCTCTGAGGTTGGTTTCTGAGGTCCCAGATATATTGGAACACTGCCTTCTGTCCCTAGTGGTCCTCTTGGCCCAACTTCCGTTTTGTCCCTAAGTGATGGATGACATTGTCAATTTGACAAGATCTATCTACACCTAGTTAGATAAGTCTCTGGGTACGCTTGTGAGGGCTTCTCTAGACGAGACTGATTGACGTGGTAGATCCACCCTGAATGTGGGTGGTGCCATTCTGATGGCTGAGGTCCAGACTGCATAAAAGGAGTTTATTGTTCTCTGCTCCTGATTTCAGATGTGAGGTAGCCAGTAGTCTATGGCATACCTTTTCCACCATGATGGTTCATCAGGAACTGTGAGCTAAAATAGACCCTTGTCTTCCTCAGATTGATATGTGTGTGTGTGTGTGTGTGTGTGTGTGTGTGTGTGTGTGTGTGTGTGTGTTTGTGGTCATAGCATGGAGGCAAGTAAAGTCCTACCTAGTTGAGAAAGCTCCTTTCCCATCAGGGTTTCTACCTCTCTGTGTTCTCAAAGAAGTGTGGATTCTGTCCGTCCAGACCCTTCACTCAGTTGAGACAGTATTTGCCTAGCATGCATGAAGCCCTGGATTCAGTCTCCCAACTCTTCATAGAAGCAAGCAGAGTGGTGCACATGCCTGCACTCCGAACACTTGGAAGGTAGAGGCAGAAGGATCAGGGGTTCAAGGCTATCCTCAGTTATACACAGAGACCAGCCTGCAATGCATGAGACCTTTTCTCGAATGAATGAATGAATGAATGAATGTGGAAAAAAAGAAAAGATTACAGTTTCTAGCTGTCTGGCTCAGTTCCTTAGAGCTCTGCTCACAGTCCCTATGGGCTTCCAAATGCACCTGACACCAATGAGTCTAATGTGTCCTGTAGCTGTAGGGTTCCATGGCTAAGGCAAACTCTTAGTTTCAGATTCCTGGACCATAGCCTGCTACTCTCAGGGACCCTGGGACTATAGCTGAGCCTCAAAGAGTTATAGCTGCCTGGGATTCAGAGCTGGCACATCTGGAAGCTTCTGCTGGCCTGACTCACACTTTCTAGATCCAATAGCTCACTTCTGAATCAACTGCATTATTGTCAAAGGGTTGGAGACATGAAGGCCATGCATGGTTGAGATGCATGGAAGGTCACATATGGCCTGTTTCAACTCACCCTGAAAGAATCTGGAAAAAAAAAAAAAAAAAAAAAAAAAAAAACCAAGAGGGCAGTCTAGAACAAAATCAGGGTAGCTTTACAGATGGGTTTTTAAGGGGTAAGATGGAAGACTGCATGGAAAGAGCCTCATTCCTATTCCTCCTACATGTTTAGTTCAAGAGGGTTCCAGCCATGAAAAGAATAGGAAAGGGGTCCCCACTGCCCAGGGAGGGAGAGGAAAGCTCAGAATCCCACAGATGACAGCTGTGGGTGCTCAGTTCCCCTGGGATTCTCTTCTGCTCCACAGGGAACAGAGGTTAAGTCCTGGTGGACTTCGCACTGTCATTTCTCGACCCTGTGACTCTTGGCAAGTGTCTTCTTTTCTTCTGCTGTACAAATGGAGATGCTTCCGCGAAACGGTTTGTACAAGAATTAAAGACCTCAGTGCTAAGTAAACAGTTAGTAAATGCTTGTGTGTGTACCTGCCATGCCCACGCAGGTGTGTGTATTTAAACAAGGCAACCCTTTACTGCAGGCATGGCCATCATTTGGGCCATAGAATGCCTGATTACAGTCACTTGAAAAACCAATTTTAAAAGTCCGGATTCTTCAGACTTTAGCCTTGGGTTGTGATTCAGTAGGTCTGGGAGTGGGCAGAGAATCAGGCCTGAAAACTTCTGTTCCTCTACAGCAAAGAGAGTTGGAGCCTCCAGCCGATAGAAGACAGGGGCCCAGCCTTGGAAAAGACATTCCAAGGACCTGAACAACAACAACAACAACAACAACAACAACAACAACAACAACAACAACGAACCCTTGATGGTGTCAAAGGAACAAGGTGACCAGAAGCATCACTCTGAGCTGATGTCTACACTTGAGATTAGCGTGTCCTTTAAAAGGCCACCTCCGTGGATTCAATAAGAGAAGCAAACAGGCCACATCACTGTTTCTGCTCCGAGCTCCGAGTGTGGAAAGACCCGATTTTTGTTTTTTCATCTACTGTGGACTATTGTTGGTGTGTGACCTTTTTGTTTCATATTTTTCTCTCTCTTTGTTGGGTGTGTGTGTGTGTGAACTGAATGGTAAAAAACAAACAAGCAAACAAACAAACAAACAAACAAACAAAAATCAAGGGAATTTGTGGAACAGTTTGTAGAACAAAACAATTCAAAAACTGCCAACTGCCCAGAGGGTTAATAAGAAAGGTTTTTCACTTCCCTGGCGGCCGGATTGGGGGGGGGATCCAAAATCTTGAAGGTTTCACTCTGGAAGGAGACTCTAACAGGAGGAGCATGTGGCCAAGCAGACCTTCCTCCTAGAACCCTCTGGATCCCTGCTTGAGTGGCCAAGTTGCCCGAGAGCCAGGTCTGGGTAGGTTTGCCCAGGGTTGATTTTGAGTGTGCAGGGCAGCTGAGCCAAGCTGGATGCTTTAATGAGATAGGCAGCTACATGAAATAACAAAAGGGAACTAAATGTAGAAAGAACAAAAGCTACAAACGTAACAATAGAGTGCTGGCTCTATGTGACCAGAGCCTTCTCGCTCTCATCCATGGCGCCTGTAGCAGAAAAGCTCTGTACCACAGCTCAAAGGGCTGGGACACTGGAAGGACCCACAACGAGTCACTGCTGCTCCAAACCCACTCCCTTGACCTCTTGACCCTCAGGGTGCATCTGGGAATCTAGGGGCAGACTCTGCGTTATCTTCATCCATGACCCTCTTTTTTTGTTGTTGTTGTTTAGCTATCTGCTGAGAGCCTTCCTGGCCCAGCCTTTGCTTACACTGACTCTTCCTGGTGGACCAGTAAGCCAGGACATTTCATAAACCAAGTGAGACCATCTGTGAGGAGTTTTGTTCCTTCCTGGGTTCCTAGTAGCTTGCACTGTGAGAATCCTCAGACTAAAGGTCCACTCAAGTCACCTGCTGCCCAAAACCTTCCGGTGCTCCTTACTGCCTGTGCAATAGGCTCATGATCCTTCCCTGTCAGCCTCAAACAACCTTTGGAACTAAACTCTCACTCCTGCACCCCTGTCTGCCTCAAACCCACCACAGCTTCCAGGCTGCTGAGGAGAGCAGGTTGGTTGTGTGTTACTTACTCTGTTTCCTGTTATTTTAATGAAATTCCTAGGGCTAGGTAATTTATAAAGAAAAAGGGTTTACTTAGCTCATAGTTCCACAGGGTCAAGGGTGTAGCATCAACTGACATCACAATGGCATAGTACAGGACAGGACAGTCTCGGGAAAGCTCTGCTAATCCTTCTCAAGGGTGAGCTTTCCAATGACCTAACTCCCCTCTTTCTAGACCCTACCTCTTAGAGATCAAATGACCTTGTACTACAGCAGCAGAGACCAAGTTTCCAGGATATGAAATCTTTGAAGGTCGCTGTGGTAGTTTGAATAGGTGTGGACCTCATAGACTCATGTGTTTGAAAGCTTGGCCCAGGGAGAGTGGCACACTTAGGAGGTGTGGCCTTGTTAGAGTAGGTGTGGCTTTGATGAAGGAAGTGTGTCACTGTGGGGGCGGGCTTTGAGGTCTCTTATGCTCAAGCTCTGCCCAATGTGGAACTCAGTTTCTCTTTGCTATCCGTGGATCAACATGTAGAACTCTCAGTATCTCCAGCATCGTGTTTGCCTGTGCACTGCCATGCTTTCCACCATGATAATAGGGTAAACCTCTGGAACTGTCAGTCAGACCCAATTATATGTTTTCTTTTATAAGAGTTGCCTTGGTCACAGTGTCTTTTCACAGCAATAAAATCCCAATTCAGACAGTCGTACACAAACTCTCCCTTTATATTCAGCCGTATTTTACATCATTGGACACAGGTAGGCACTGACCTAGATATCAGGAGATCATGTTTGCTATGGCTTGAATGTGTCCCCAGACTCCTGTGTTGGAAGCCTGATCCCCGGTTCCACAGTGTGGGAGGCAGGCATTCTCAGAGGTGGTCAGGGCATGATGGGCTTGCCCCTGTGAGTGGAGCGATGTCATAATCACAGGAGTGGGTGGATTTATTATAAACATGAAATTGACCTCCTCTTGCTCTCCTGACCTCTACCACACAATGATGCCACAGAAAAGGCTTTGCCAAATGTCCATGTCATGCTCTTGATGTAGCTGCCCTCCAGAGCTACAAGCCAAGTATATTTATATTGTTTGTAAATTATCTAGTCCCAGATAGTCTGTTTCAGCAGCAGACAATGGACTCCAGTCTCCTGTTCTGGTGTACATGGTCTTGTAGTTCCTTGGTCTTCAGTAGGTATCAAAGTCCTCATGTGCAAAACGCATCTATTGATCAGCCCATCTGTAGAGGCCTTGCCCACTGCTCCCAGCCTATCCTGTTGACACAGCTGCCTTGATGATTCAAAAGAGCTGTGGGGGACTCAGTTGCTCAGAGGACAACGGATTGTATGGTGCTTGCTCATGTTAAAGATAGGCAAGAACCTAGAACCTTCCTTTGAGCAAAGGCTTCTCATAAGGGAGAAACATGCACCACTCTTCAAGAGGCAACAAAGAGTGTTTTACTTTGCACTTGAGATGGCCATCATGGTAGGTGCTGGAGACCCAAAGAGGGACAGGAAACAGCCCCTGCACAGAAAAGCTCAAAGCCAACTAGGAAATATAAAGATACCCAAGTGTGGTTGCATGAGTAGGTTGTAGTTATGGAATACAGTTAGAATCTCACTGGAAAGGACCTCATCAAGCGGGGTTCTTGGAGCTGTGTGTGGAGGATGGAGTCTGACTTGGCTACATGCACTCTAGAGATGGGAGACCACAGGAAGCTGTTGAGCAGCCACGTGACCAATTAGATTTGAGTTTTGGAAAGATTATCCATGACAGCCATATAGTGAAGGAGAGACTGGAGCAGGGAGGCCAGAGAGGAGGTGGCAGTGATGGTCCAGCCAACTCCTTCTGAGGTCGTGTGGGCCTATGCATGACCATTACAGAGCCCTTGAGAAATGAGGGCATCACGGAAAAGGAATTGTTTTGTCGACTCAGGTATATGGAACTTTGTTTGCTTTTTGAGACAGGGTTTCTCTTTGTAGCCTGGGCTCAATCTGTAGTCCAGGATTGTCTTGAACCCAGAGATCTGCCTGCTTCTGCCTCCCATGTACTGGGATTAAAGGAGTGTGCTACCACCACCCAGAAACACTTAGGTGTTTTAATGAGTCATTGTAGTTTATCTGTGGAAATACTGTCTCCTCTGTTCCCCTCAGTTTACTGAGTTTCTTCACCCTACCCCTCCTCCCAAAGCGCTCTGGGTCACTCCAGCCTCAGGGTGAAATCCTATTTGAAGGAAGCCCTTTGGGTGTTCTAGGATGGACACCTCTTTGCTGACAGACTGGTTCCTACACTTGTGGAACATTTATCATCGTGGCTCTTCAGAAACTACACAGCTGTAGCAGACCCTAGTAGTTATGGGTCATCAACCCCCTCAGTGGAAGTCAGGGTTGACTGGTTCTGTCTGTATCTCATTTGTGCCCCCTGTTTTACAGTAGCAGCTTCCTCCTTAGCCCCACTCCCAGTGACATGTCATCTACCTGCTTACAGACAGTATAGATTCAAGGCCTGGAGTACCACACAGTCATCCTGCACACAGGGATGAAATATCTCATCTACCTTTGCACTAAAAGTCTAGGCTACAGGTAATTTTTCTTTAGCTCATTAACTGTTAGGAAGTTTAATGTCATACTGACTTTTCTCCCTCATACCTGCCCGTTAAGAGCCTTCCATGACCAACTGTCCTGCTCTGAGTTTTTGTCTGTTGTACCTGTGTGCTGTGTCCATCTATCTGACTGTGTCTGTGAGTGTTTACACTGTCTGATGGGTCTTTTATTGGCTGTTTAAGGCTGAAAATCAGGGCCTTTAGTTATGAGAGATGCTATCATTTCCTTTACAATCACATCTCCCTTCCACTTAGTGGATTTCTGTGACTTAGATGGTGAGGATCTGGGCTAATTCTCTCATGTCTCTGGTTTTGAATCAGAAGGGCTATCTCTGTCTCTACCTCACCCCATACTTTCTCTCTAGTTTGCTGAATGACTTTCTGAACAAACCTTCTAAACTTTCTACTGAATTTTAGTTGTTGCTTAGGATTTTGTTGTTGGATTTCTTTTTGTTTTTTGTTTTTGTTTTTAAGATGTTGTTTCTCTGTATAGCTCTGGCTGTTCTGAAACTCACTCTGTAGATCTGTCTGGCCTCCAACTCAGAGATCCACCTGCCTCTGCCACCTGAGTGCTGAGATTAAAGGCATGGTGTCACTACTGTCCCGCCTTGATTAGGACTTCTTAACTCCTTAAAGTTCTTTTAAAACAAATGTTCTTTGTTTTACAGACTCAGTATCTCTCCTTTCTGTCTGCAAATATTGTAAGTTTTTATAGGGGGCTGGAGAAAGAGTACAGTGGTTAGCAACACTTCCAGAGGACCTTGTTTGATTCCAGGCACCCATATGGCAGCTTATAACTGCCTACCACTCTAGTTCCAGGAGACCCAATGACCTCGCATGGCCTTCACAGGCATCAGGCATCCACAAAGACAGGCAAAACACCCTGAAAACCCAGAATAATAAAATAAAAAATATAAAATAAACTATGAAAGTTAAAGTTTCGTGGGATTTTCTTATGCTTCTTACACTCTTGCCCAGTGTGTCTCTTCTCTTTATGTGCTTTATCCCCCTTTTCGTCCTAAGTCTTTCTTCCGCAGGTGGGCAATCCTTGCTGTTTTGGAATGAGTTACTTGAATATTAATTAGGAGCTCCTGTCAGCTCATGGGCTTTTCTGTTCTCAGCCATGCTTTGTGCGGCTCTCCCAGGTGGGGCTATCTGTAGGTGTTCCCTCCCAGCAGCAGACTTAACTGGATGTCTGTCTGGATGCACAAGCTAAACTCTCAGAGAGGTCGGCTTGCATGCCACTTCCAGAATAAAAAAAGTCTTGGCCATCCATTTATCATTATTATTGTTGTTGTTTTGTTATAGTAGTCGTAGTTGTTGGTGATGGTGGCGATGGTGCTGGTGCTGGTGGTGGTGATGGTGGTGGTGGTGATGGTGGTGGTGGTGGTATATTGTTGGTCACTTCAAATCCAAAGCACTTCCATCTCTGCACCAATCCTCCCCACCCTCCACCCCCGCTTTGATGGGGTAGGAGCAGTTGCTCCACAGGGCAGGCTTAGGCCCGCTTTGATGGGGTAGGAGCAGTTGCCCCACAGGGCAGGCTTAGGCATGGGATTGCTCTTATGATCACCCCTCATGGATGGAAGCGCTGGCTTTCTACTACCCAGTATTCTCACTGTTAGAGACCCCTGGTGCTTCTGCCTCCTAAGTCTTTCTGAGGCTCTGAAACTAACCCTGCTGGCTTCTTGGTCATTTCTCCTCTTCCCAGATTTGGATTTTAATGTCCCCGGTATGTTAATCAACCTGCCACTCATCCAGCTACAGCTTATGAAGGTACATACATCATTCTTACACGTGGCTGGTCCTGTTCTCATTGTTATTATGGATATTTACCTTTTGAATGCATGCTCTGCCATGTTTCTTCTGGGATGAAGGCAGAGGCAGTTGCATCCTTTCCAAACTTGTTTCTCCCACTTGTCAGTGTGTACTTGGGATTCCGCTGTGTGTTTTGCTGCCTCCGGTTATGCTACCACTGATGTGTCTACCCTGGATTTCTTCCGGGTTTTAATTATGATAAACAAAGCTGGCCGAAACATTCAAGTGTGGGCAAAAGTGTTCTGCACGCTGCAGTAAGGAGGAAGGAGTTACACTACTGTGTCCTATGGTAAAAGTAGGTTTACTTGTCTGAGTGTGAAGATGTCTTCCAGAATGGCAACTCGAGTTTGCATTTCCATCAGCAATGAGTGAGGGTCCCCGTGGCTCCCGTCCTCACCAGCAATTGATGTCGCTGAAGTTCTTAAATGCTCTTCTATGTTTGTTGTTTGGTTTCAGACAGGGTCTCTCTCTGTAGCTCTGGCTGTCCTGGAACTCACTCTGGAGACCAGGTTGGCCTCAGACTCACAGAGATGCGCCTGCCTCGGCCTTCCAAGTACTGGGATTTGAGCTGTGCTCTAATTCCGCCACCTGTGCCGGTTCTGCACCTGCTGCCGCTGACTGCGCTTCTTGCTCTGAGTGATAACTTTCCACCATTGCATAGTCCTGATAAATTCATGCATTCTGCAATTGTGAATTTTTCCTCACTGGATATCTTTGCCTGTTTGTAAATATGCCAAGCTTTGTTCAAGATGTGGTGACTTGGCAGGAGACTGACATCTGTAATGTGAACAGAACCACATTCAGTCTTCTCTTGGGGCCAGGCTTTTCTGGGGGCTTTACACAGTGGCCCAGATTTGTCTGCTCTGTCTGGGGGGGGATTGAAACAGTCTTTGTGGAACATGAGGCACTTCCCTCTAACCCTTTAGTGAGACTCTTGCCTTCCCTGGTTATTGGGTTACACCATTGCTTAGCTGAAGGATCTAGAAGACCACCTGCAGCTCTCTAGACTGCCTGCAGCATTCTGCAGTGCCCTCTTGGAAGAAATGTCCTCTGATACACCACCCTGCAGAGACCTCGGGCTTGACCTCCCCAGCTGCCTAGCTCATCTTCGAAATGCCTCTTGCCTCTGTTTGGTCCACCCAGGGTAGAGACCACAGGCTCTCCTCCTGTGCTTCCTGACTCTGGAATCGCCTTGTTGCCTGGCTACCCCTCCCCAAGACTCAACGAAAAGCTGGATCTGCCTTGGGGAAGCTGGACAGTAGAATGGGCTGGTAGGTAGAGAGGTATGGAACCATTGGGAAAGCAACCACAATGTTAGTGCTGTTTGGATTATTAAAGTCTGCGCACTATTTTTCTTATTTAAAAAGCCCTTCAGGCTGGAGAGATGGCTCAGTGGTTAAGAGCACGGGATGCTCATCCAGAAGACCTAGGTTCTATTCCCAGCACCCTCATGGCAGCTCACAATCATGTGTAATTCCAGTTCCAGGGGATTCGACACTCTCTTCTGATGTGCCCAGATACCAGGAACAGCTGTGATGCACAGGCACACCCTTATATTCATAAAATAAAAATAAAATTAAAAAATCTTTATCTGTTTGCCACTCAATATAATAATAATAATAACTATTATTATTATTTTTATTTTCAATGTCTTTAAAACCTTGGGAGGATGAAAGCTGCAAACTTAGGGATCTGCCTGGAATTTAAGAAAGGCCAGGAGTGGAGTGACCCCCTGGCTCTGCACCTCTGCTCTCCCATGGCCTCCGGTCCATCCTGCTGCTGGATTATCTGACCGAACAGGGATGGAGGCTTGCTTCTCTCACACCGAAAGCTATGCCCTTTGAGTACCAGCACTTCAAGAACTCATCTTCGTGTTAGTATTCTTCTCAAAATCTACTGCACAATTCCATGCCTTGCTTGGTAAACAAAATAAACTGCCACCGCCACCACTGATAACACACGCAGGCATTAATGCGATTCTAAGTACTTTACATGTATCCATTAACTTAATCCTCACAAATAACCAGTGAAATATATGCACGTGTTATCAACATGCAGTTAAGAATTGGTGTAAGGCTTTTATCAACATGTAGTAGATGAGGAAGCATACACAGGAGATTAAGGATTTGTGTAAGGCAAAGAATTGCCCAACACAACTTTTTATCTTTTTATTGGCAACGCAGAGATAGAGCCAGGGTTCTGAGCTGTTAAGCCACACCCAGCCATGGATGAGTCCAGTCTGATAGCTGAGCCTAGATTCCCCTCAGAGTTTAGGCTCTTTGTGTTCATAGTTGGGCTTCTGCTGGCAGCAGTTGGTGCATATGAGAGCCCATGGGGAAGCAAATTCTGGAAGTGCTACTGGGAGAGAAAGGACGGGGGCGCAGGCCTGTGGGAAATAGGAACAAGTTGGGGGAAGGGATGGTGAGCAAGGATGCAGCACTTTCCCAGGCACTGAGGGAAGGGAAGGGAGAATTAGAAAGATGAGGGGAAGAAAGCAGAGCACAGGGCTTAAGGGTCTTGGATCCGAACAGAAGCCTGAGGAACACTGGTTTAGTGACTAATCTGAAGAGGCCGGATATAGCGGTCTCAGGGGAAAATATACCAATGCCTGGCAAACATGGAGGTGGAAGCTCACGGTCAGCTATTAGATGGAACACAGGGTTCCCAAGGAAGAAGGAGCTAGAGAAAGTACCCAAGAAGCTGAAGGGGTCTTCAACCCTATAGGTGGAAGAATAACCATGAACTAACTAGTACCCCCTGGGCTCGTGTCTCTAGCTGCGTATATAGAAGAGGATGGCCTAGTTGGCCATCAATGGGAAGAGAGGCCCCTTGGTTATGCAGACTTTATATGCCCCAATACAGGGGAACGCCGGGGCCAAGGGGTGGGAGAGGGTCGGTAGGGGAGCAGGGCCGGGAGGGGGGAGGATATAGGGAACTTTCTGGATTACACTTGAAATGTAAATGAAGAAAATATCTAATAAAAGTTGAAAAAAAAAAAGAAAAAAAAAGAAAAAAAAAAGAAAAAGGAGAAACCAAAATGGATAGTCGACGACTCTCTCCTGACATATGGCCAACTGCGCAGCAAGAGGGATGAATTCTGGGACACTGCACCAGCTTTTGAAGGCTGGAAATGAGGTCTGGGATGCCTTGAGGGCTGCTGCGCATGCTTTTGAAAGCAACGATCATGAACTGGCACAGGCAATCATTGACGGTGCAAACATAACACTATCACACAGTGCACTGACAGAGTGCTACGATGAGCTGGGCAACCGGTACCCGCTGCCAGTCTATTGCCTGGCACCACCAATCAGCCCGGTAGAGGAAAAGAGTGACACACAGACTCTGGATATTCTTGAGCCACCTCCCAATTCTGGACATGCATCTCAGCTGTGTCCCAGCATGCCTTGGGGCAGGAGCATTGTTCATCTTGCAGCTCACACTCCACTGCTGGGTTCTCACTCTGCGCAGGCAAAATCCAAATGAGTGAACTCTTAAAAAGTAACTTCAAATGCATGACATGAGAGGGGTCCCTTCATCTTCCTTCATTTATATTTGGAGAATTCATTTAATTTTATGAGTGTCAGTGTCTATGCCTATGCCACAGTGTGCTTGTGGAGGTCAGAGGACAACCGGTGGGAGCGAGTTATCTCCATCTACCTTGTGGGTCTCAGGGATCGAACCCAGGTTGTCAGGTCTGAGTCAAGCATCTTCACCCTTTGAGCTAGCTCATCAACCCAGGTGGTAGCCCAGGCTGGCCTCAAACTGGTGATCCTTCTGCCTCCACTTCTTCAGCTATTTACTCAAAGGTAATAGAGATGGATGAGGGCCTATGCAGGCTGATTCTCAAAGGGATTTGACTCCAGGTTCTTGCAGAGCCTTGGAAGCTATCGGTGCTGTGGTCTAAAAGGGGGCGTGGGGGGGATGCATAGTGGCTAAGCCAGGCCTGTCATATTCTGTGGACAATAGAGTTTGGATGAGGAGACTATTCCGTGACCTCTTCATTCCCTCCAGAGTTCTGAGGAAACTGGTGACAACCCAGCCCTGCCCTCCCCTCCCACCGAGGAGGATGTACAGGCACAGCACGCATGTGCGTTTGTGCCATCTGGGGCTGTTCAGCTCTTTTCAGGCTCTCAGAGTATCTTCACAGTATAAAGGATTTTGTACCTGCTCTGTGGATTCCTCGCAACTAGCCCTCCTAGTAGAGGAGGGGGTGGGGCAGGAAAGCAGATTCATTCATGTCTCTGCCTTTGGGAAGTTCCAAGCCTTCACAAGAGTCCGATGTTTTGGGTTACCTATTGTGATTATGCCTTATCTTAAGCCCCTGAATCCGTGGATTTTGCTCGTTATGGTTGAGCTTGGGTCCTGGGTCTTCTTCTCAACTCCCAAAGCTTCATTTAAGCCTCTTCCACAAAACGGTCTAAAGTGTACACGGCATTAAAGTGTACACGGCATTAAAGTGTACACGGCATTAAAGTGTACACGGCACAACATTAAAGACAGACTTGATGGAAAGCTTATAGGAGAGGCTGTGGAAGTGATTAAGGTGGCCAGATAACTCCCAGTTGCATTTGAGTCCCCCTCCCCCTTCCTAAACTAGACATCCCATCAACAATGTACAGAACTTCAAGCTGAACATCCTCCCCACTGGGGATTTCTTCCTGCCTGTCACTTCTGCCACCTCTGTGGTCTCCAGCAGTGGCCAGGCCTGTCCCCTTCTGTCCTTCCTGTTTGCATATCCAAATTCTCCTTGGCTCTGATTGTGAGCACAACAAAAGGCCTTTCATTCACCCAGGCTGCTCTCCTTGGAAGGCAGTTCTCCTCACATACAGAAATGTCATATAATCCCACTGTTGAAGAGAGGCACCAGGGACAGCAAAACCGTGTCTTCTGCTCCAGATAGATACGTAGCTCCTTGGCTGAGCCTGACATTCCTGGTAGAGAAAGGATGCTATGCTGAGCAGGGCGTGCATTTGGTACAGACTTATCCCATCCATGGGGACCAATAGGTCCTTGGCATACAATAATAAATAGGCTATGGAGAGAGGAGTGAGGAGTGAGTGTGAGCCACAGGACCCTGCCATTGGTGCAGCTTGGAGAAACTCCCAGTAAACTCCCAGAAGTTTAATCCAATCCGGAGGTCAATCCAGAAGGCTTCATTGAGGAGGTGTCATTTCAGTTAGACTGAAGCCAAGGCAGGGGTGTAGGCATTCCAAACTGTAAACAAACACAGAACAAATACAAAGGAGTGATAGAGAAGTTGGTGTCGGGGAATATGCATAAGCGAGACCAGTTAGGTGGACTGGTCCAGAGGATTTGGGGAAGTGTGGTACACCTCGACTGTACGCACATGCTTACAGCAGAACAGGCTCAGCTCCATTTCTTCGAGCCGAAATGTCAGTAAGTGTTTTCGTTTCCTACATCATGTGACAAGTTAGTGTAAACTTGATTTACTATGTCACAGATCCCGGTGGCTGGACTCAAGAGCAGGGCTGAGCAGATTGTTGCAGGGTGTCCACAGGGCTGGAGTGGTCACTTACAGCTTGGCTGTGTTAAATCCCTATGTCAGCTCACTGGCACAACCGTTGTTGCAGAGTCCAGCACCTTGGAGGCTGCTGGGCTGAAAGCCGGTGATGTCCGTCAATCAGAGAGTGCTCCCTGTTCTTCCTCGAACGTGGAGCCCTCCAAAGTGGTCCCTGCTTCATGGAAGTGTGGGAGCCAAGAAGGAGTCTTCCAACAAGGCTGTGTTATCCACTTAGGAAACAGCACACCCATCGCCTTTGCTGTGTTCTGTTGGTTTCAAGAAAGCCAAAGAAAGACCCAAGAGAGGGAGTTGTTTAACTCTAGGATTATAGGAGGTGGGGCACTGGGAACCAGCTTAGATTCCGTCCATCACATGCAACAGTAGATACCATTGTGCAGGTTGGATGATGGATAGGCAGTGCAGGGCTTCTCTGGAGGTTGATATGCCATATTATATCGGAGAAGGGGCAGAGACGCTATGACCAATAGAAACCTGCATATGTTATATACTGTGACTCATTCAGGCTGGGACCAGCTCATCTTATCTCCCTTAGGAAAAGAATGTTGCCTCCTCATGGAAGGAGCCTGTTGTTTCTGAACTAGACTAATGCTTGCATTGTGATGGGCCCTGGTGAAGGTCACACGTCTTCTCAGCATGCTTCCACTTGGATCCTTTTACCCACCTTGTCAAGGAGGTTAACGAGGACATGAGTTAAGGTAGCAGTCGCAGAGACAGAGAAGAAAGACTGGAAATAAGTTTAGAAGCTAGTCTTACAGCACTGGTAACTGGCTGGAAATGGGAGTGCTGGTGTTGGGTGGCATAGGAGAGGTATCAGTTTCTATCACTGGAAACTGATGGACAGTGTGGTGTCATTAACCAACAGAAGAAAACATGGTAGGAGGTGGTGGGATGCTTTCGTCATCTGAATTTCTGAAAAGGGTGGTGACACTTGCCACTTTCGTCTCAATGCTCAGGAGCAGGATATGAAAGGGCCGGGGTCACAGTGAGGAGGTAAGATGCCTGCCTGGCCTGTGTAGTCAAAGCACTCACTCGGCAGGAAAGAGTCAGCCCAGGGCTGGTCCCTTAGAGAGCAGCTACTCAGAGGGATACAGCAAAGGGGGACAAGCTGGGAGGTCTGCCAGACAGGCAGGTGGAGAACCCAGAGAGCAGGGAGCGTGATGTTCCATGGGCAGAGAGGAGTGGGTGGTAGCCTCAGTGGTTAGCACGGACTGGATGCAGGGACTATATCCTGTGACTGGTGGAGCAAAGGGACAGAACCCTGTTGTGAGGAGCGGTGGAGCAAATGGGGACCTACGAGCAGAGGGATGCTCTGGGCCCCCTGAGAAAGGCTATGGGCTGACAGCCACAGACCCATGGCCACTAGCTTGGGTCTCCACATCACAGGACTAGGGAAGCTGTGTGTCTCTCTCTCAGGTTGTGTGGGTGCCCCGAGGCCACGCTGATGACAGGATAGGGGGAGTGCCCAGATGGCAAGAAAGCTATGGTGGCTTCACGATAGTGGGAATGTATAAGAGCTTGCTCATGTCTATCAAACCAGGAAGCAGAAAGCAGACAGAGAGTGGGGCTAGGCTATTAAAACTAAGGCTTTCTCCTAGTGACCCACTTCTTCTTGTGGGACCCCACTTCCTAAAGGCTCCATGATCTCCCTCAAATAATTTCCCTAGCCGGCAGGCATGTGTTTAAACACATGAATGTGTTAATGAAGGACAGTCTACATTCAGACTATTGGGATCCCAAGTCATCTGTCCATCTCATGAAGAATAGCATGAAAAGCCCATGCCTGAGAGACCTCTTAGGCTTTCCGGGGTGCCTCTAACCCTTTTACTGCGGTCACCCTTGAATCTCTGAAGCTCTTAAATACCACAGTCTCTCTGTGTGGTGGTTCTCTTTTATTAATTTATTGTAATGCATGTGTGCGTGCCACAGTGTACTCACAGAAGTCAGAGGACAACTTTCCAGGAGTTGGTTCTGTCCTTCTACCATATGGATCTTGCAGATCAAACTTGGGTTGTCAGACTTGTGGCAACCTGAACCATCTCGCTGGCCCCCTGGGCTGCTCTCCCTAGGTCCCGCTGTCTCTCTTTCATGCTTCTCTCAGATAAGTGAGGCTCCAGAAAAAGTTCCTTGACCCTGACCTCAGATAGGCTCCCTGATAGATTCTTCTAGTGCCTGGAAAATGTCAGCCTCATAAGAGGGACCTTATAAGCATTTGCCCATGGAGAACTGGAGATTAACACCATGGTGGGCTGCCTGCCTGGTCTCATACCAGTCACCCCCACTTTGGG
Source organism: Mus minutoides (assembly GCA_902729485.2). NCBI lineage: Eukaryota > Metazoa > Chordata > Mammalia > Rodentia > Muridae > Mus > Mus minutoides. The sequence goes on along the minus strand of LR749943.1, from coordinate 536,204 downwards.
ATTAGAGTGACCTCAGAGTAGGAGGTTGGGAGAGGGGATAGTGAGCTGCTATAATCTCCAGCTTCAACAGTCTTTGACCTTTAGTGCTTATCAAAATGTACACTAAGGATTAAAAGGACAATGTATGTAGACAAACTCGGGAGGTTCAAAAGGTGGGGAGGTCGGTGATCATGACAGAGGTGTGGGGTGTCTGTGAAGGGGCACGATCAATCACACTCTTTCCAGCTCCCCATAAGCCTTTTCTGTGATCCGATGGACAAAGCCAGGTAGAATGCAAACCACGTCTTTCTGTTTTCAGTACTCGGCCTTCAAGGGGTGAAGAAGCCCGAGTAATGGGACAACTCCTGGAAGGGAGGTTCTCTGTATAGCCACGTGCCCACACAGAATGGACACATGCCACACACATCTACAGCAGAGGCAGATACAAATGTCTGCAACATTTAGTCAGGGCACCTGGACCTTCCATCCCTAGCTCCTGGCCTCAGACGGTCTGTCACCCAAAGTCTCTAGGGAATTCTTCACTCTTATCTTTGGGTTTCCCCATCACAAGACCCAAAGCTGTTGTGCACTTGGGCCCTGGGGATTTTCATCCTGTCTCTGACTCAGTTGTCACCTGGCAGGAAGAGCAAGTCACTGCTCTCTCCAGATGTTGTCTCTGTTTGCATCTGCACAGATCAAGAGTGCGAGGGGAAACTGATTTAGTAGCTGGAATCTAGAATGCAGGTGCTGCTTTCAAGAGAACTGGAAAATGGTGGTGTAGGTGACACCAGCAGTTTCTCTATTTACAAAACAGGCTCACCAGTGACCTAACTGAATTCTCAGAAGGAGATGGCAGTCCCCATGTGTAGATGTTTGTAAGTGAGGAAAACAAGCCTTGGGTACAGAGCTCCCTCCCCCCTCCCCCTACCCCCCTTCCCCACAACCTACCCCCACCCTTGGCTTTGCTTCTAAAGGCTTCACTCTTGAAGCCTCCTGGAAGGTGAGGCTAGGGGCTCCAGGGGAATTGACGGTCTGTCTGTCTGCCTCAGTGTACAATTAAAAACGTGAGTTTTGTGTGTCTCTGTGTGGTGTGTGTGTGTACTGTGTAGGTTTACATGCTGGGGAGAGTTGTGTACTTGACACTGGAGCCCTTGCTTAAGCTGAATGGGGCCTGAAAAGTGATGGACTTTCTATAGACTTGGGCAAATGGAGCCTACAAGATTGACTGACTGGCCATTCAAGCTGCAGGCCTTGGTCCAGGGATCTTACAGAAGGTGTGGAACTTTCTGGAGAAAGAAGAACATGGTCAGAAGTGAGTCAGTCTACAGCTAGATCATAGCTAGGCACTGGATGCTTAAGGATCAAAATAATCTTGCTATGGCCAGTCAAGCATGTCAAAACCTTTTGACACAAAAGGCTTAATAGATAACTCTGTCTCTGTGTCTCTCTCTGTGTCTCTCTTTGTCTCTGTTTCTCTCTCTCTTTTGCTGTAGGTCTGAGAACTTGAGCAGGCAGGACACTTTACAGCTCCAAGAGATTTCAGAGCTCAGAGTCAGGTGTTTTCCAAATTGCCCTGATGTCAAGAGTCACCTTATGCACTTGTATAAGAGACAGACTCCGGCCTGGCCCTTACCCCTGGCCTCTAGAACTCCCCCATGTGGGTGGAGAAGCTGCCACATCACAAGTCTCCCCATAGATTGTTATCACCAGCAGAATCTGGAAACACTGAGTGCAGACCAACCACTGTGTTTTATGAGAAACGTTTAATGACCTCGAGAGAGTGTGAGAACTGTCCAAAGCCACACAGCAAGGTAGTAGCAGGGCAAACATGCACACTCACAAGGCTGGTCCACTTTTTTCCTGACAAGGTAAAGAGGAAAGGCTTCGGTGACAGAGGTGAGAACACATGATATATAGGTCCCAACACCTGTGCACATGGTCCTTCTCTCCCTACTCCCCCCTCCCCCCAGAGTGCTCCAGTTAGTCCAAACATATAGATACTTGAAGCTAGGACCCACTTATGAGACAGAACATGTGATCTGTGTCTTTCTGAGTCTGGGTTACCTCACTAAATATAATACTTTCGTTTTTGAAGTCAGTAAGGAAGTTTCTTAAACAGTTAAAAATAGAATTTCCATATGACTCAAGAACCGCCACTCCTGGGCACTCTATGCGCCACCTCAGACATGCTGCCTCATTTGTGTTAATTGCTGATCTAGGCACAGTAAGCAGGAAATGGATCTGTCTAGCTGCCCATCAACAGATGAATGACTCAAGAAAATGTGATACAGACACACAATGAAATTATATGCACCTGTAAAGACAAAGAAAACCAAATGCAAAGACATTTGAAGGAAAACGGATAGACCTGGAAAGGTCACTTGCTTTCTAAAGATGAGGATGCTGAATCTCGGGCCTGTGAGGGAACTCTCCTAAGACCTTGTAGTGGGCCACCAGGAAAGCATGACTTGTCAAGTCTCTGTGCTACCCCACTCCACACCCTTCTCAGCACACTTTACACTTTCAGAGGTTCCTTCTGGACAGAACCACAAGCAACTGTCCCAGTGAGGGCCTCTGCTCGGCCTCCCGCTCTCTGCCCTGCTGCCCGCTTGCTGCTTCTCTTTTGTTTCCATCTCCATCTGACTTTTCCTGCCTTCAACTTCACTGAGATTTTAGGTGTTTTTTGTTGTTGGTTTTTTTTTTTTGTTGTTGTTGTTGTTGTTGTTTTTGAGACAGGGTTTCTTTGTACAGCCCTGGCTCTCCTGGAACTCACTTTGTAGACCAGGCTGGCCTCAAACTCAGAAATCCACTTGCCTCTGCCTCCCAAATGCTGGTATTAAAGGCATGTGCCACCACTACCCAGCTTGCACTGAGGTTTTTTTTTTTTTTTTTTTTTTTTTTTTTTTCGAGACAGGGTTTCTCTGTATAGCCCTGGCTGTCCTGGAACTCACTTTGTAGACCAGGCTGGCCTCAAACTCAGAAATCCGCCTGCCTCTGCCTCCCAAATGCTGGTATTAAAGGCATGTGCCACCACTACCCAGCCTGCACTGAGATTTTAAATGCAGGCTGAGCTGCTGTTGAAGACCCAGGTGGTACATATGGCAGGCTCTGGAAGCTATCTGCAATGAGATGCCTTAGTTCTTGGGTCAGCTGCAGACAACATGTGAACGTATGAATGCAGCAAAGCACATTAATTCACAGGCTGTAGCTTGACTATCTCTGTCCTTAAAGAGTAGCTCAGTCTACGAATTTGACCGGAATTCCATTTGTTTCTGCTCCTATGGGAGAGGAAATGTGTCTTTGGGGGAAGGTGTGTGCTCATGAAGAGTCAGACACATCTGGGCACTGAGCCGAAAGCAAAGGAGGGAGCCTGGTCCATGGCCTGTTTCTGCATTCACTCTCCCTAGAACGTTCTTGACGCCTGCCATGTGGAAAGCAGAACACTGGGCCTTGGTGAGACAGGCAAAGAAATTCCTGTTCAGCAGGACCTTGTGACTATAGCACTGAGGCCTGACAATGTGCTAAGTGATAGGGCTCAGAGCATAAGGCAGGGAAGGATCAGAGAAGACTTCCTGGAAGAAGCAACATTTTAGCTGATTGTCAAGATAACAGTAAGGGCAAAGGCAGGGGCAAAATCCAAAGTAACACACAGATTGAGGCCTTAGTGGCAGGTTCTTAAGTGCCCTTAGCAGAGAACATGTGCACTCCTGAATTGGCTTCAGGGCAGACAAATACCATTCCTTTAGACAGTTTAAACATCTCCTTTCCCATTAGCAGACAGATCTGGCTGTCAGTTCTGTTTCATGACCCAAGTGGCCCCTCTTGGGAGAAAGGGAAGTGTGGCCATAGGCACTTCTGGCCATAGGCGCTCCTGCAGTGTGGATCGGCGAACTGATGCAGATGGGAGCAGCGACAGGCTACATTCCCACTCACCCCTTTAGATTATTCCCTCCTAGTCCAGGAATCAGATTAGAGCAGAAACAAAGCTATTTTTAAAGTGCTGCTTCAAGAGAAATATGTATGATATAATCTTTATTTAAAATGTGAAATAGGGCTGGTGAGATGGCTCAGCGGGTAAGAGCACCCGACTGCTCTTCTGAAGGTGATAAGTTCAAATCCCAGCATCCACATGGTGGCTCACAACCATCCGTAACAAGATCTGGCGCCCTCTTCTGGAGTGTCTGAAGACAGCTACAGTGTACTTACATATAATAAATAAAATAAATCTTTAAAAAAAATAAAATGTGAAATAATCTACTACCTTTTTTAAGAGTCAGTGTTGCACATCCGAGGACCACTGACTGAAGAAATGTAACAACTGCTCGCTTCACTGTTGCACGTCCTAGGACCACTGACCCAGGAAATGTAATGGATCCTCACTCCCCAGGGTAGTTTTCACTTTTTATTTTAATGAGCTTCTCAGAACCTGTTCCCTTCGGGATGGGTCTCTGTTGATAATGGCTGTTAGATCACTGGGCCGTTGGGTTGCATCAGTCAGCATGAGTGACAGCACCTTTCCCCAGCAGAGCTGGTCGAACAGCCCAGACAGAAAACTGTGCAGCAGGCCTAAGTCATGATCTACGCTGACCCAGGCTGCATTGGGTGTTTACAGATGGTGACAGTGACGAAGCGTCTAAAGGCAGTGGTGACAGTGCATAGCCTACTTCCTCACACCGTTCTTCTGGCTCTCTGCCAGGAACTCGAGATGTCCTAGAAAGATGCTCTTGGCCAATGTCCCTGAGCTGCTAACTGGTCACACTGCCCTTGAGCCCTAGAATACACAGCCCAGGGTTCTGAAGACCCTGCTGGAGGCTACCTGTTCCCCAGTGCAGAAATATCCTGGCAGGAGGTGGGGGTGGGTGAGAAAGCTTCCAAAGTCTTCTCTACCAGGCAACCCTTGGGAAGGGCCGGAAGCTGCTAGACAAGGTCATTGAAATCAGGTCCTTCCTAGAGTGAGGATAGAGAGGGTGGGCTTGCATCTGAGGGTGTGGGGGGAAAGACGTGGGAGGCCAGATGGCACCAGCCTATAGTCTACAATGACAAGGGACCTTGGGGAAGGGACACAGGGTCCTGATAAGAAGAGGGAGTCTGACCTTGAGGACGCCTCTTGCCAGTGTAAAGCAGACCTGTGCTGAGCATACCTGCTTATCTAAATCCCTCTGTAGATCGAAGGGAGTCCTGTTCCCAGTCCCAGAACACAGGAGGCCCAGGCCACTGAGGGAGGAAAGTGGGAGTCCACTGACCCTGCAGGTGTTTGTCTCCTCCCAAGTTACGATTGCTCAGAGCCCTGGGAACTGTGGGTTCATGCCTTGTCTGCTCCACTCACCACCGAAACCTGAGCACAAACTCACTTCCAGGGGAGTACATCGGCTTTATGTTGGGGGCAATGCTAGTCCCCTCCAGGGGCTGCTGGAGGCTTGGGGACTTTACTAAGGTCGAGTTCTTTAGGCTACCTCTGGTTCTCAGGAAGGCCAGTTGTGGTGTCTGTGGTCAGCTGCTGGCAAATGCCACCAACTTCCAGTGTCTCCAAGTCATGGTTTGTCCCTGTCACCCAGACCCACGTGTGCAATGAGGTCACTACCTAGTCTGCGTCTGGTGGGCAAAATTTCATCTGCTGACAGCAACTGCAGTCTCACGTGCCCTTAGGGAAACAGGCAGTTGCCTTTCATGGTAGCCCTGGAAATTTTATTATTTGGTAGAACAGGAAGCCTGGGGTAGGTGCCTTTTACAGACAATAGCTGTTTGTATAGTGTCTCTTTGACAGCGGGGAGCTGGGTACTGGGTTCTGGAGACATGGTAGGTGGCAGGCCTGGGGACAGACATAAGGTACCTCTTTCTGCTGAGGTAGAGGACAGCAAAAACAGTCATGTTATGGGGAGTCACAAGTCTAGGTTGAAAGCCAGTGTATCTTGTCTGCTCCTGGCTGAGTCTTGCTTAGTCCTTCACAGATATCTTGAATCAGTTGATAGCTGGCAGTTCTCCCAGCTGTTCAACAGACCTCTCTTGCCTCTGGGTGTGCCCATCTCACCCTAGGCCTTGGGTCTTCTCCTCATGACCTGGGGACACTTGTGGAGAAGAACTTGAATGATTTTTCTAACAATAAGTTAAGTACCTCTGGGTCCTACTGAGGACTGGTAGTTTCAGAAACCTCAGATCAGGACTGCAGAAGGTAACCTCCTCTCAGTCCCCATCTGCTAGGTCATGCTCAGACTTCACAGTGCGGGTCTGGTTTCCCAAGCCCGACACATGCAGAGTCTAGATAAGGGTGTTCCGAGAAGCTAACTCTGCAGATCCTAGCTACTCTCAGTGACTGCTCGCTTGAGTAAGTCTTCCATCATGCAGCCTTGTGATTGGCCCCTCCAAACTCAGAAGTTGCTACTTCATGCATTTCACATGGTTAACAGAATGTTTTGAAAACACAGGCATTAATGTAGCAAGTCACAGCACTATGGGTCCTGGGAGGTGATCTTGAAAACAAAACTGGGAACTCTGGGTTTTGTTTTTCTCTGAAGAGTGACATAAACAGTTCTAGGCTGTTGAGATATGTTTATATGGATCCGTTGATACACATTCATGTTTGTGTGGATAGGGCCACAGCACACATGCTTATTCAATGCCTCTGTGAACCCTCTGGGTTCACACCTGCCACGGTTTGCATGTAAAAATGTACATATGCCGAGAACACAGGACTTGAAAACAAATGTGTTAGTTTCTACTTAGTAACACATTTCTTTCTCAGCCTCTCTCTAAGATTCATGACATGAAATATACTCAGTTACAAATTCTAGAAGCTTTCCACGGGGGTGGGTGAGGAGGCTGTCTTCAGAGTCAAAAGATCCACATCGCTGGAGATGGAAATGGAGATGGAGATGGAGCGGCAAGCTGTATAACCTCAAATGGAGATTTAAGTATTGGAGTTTCAGTTTTCTGATTATATTGGGAGAAAAGAGCTGAAGACATAGCTCTATGAGAGAACACTTGTGTGAGGCCCGGTGTCTCTTTCCCAGCACTGAAAACAAACAAACAAGCAAAAACCAATTAACTAACTGAACAATCGCAACAAAAAATGCACAGTGGAAATGAAGATTTCTTCCCGTGTCACAGGGATTGGTTAGTATTGAGATGCCACACGTGAGGTCAGTGCTTGTCACTTGGCATAGAGAGACTTAGGAATGCTAGCCTCATTCCCTCTGTGACCCACCATAGATTAGGAAGGCATACTAGCTCCCAGCTGGGCTTCTGTCCTCCGAGCACCCGATGTCAAGGAGCAGTGATGAGTCCCAGCCAGCAGCAGGTTCCCGGAGAAAGGGTATAAATGTCAATTGGACTTAACTCCTAGTACAAACAATCTGGTTTTGGGTAGTTCTAGTGACAAAGGTATCGGGGGAGCTGACTTGTGCAGGTGGGAATCCCTTCCCCGTCAGACACGCCAAGAACTTGGAAAAAACTTTCTGGAAGGAGTGGACACACATTACCCAGGGGTGTGTGGCAAGTGTAGGAAGCTGTCTTCTGTGACGTATATGAGCTGCTGAACCAGCACGGTTGCCCCGGGCTTGTTCATAAGCTGAGGCAGAGGACAAGTCTATCCAACGAGATCCTCCATTGGCTGCTCCAGGTTGCCGTGAGCCAGTCTTTCAAGCAGACACAGAGGCATGGGATGTGCTTTCATGCTCTGTGGATACTAATGGGCTGACATGACGTGGACCTCGCCACATCATCTCCACGCAACAGTTGAACAGATTTGGTGAATTTGCTTAACTTTCAGCAATCCAGTGCTTACGTATCAATTGCTCACGTGAGTGGGTATCAAGTGCCAGGTCCCTGGGGACCTGTGTGTGTGGCTCCCTGGTTTCTATCTGATGGCTTACTGGAAACCTCCCCGTTCTATGCGAGAGCAGAAAGAGGAAGTGACACCTTGGTTTTATCTCAGAAACTACGGTTGGAGATGAATATGTGCAATTAGTCATCTCAAAGCTCTTTTCAGCCCAGGGCTGTCACAGGGTGGCCGTGTGACGGAGAAGAATTATGAGGCTTGGTTCTAATCCTGATGTGGGATTTTGGGAAACCACCCATTTCCTAGTCCCAGCTCTCATAGGTGATCAGAGGGGCAGACTGGAAGCTACTTCTGTCTAGCTCTGACATTTTGTGACTCTAGCGTGACCACAAACCCCAGAGACCTGTGGCATCGTCTTTTAGACCCTCTCATGTCCTGTACTTCCATCAGAAGATCCTCTGGACAGGCTCCCAGGTCTCTTCCTTGGTCCACCATTTCTGTGGCCCCCGGATCTCTGGACACGGACTCTGTCCTTCTATAACACAGCTGATGTGTTTCCTCTTTTTCATCAGTTTCCATTAGAACTAAGGACTGTTCCTCCCAGCTGTGGGCTGACAGTCCCGGCACGGCACATGGATAAACATTTTTAATTGACGATTTGACTTTGTAGATAGTACTTTGCAGGGAGCTTGGATGTTTTGTGAGGTGTGTTCTGAAGAGTTAAATTATCTCATATATAAATGTGTGTGTGTGTGTGTGTGTGTGTGTGTGTGTGTGTGTGTGTGTGTGTGTGATTTGTGTCTTAGTAGGCTTGTATTTTCTTCTTTCATATATTGGGACACTTTTGAACTTAGTCCTGAAGCATGCCCCCTTCTCGCACCTGAAATAACCGCTCCTCCACCCAATGGTTTCACTTCCCATTCCAGTATTGCTCTGGACCATGGTTTGGAAAGCAAATGAAAAAAAAAATTACAAGTTATAGCTTTTCCCAGTACATTCTTTTGTTTTATTATTAGGCATTAGTGCCAGTCTCTATTATTGTATTTAACTTGTAAAATAAACCTTATTATAGGCATGTATATAAAAACATATAGATTTGGTTCTGTCTGTGATTTCAGGCACCCACTGGGCTCTGGGGATGTATCCCTTATAAATAAGGGGGAGCCACTAGGTGTTCTTTCCCGGGCAATTACTGAGTACCCATGGTGCTTAACTCTTTACTGTGGCTGGATCTCCAGTACTCAACATGGTGAGATCTTTAGTGCCCACTCTCAACCTTGCAGGTGGTTTTGGAAACCTACCAGGTACATACACACCCAGGCCTTAGTCCAAGGTCTATGGAAAATGCTTACCTAGATCCCAGGCCCCTCCCCATCTCATTTGCAGCCCCTCCATCTCTCTTGCCCTGCCCACCCATTTCAGTCACTTTAGCAACCCAACGCACCAGCCCCTCTCCTGTTTGAGCTCAGCTGGAGTTCTGTCTTCTTGTGCTATGGAAGAAGCCCCCAAAGGTAGAAAACCGTCATGGGTCTCACCATGCCCACTGTCCCACACTGCCTATTGTTCAGTGCCAGATAAGTGCCTTAGATTCGTCTAGTTTGAGAATGTTTTCTACACAAGGAAGAGCCTACCCACTAATAGCCTCCTCTGTCTTCCACTGAGCACTAAAGCCCACACAGGATGTCATATGAAGATGAGGAATAAAAACGTGTGTTCGTAGGATGTGCACACTTCCACACATCTTGACACTTTTGGTTTTGCAAGCCTAGCAAGCAGCAGAGGTTCTGGTTTAATATGAACATGTTGAACATGTACTTTTGAAACGATGCTTTGGCCTAAGCACTGGAAAGGGAGCTGAGAAAATATTTGGAGTCAATTGTGACATGGCCCCTGCTCTCAAGAAGAGGACCTTCTGCCAGGTATATGGTACTTAAATTAGCCACAGGGGGTGGGGGGAGGCCATGAGAGTGGAATCTAGCATTTCTCTCTTGAGATACTGTAGCTAACTGGGAGTGTGGCTCAGAACATCTGCTCAGTGTGCACAGACCCTGAGTTCCATCCCCAGCACCCTGTAAACAAAAAGTGAAAACTGAACAAATGTCGAAACAAACTAACAAAGCCAGTGGCCACTCCCTTTACATTATAATGTTTTAAAGTGAAAAAGATGTTTAAAACAGAAAGTATCAATTACCCACTTCATACAATCTAGAATTGCCTCAGAGAATGGGGCCTCTGGGCATGCCCATGGGAGATATTCTTGACTGGATAGCCTGTGTTGTATACGTAGAGGAAGTGAGCGTTGTGCATTCATTACCCTTTGAGTTCTCATCATGGATGTGCTGTAACCTGATGCTTCAAATTCCTACTGCTTTGATTTCCCCATCAGGAGGAACTGTGCCCCTATACCCTGAGCCAGAGTAAATCTTTTCACCTGAGTATTTTATCACAGCAACAGGAAAATACAAAGCCTAAGACATTAGCCATTAAAAATGTCCCTCTGTAAGTTTTGGGGCTTTCAAAAAACTTTTTTTTAAAAAAAAAATTATAAGTTGAAAGTATTTGCAGAACTGAAAGGTCCCATGTACCTGTCACTGCTTCTCCCAGTGGCTGCATGTTAGATAAGTATACTGCAGACACTCCATCAAGAAAATAACAGCAACATGGTTTCCAGATTCCATCCAGCATCTACATTTTATACAAGGGGTCTTCGGATTAACATAGTGTCCTAATTGACATTAATTATCAACTTGATACAGCCTGTAGTCACCTGAGAAGGGAGTCAGACTAGCCTATGGAAATGTCTATGGAGGATTGCCTTGGCTGTTGATTGAGGTGGGTGGGCACTGCCCACTGTGGGTGGCACCATCCATAGACAGATGCTCCTTGCCTGTATAAGAAAGCTAGCTAAACATGAGCCTGCAAATGAGCCAGCAAGCAATGTTCCTCTATGGTTTCTGCTTCCGGTTCCTTCTTGAGCTCTTGCCCTGACTTCCCTCAGTGACAGGCTGTGACCTGTAAACTGAAATCAACACTTTTCTCCCCTAAGTTACTTTTTTTAAAAAAATCAAAGCTGCAGGATTACAATACATAGTCACGGTACTCTTGTTTGTATGGTACAGCTTTTATTTCTTCAATTAGTTTTGTCTCAAAGGGCTCCATGGCTATTGCAGCATTTCAATAAAATCTTTATAACCACTGTCTGCAGTGGCTATATAATAAACACCTGTCTACCTAAAGTAGCAGAGGCTTGCCCTGGCTTTGACATCACCTTACTCCATGTCACCTTTAATAACAGCATTGCTCTGTACCATACATTCTTTTTAAGTGTGTATACTTTCTAGATTTTCTTTTACTTTTCTTCAAGGATCAGTTCCTGAAGACTGGAAGGTGATATGTGTTCAAAGGGTTGCATAGTATTTTTTTTCTTTGGGAAGATTTCAACATACTTTGAGCTGGTGCTAGCCCAGCAGAGGGGAACAGATGAAGATATAAAGGGACTCTATGGTCACACGAGGCTGATGCCCTCCTGAGCCCAAGTCTTTGCTCTCTGGTGTCCTACTGCTAGGAAACTTTGCAGCTCTATCCATAATAGTGGGGCTTTAAGCTGATAATGAGGCCAAAGGGGCAGAATGCCTGATGGAACCCAGACATTAAGGGACTAGGGCACTTCTGCTGCCCACTGTCCTGGTATGCTGGAGAATGACAGAGCTACGGAGCAGGGTATTGTCTCCAGCTGCCACAGCCAGAGCTGTCTCCAGCTGCCACAGCCAGAGCTGACTTAAGTTGACCAGCCAACAGATATACTTATTTGATGTGCAAAGCTGAAGTCTGTCAAACTACCTGTATGACCTGAAATCTAGGAGCAGTTAAGCTATTCTATTTCCACACTATTGAAGGCTCTGTGGATACTTGCTATGTAACTAAAGCTGACCAATACATAATGTGCAGTATAGAGGGAGAGAAGGGAGGGAGGTCTCAGGTGTAGGCAGCCCAGGCAGGGCAGAAGGAGACTTTTTTTTTTTTTTTTTTTTTTTACTGAAAATGTGGTGATATGCTTTGCAAAGATCAGCATGCATCTGCCTCAGATGTTAGGTGGGTAGAAAATGCTCACCCGTCTCCATTGAACCCCTGGCTTTTTTATAAGGGACTCATACAGATTGATCCTGTGTCAGCTAGCAAGGGCAGGAAGTCCAAAGAAAAGAGAACTGAGACTGTTGGGTAAGAAGAGCACAAAAACAGGTCACAGTAGGAACCGGGATTGTCATGCCCAGTTTCACAGGCTGTGTCCTACACGAAGGTGCCTGGCCAGGGGCAGCCCGAGATGCACTGGGTACCAGGAAGCAGGGAGGTAGAGAGAAGGAAAGACTTTCTGTTCCCCTTCTAAACACAGGACACATCTGTAGGATCACAGTGCAGACTCTTATTCCTGTTCGAAGATGAGCTCAGGGACAGGCTGGTGTTCAACACTAGGTGCACAGCTTCTTCAGTATAAAAACCTAAGTGGCTTCCCTGCTGAAGCCCTTGAGATGTAATAATAATAATAATAATAATAATAATAATAATAATAATAACAATAACAACAGCAACAACAACCCTTCCCTCTACAGATAAAGTTGGTTTAATTCTGCTTTGCTTGTTGCCTCCAAGAGCCACAAGTTCCCCAGATAAAGTTTCAAGACAGCCGGGGGGGGGGGGAAGGGGGAGGTGCTCTCCTTGCAGAGTAGATTCTGGTCCTGTAAAGGGGAGCACACAGCACTCTTCTGCCATGCTTGGCCTCTGGTTACTCTGTTAGAAATTTTGAGGTCAATGACTCCAGGGAAACCTCTAGGAATGCTTCAGGCTCCAGCTGGTTAGGGCAGGACTTGCTGGAGTTCAGTGGCTCCAAGAGCCCAGGACTGTAAAGATCAGAGGAGGTAATGATGCTAACAACAGAGAAAGAGGAGGCCTAGAAAGGTCCCGGGTCACATTGCTAATGCATGGTACCATTGTCATGGCAACCCAGACACATCCGCTTTTCTCCTTATGTTCATCTTGGGAGCGAGGACAGATAATTGTGACAGTACTGGGCTGGGACAAAGAGCAGAGAAGCCAGAGCAGAACCCTTCCTGTCAGAAAGCTGGCATGGATATCCTGTAGGTGCTCTGTGTGCAGGGAACATGGCTCTAGGGACCTAGTAGTAAAATGCCTTGGCTCTAGCTCCATCCCTAGCCGGAAGACAGGGGCTAATCACGCCCTAGGTCCCACAGCCTGGTCCCATGACATCTTGGCTGGAATCACATGCTAAGACCTCATTACATGGACCGAGCTTTGGATTCTTATATAAAGGATGGATCAGGACCAACTGGGTTTTCAGGTCAGACTGTCCGTCATGTGCTGCCCTTCTGTTGCCAATAGGGAATAGGGTGAGTGGCACAGACAGCAGAGGGAGGTGACACCAGAACAGCCAGCCCCAAATGTGTGCACTAGAGAATGGGTGGGTGGTGGTGGGACATCCAGTCTGGCCCTCGCCAGCACACCAAGGAAGGAGCTCAGGCCTGATTTCCTCCTCTTTCTGGGCTGTGACCTGAAGAGGTATCTGGATGGTCACTGAGGCCCCTCCAAGATTTGCCATAAATCCAGTCTTGATCATGTGAAGACTCACAGCAATTAGCCAAGAACAGCTGTCTCTGGACATTTCCTGTGCTCCACCTCGTGCTTGTGTCTACTTCTCCTCCTGGTTTCCCCCACCCGCTCCCCGATGTCTGGACAGAATGGCTTGCTTATTGCTATTCATTCCTTGGCCTCCGCTAGTTAAATCTGTTTGCCTGGAGCACATTGACGCACAAGGGGGCCATGGCCACTCTGTTCTAGGTCATGGTCTCTGGAAGGCCCCAGAATCTCAGGGTGACAGGAGACTCTTCTGGTCAGAGGTTTGGTTGGCTGCCAGGCAGAAGGGAAGTGTAGAGGCTGGCTTTGCCTATAGTGTCTCAGGGTCTGACTGTCTCCTTTCTACTGTGCTCTATACTCAGACTGGGATATAGGGGTGGCTCTGGTTGCCGCTGCTCCAGAGAAGATGTGGAAGAGCAAGGTCAGTCCCAGGAAGGGGAAAGGAGGCTGGCTCAAGTGTGTGTTCTGGAGATTGCAGTGGAAAGAGAGGTTGGGGGGCGGGTCATTCACAGGGGTTATCGGGCTGAAGGCCTGCCTGTTCAGGCTCCTATGCTAAGAACAGGGTAGACACAGCTGCACAGCGTGCGCCTGGTCTGAGATGGCCTAGCCTGGCCAGGAAACTTCTGAACTCCCATGTTTTATCTTCAAAACCCAGTGCCTGGCATTGGTAGGTGCTCAGTAAACATTTACTGACTTTGTGTGTTCTGCATTCTTCCAGACCATCTGCGGAGTCCCCGGCGTTCTGTGCCATGCAGAGCTTCTGGTTGGCTGCTCATTGCCTCATGCCTCTGAGAAGCTGGGCTGGGGAAGAAAGCTCTGTACATGTGGTTAGGCATCCTGAGCTATTGCTAGGCCTAGCCCCTGCTTCTTCCGGGCCTCAGTTTCCCTCTCTATGAAGCAGGATGGAGAGGTGGTGCCATGGGGGTCTTGCTAGGGTTTTTGTTGAGGTCTCCCACTGGAGCCTAAGAGAACTTACTGAGCTGACCATGAGGAAACAAAGCCTCACATGGGCCAAGCTTGAGCCAAAGCAGGGGGAAGCAAAGGCCGCACAGCGCTCTGGCCGTTTGGAGACTAAGCCACGCTCTGGTTTGGTGACTATCTCCTTAGGTCGTAAACCATGTGTGTATCTGTGTGAAAGAGTCTGCATAGTGCTTTGCATGCTCGTTCATGCCTCTGTTCATTCATTCTCACAGCACTCACAGACCACCACAGGGTGGGAGGTAGGAGGGTCTCCACCAAGAGTCAGTGAAGTGAACAGAGAATAAACCCACATGCGCCCAGTGTTCGGACGGCTGATGGTGGCACTTGCCTTCTCCCTGAGAGCAATGTGCGGATTGCTCACATGGAGTTGCCCTCCATAAAGAGGAAGACCCTGAGGCTCAGAGAGACCAAGTGATTTGCTCAGTACCTGTTTTCCCTATCCCAAATTGGTGTTTAAGACATTACCTTGTGCTACCACACAACCACAGAGACATACATACCACGACTTACCTCCCTTTGGGGCTTTGTTAAGTGAGTCATTTTTGCCTTATCAAGGCTATTTTGTTCATATATATATATATATATATATATATATATATATTATATAATATATGTGATTTATACTATATACTATATATACCACATACTATATACATATGCTATATATGATATATATTATATATGTATATAATAAAAGTGGTTGCTTGGCTACTGTATTTTCAAAGCTGAGCAGCCTGGAGTCTTGAATCATTTAAAAAGATGAAGGCACTTTGTAGCTTTTACATTTTTTTTTTCTACCTTGAGCCAGACAGCATTTCTATCCCTTCTCTCCATCAGAGCAATGGTCTTTAGGATATCCAGATAGCCTGTCCCTGGTCAGTCATGGGTCATCATGGCCGCTGGAAACCCCTTCCTTGCCCCTTGAAGCCTGTAGGTCGAGCTTGCTCTGCATGGATACTGGTTTTTCTCTTGCTTCCAGTGCTAGCTGCTTCTGGGAGAGCAGAGCCCTACAAAGCAAAGCAGTGCTGGCCTGGATTAAACTTTTACACTTTGAGAATGTTTGTCCGGGATGGGAGAATGTTTGTCAGTATTCTGGAGGGCAGATGAAAATGGTTGAATTGAGCCCCTTTTGGCTCTGTAATGCTGACCCAACCCTTTTAACATCTCTGAGCTTCTCTGAGCATATCTGCCCCACAGATACTAGAGTGACAGTCGAGTGTCTGGTCTCACCAAGGGATGCCATTGATCTAGATGAAGGGAGGGGAGGGAGAATGAGAGGCAAGGTTGCCACCTTGAGAGGTGGCAGGAGAGTCTGGGAGGAGGCTGCGTTGGAATATTTCACTTTCAAACTCCAAATGTGCGTCTTAGGAGCTGTGGCCTTGAGCACACTTTCAGCCTTCAGACTGAGCATCAAAGTTGGCCAGGGAAGGTCCCTGACTTCTTCACCCTAGGGATGCTTACAGTGAGTGAGCTCAGGGTCTGCACTGGCTAGTTTTGTGTCAACTTGACACAGCTGGGTTATCACAGAGAAAGGAGCTTCAGTTGGGGAAATGCCTCCATGAGATCCAACTGTAAGGCATTTTCTCAATTAGTGATCAAGGGGGAAAAGCCCCTTGTGGGTGGAACCATCTCTGGGCTGGTAGTCTTGGGCTCTATAAGAGAGCAGGTTGAGCAAGCCAGGGGAAGCAAGCCAGTAAAGAACATTCCTCCATGGCCTCTGCATCAGCTCCTGCTTCCTGACCTGCTTGAGTTCCAGTCCTGACTTCCTTGGTGATGAACAGCTATATGGAAGTGTAAGCTGAATAAACCCTTTCCTCCCCAACTTGCTGCTTGGTCATGATGTTTGTGCAGGAATAGAAACCCTGACTAAGACAGGGTCCTTGGGCAGCAGTAGAACTCCACACTCTACACCACAAAGCCTTTCTCTTTAGGTTCTAGGTCTCTATGCTTGAACCCTCCACTAAGGCCCCTTAGAGTCAGAAGGAAGCAACCTTAGTTAGCCACCAACTCGTGCGACCCTGTAGGGCCAAGCTACCAGGGCTACTTGGCTGTTCTCTATGTGCAGTGATCTGCAAGGACAGAGCTGATTCTCAGGACCAGTCCTGCCTGCTGGGAACAGACTGCTCCCTCCAGGTGGCCAGTGAGGGTGGGGCCCCTTCACAAATAAGGAAAGCCAGGATAAGAGGCAGTGTTTGCCTCTAGGAAACAATCAAGCGAGCGATAGGGCTGAGATAACCCCCAGGAGACTGTTCCAGAGTCATGTTCCTGTCCAGCCGCTCTCCCGCGCCAGTTTTTAAGAAATGAAAGGCTGCGGTAGCCACCTTCCCTTTGAAGTGCTGTGTCTGTTTGCTTATTTGATGCAGAAAGGTAGAGCCCCAAAGGACTCAGCTTCTGGTGTCTACTTTCTTTCTAGTGTTCCGAAAGAAACAAAGGTGTGACGATCATCATCATCATCATCATCAACAACAACAACAAACAAACAACGTACGTGAAGGATGTGGACCAAATAGAAAATATGCCCTCAAATGTGAGGGCAGGAACCCTGATGCTTTGGTGACCCTGGCTGCAAACCACATGGGCACCCGGGGCAGTAAGGGTTTGGTCAATGCACAGCGTCTGGAAATCCTGACATCAGGGAAAAGGTGGGGGACATGGTGAGAACTTTTCTCAAAAACATGTAGCTTACAATGAACTATATGAGTATAACACTTTTCTTATGCTGCAAAAAAATGATCTTGGGAGACAGATCCACCAACATTTCACGTAGACAAAGACACGTTCTGTGGTCTCCAGGTACCAGGGCAAATAAGGAGCCCGACTCATAGCAACAGATACATTCTAGGCTTCTGTTGAGCTTGTGGAGAGTTGGGCTTCAAGGTTTTACAAGCCTGGTGGAAATACCCTTGGAAGGGCAAAGGAAAGACCAAACAGCAATCTATCCAAACAGTCCCCATCCCTTCCTACAGGACAGACTGTGGGAGAGGTTTGGCTGGGGTGGCCCATCTCTGCTTCATCTGGGAGGGCCCCAGCAAGCAGCTCTCCTTCAGTCAGTCCACGGCAGAGCGGCAGAGCCCGGCCAGGTGCAGCTGGCCTTCACTCTGCCTCACACCCCAGCACCGGGGACAGCTGCTGATTAAATACTTCAGCAACAAGGACCTTAGTGTTTGGGACGACAATCTGTTTTTTACATCACTCAAATGCCTGTCCTTACACGGAGCTGAAACTGGCCTCCCTTGAAACTTTACCTATGGGTTCCAGTTTCTTCTTTTCCTGGGAAGCCTTGTAGAATTCAGTGTGAGCCTCCTTTACATGTCCACTTTTCAAATGTGTGAGAATAGGTCTCTGTCCTCCATTCCTTCAACTCCAGGGATGTGTGTCTTAATAACCTGGGGACCCTGGAGTGCACACTAAGTAAGGTCTTTGGAAAACAGTATCATCTCTTCAGAAAAATGTACCCACAAAAGTCTGTGTACCCCTCCCCATTGTGATCCCATCACAATTCTCCAGTAGTCAGTTGGCCATATGGAAAAACCACATGCCGGAACCATGATGGGGATAGCTGGGAGCCAAAGGACCTACTGTCCCCTCATCAATTAGTGTGTGTAAACTGGCTGCTCCAGCTTGCCAGCCAAGGCATATACAGGCTTACTAGGGTCTGGATGGCACTACTGGTCAATTGAGGCGAGCAAGGGCCGTTCGAGACTGCTTTTGATGATCTTCCCCAAGCAGTGCCATCAATTAGGCATCAAGCCTGGACTCTTTGTTCTAGTCCAGGAGTTTCCCGACGGAGTAGAATGTCTGGATTTGAGCAGACCAAATGGTTTCTGTAGCTGGTTTCTCTCCTTGGGAGGCAGGTCTGCCATCAGCTCCCCACTTTCCCTTCATGTCTGAGGCTCATTCACCTCTGATTCTAAAGAGAGGAAAAGAGTTGGAAGGAGGAGAAGGAGGGAGAAGAGGAAACAGACTAAAACAGAGGGAGCGAGGGAGGGAAGAAGGGAGGGAGGGACATCTGAAATCTAGGATATGTGGAATCACAGAAGCAGGGAACTTAAGCAAAGCTGGGCTGGGGTGTGGCTGGCTCAGTAGGCTCTGCTAATCTTTCTAACACTGGAAGTGAAGGCCTTCAGTGGCTTGTCTGGGAACCACCTTGTAGGGCTACATGTTCATCTCTTCCAGGCCCAAAGGTGAAGTGACTTCTTGGGGAGGGGCAGCATGGGAAGGAATCGACATAGGACCAGTGCTTGGTTGCCTCTCTGAATATCACGTGGTCTCTTTACTCTCAAGAGTCTGGGTTACCCTTCCAGACTGAGAGCCATTTTGGCAAATGGCCTCATGGAGTGTGATGCACTCTTTAAACACACATAGATTTTCTTCTTTTCTTTCCTTTCCTTTCCTTTCCTTTCCTTTCCTTTCCTTTCCTTTCCTTTCCTTTCCTTTCCTTTCCTTTCCTTTCCTTTCCTTTCCTTTCCTTTCCTTTCCCTTTCTTTCTTTCCTTCCTTCCTTCCTTCCTTCCTTCCTTCCTTCCTTCCTTCCTTCCTTCCTTCCTTCCTTCCTTCTTGTTAAAGACTTTCCACTTTTGTTTTACATGTGCCCCGGCTTTACTTCCTCCTGAGGTCCTCTCAGATGAGGCAGGCCTCTCTCTGCCCTGCAGCGTGCCTCTGACAAAGCCCTTCTCACTATGCACTGACATGATCTGAGAGCTCCTCGACGCTCCGGAATGGGAGCTTATTCATCTCGGTCTCTCTGGAGCCCAGCTGGCAAACCATCTGCTTCAGGTGATTCTCACGGTACCTAGCAGTGCCCCTGAGGTCCCAAGAAAGCAGCTCAGGAGCCCTGGGAAGGAACAGCTGGGTTGTGGCACAGTGGAAGGTATCCAGCGTTCCTACCCATAGCCTCCATTTTTCCTTGCTTACGTTCCTCCTGGGCTTCTGAGAGAGGCTTCACTTGGGCAGGGTCTTGTGAAGGTTTTCTTAGTGTAAAGTACAAGACCCATCAGCTGAGCTGGGCTCTAGGTTATACAGCTGTAGTGCCTTCTTGGGAACTGCAAAGAAGCTGTAGTTTAAACTCTGAGTACCAACCTACTTCCTTCTTCCTCCTCTAGTCTTGAGTTCTGTGTAATTCTCCCTCCAACCCTCCCCTTTCAGAAAGAGATCAAGCACTATGTCTATTGCAGAATGAAATTGTTCTTAACCCAAGGAACCTTGAGAGTGACAGGCAAGCAGAAGATGTTTCTAAGGAAGAGAAAATGGCTGTAGCCCAATAATTCTGCCTTTATTGTCTTTTAGTCAAAACCAAACCGAGGAGTGTTTATTTATGTCCAAGAGCCCGAAGGGACACCAGTATGCATAGCATCTCACAGTGCAGATGAAAATCTAGGACTTAAAACCTGCATACTTTGGCTGCAGAGGTGGTTCAGTGGTTAAGAGCACTGGCTGTTCTTCCAGAGGACCAAGATTTGATTCCCAACACACACATAGCAGCTCACAACTCTGTAACTGCAGTCCCATGGCATCTGACACTCTCTTCAGGCCTGTCTGGATAGCATTTGGCACACAATGTTAAATGCAGGCGATACACACACACACACACACACACACACACACACACACACACCAAAAAGGCCAAGTGTCTGGGTTTCTATGTTCTTAAGGCAGGCACAATAAACTTTCAATGTGGTAGAAAGATCAAGGATCCAGGTCCAACTAGCTGGAATCTGGTATCCAAGGCACATGCTCTAATGTTCTCAGATATATTAACTTCTAAGCCTTGGGGCTTTTTGTTATAGGGTACTATATTTTGGTTATCAAATAAGATCTGTAAACATCTCTTTTAAAATATCAAGGTGATCATTGATGTCAATGATAACAATGAACCTTAAGACAGAATAGGGTTGGAGCCAGGGGATACCATCACACCTGGCTGACAGGGACTTTGGTTGTATGTCTCTCCCTGAAAGGAAGTCAGTTCCAACTTTCAACCTTGGGTTGTAATACCTCTGAATAAACTGGGCATACTGGAAGGTAGAAAGCTCCAGGCAAGTGGGGTCCAGCTTGACCTCTTCTAAGAGGAGCCTGCCAGACCCTGATGTTTAGTTGCCCCAAATCTATTGTCAGACTCATCAAGGAGTGTCCAATGGCTTAATCGACAGCCAGAACTTTAGAAGTAGAGTCCAAGTGTCGAGGTGCATACCTTTAGTCCCAGTTCCTGAGAGGCAGAAACAGGTGGGTCTCTGGAAGTTTCAGACTAACCTGATCTACATAGCAAGTTGCAGGCTAGTCAGGAACTGTCTCAAAACATGCAAAGGTGCTGTGGCCCAGAGATAAGAAATGGCCTTCCATAGAAACCACACCCAGACTGCCTCCCATCCATTTTTAATCCAAATTTTAGTTCAGAATTTTTCCTGTGAAATCACCATCCAAGGAGGACACCTTCCTGTTCTTCTCCAGCTTCCCAGTCCTCCTTTTCCTTAAGCTTTCTTACCCAAGCTTAAGTCTGAGTGCATCTGTAACATAAATTGCCAGAAAAATAAAGTGTCACAGGTCACTTGTGTTGACTTATTTTTATGATGCTTCTTACACGGTACACATGTAACACTGAATATAAGCTTCTAATCATCTCACTCTGAGACTAAAGTAAATGTATAGATTAAACATCATCAAAAGACCATGATAAAGAAGGTTCAAAGTGTCTTTAATGGACGGAGGTGTTGGTTTTGCCGAAAACAGATGGCTATCACCAAGGGGCAGTGACATTCAAATTCATTTCCACTGTTTCTGGTTCATCATATACAGCACACCAGCTGGCTCTAACCAGAGCTGCTGCAAGGCCTTGATGTAGCGCTGTAATGTGACCTTTATGGCATACAAACATCATATCCATGCTGTGTCAGCCTGTGGTCCTCAATTCATTTATTTATGCCCATTAAGGTTCTGCTTCATATTGCCCATCCATCATTCAGAGAGTGCTTATACTTTATCATATGAAACGAGGGATATAAAGAGTCTCCATGTGACTGCTGAGGATCTCCTTAGAAAGCTTCTTCTGGTAGCTGTTCAAGCTTTGCAGGAGGAAAACAATAACAACAACAACAACATCAACAACAACAACAACAACATCAACATCAACAACAACAACAACAACACACAGACACACACACACACACCACCACCACCAAAAGCTCTTCCTGAGAGAGCAGGTGGTAGTGGTGGTGGTGGGGGAGTTGTTCCATATCGCCCTCTGGTGGTAGATTCCTTTGCCATCTACGTAGTTCTGAAGCTATAGCTTGGTTTGAGATGTGGAGGATAGCACTTGGAAATGTTGACATTTTGGCTGGGCTGAGGGGCCTGGACATCAGGACAAGAATGGAGACCTGGATAACTTACGTCGTGACTAAAGCTGAGGTGTTTTTCCTGTAACATGACCTTTTTCTCTCCACTGATTCCTTCTAGTCATTGGAAAAGTCTACACAGGAAAAGTGTCTTAGACTCTGGGAAGATTATATAGAACCCTCTTTCATTGGCATTTAGGGCTCCAAAGGCAGCAACAGCGACTACTGTGAGATCTATGGCTTTCTCTGGCTCCCTTCTATTTCCTGGTACCTCCCAACTCTGTAGGAACCTGGACACAGGACCAGGGTTTGGGCTAGAAGGCCATTCATTCTAAGGGCCAGGTTTCCCTGGATCCCCATCTCCTGGATCCCCATCTCCTGGATCCCCATCTCCTGGGATCCCCATCTCCTGGATCCCCATCTCCTGGGATCCCCATCTCCTGGGATCCCCATCTCCTGGATTCCCATCTCCTGGATCCCCATCTCTTGGATCCCCATCTCCTGGGTACTGCTGATTTGTGCCTCTTTTTTGGGGGGAGGGGTACTTGAAGAGACAATTCTCAAATACTCTAAGGCTGTAATCATACCATCCTCACTATGACATTCCTCTCCCAAAGGGTCCAGGCCCAGCATCCACATGTAGAAGCAGATGAACTGCCATTCACATCCCAGTTCTGTCACTCATTGAGCAAGCCTAAGATGCTCTAGGGGCTTAGCACCTCACCCTACACTCTCACCATCTCCTGGCACGACCATCTGAACCTCTGAAGACTCTGACCCTCTTCTCTGAACAAGAACAATCTCTGGCTTCCTTTGGTGACTCATTTTTTCCACCCAAAAGACTTTCCCTGCATACCCCAAGCTGCTGTGCAAACGGTGTCTCTGGCCCTCTTGGGTGTGTGTGAGGCTCCAGCCTGGAATTGTGGTGAAGCCGGATGCTATTCTGAGATGTTCTGTAGCCTTCCAGCTATTTCAGGCCCCAAGCGGTCTCTCTGTCCATGTCGCACCCACAATTTCCAAACTTCATCCTTTTATACCCCTGACACCCCCAGATCCAAAATAGCGCCAATCTGGAGGTGGTGAGTAGAACATGCTAGAAAGAGCAGGCACGCGCATATATGCCACCCTCAGTCTGCAGCTGTCCAAAGAGGACCAAGAAGGAGTTAGGCCTAGAGGCCAAGATGCAGCTGGACAGAGACAGCGGGGGCTTATACCCTCATCCACAAGTTGGAGCAGCAGTGGTGTGCAGAACTGGCCAAATACTGCAGGAATTCACTTGTTTGCTGACTTCTCACTCATTCGGAGATGGCACTCATTCATCCAGTTCCCAAGTATTCCCAAGTGCCTACTGCATGCCAGCCACTGTCTGAGGTCCTGCGGGCCTAACTGTGGCAGCAGAGGTTAAAAGAACCCCTCCCCCATCTCTGATGGAGCTTCCACGTAATAAACCAAACCAAACAAAGTAGTATAACAGATCTGTATTAGCCTCTGTACCATGCAAAATACTTTCCTGTTTCATTTTCAACAGATCATTCTACTGAGTTCTCTGTGCTAACAGGGTATATGTCATCCACCCACTTGTTGGCTCCTTCCAGTAATCCTCTGGGTTCCATGGTATCTTACTTTTTTTTTTCTTTTAAAGATTTTATTTATTTTATGTATGTGAGTACACTGTGTTTATCTTCAGACGTACCAGAAGAGGGCATCAGATCCCATTACAGATGGTTTTGAGCTACTATGTGGTTGCTGCTGGGAATTGAACTCAGGACCTCTGGAAGAACAGTAAGTGCTCTTAACCACTGAGCCATCTCTCCAGCCCCCGGTATCTTACTTATTGTACACATGAGTATGTGAATACAGATGCTTAAGAGGCTGGTGGAAGTAATCGGCTCTCCTGGAGTTGCAGGCAGTTGTGAGTCAGTGCTTGAGATAGATGCTGTGCTCTGAACTCTATCTAGTCCGACACAAGAGCATGAACCTCCCCCCCCTACCTTTCCCTTAATTTATTTTTGTATTCACTTTACATCATGGTTTCAGTCTCCCCCTTCCTCCTCTCTTCCTAGTCCCACCCTCAGAAATCCCTCCCCACATAATCCCTTGCCCTTCTCAGAGAAGGGGAAGCCCCCCCCAGCCCCTGGGGAGTACCCCCCACCCTGGGACATTCAGTCACAGCAGGACTAAGCATATCCTCTCCCACTGAGGACTGACCAGGCAGTCCAGCTAGGGGAAGGGGATCCAGTGACAGGCAACAGTCAGAGACAGCCCCTGCTTCAATTGTTTGGGGATCCACATGAAGACCAACTTGCACATCTGTTACAAACGTGTAGGGGGTCTAGGTCCATCCCATGCATTCTCTATGGCTGGTGGCCCAGGCTCTGTGAGTCCCCATGGTCCCAGGTTAGTTGACTCTAGGTCTTTTTGTGGTGTCCTTGACCCCTCCAGCTTGCTCAATCCTATCCCCCCCCCATCTCCCCCCCTGTTCCCCCCCCCACTCTTCCACCAGACTCCTGAGCTCTGCCTGATGTTTGGGTGTTGGTCTGTCTCTAGATCTGTTTCTATCCACTGCTGGAGGATGCCTCTCAGGAGACAGTTGTGCTAGGCTCCTGTCTGCAAGCATAGCAGAATATCATTGATAATGTCAGGGGTTGGCTCTCTCTCACGGGGTGGGACAGAAACACTCTTAATCACGGAGCCATCTCATGAGCTCTACAATAGTCTCTTCTTCATTACAAAAGACAGAGACGCCAGAAAAATCTGTGCCCATGTGAGGTCCACATAGCCAGTGTGGCAGGGCAGGAATCTGTCCCCACAAACCTCTGATCTTAAGAGTTCAAGCAAGATCCTATCTGCAGTGCACAGCGGCCTCCGATTACAGCTTGGGAGCTCATTGAGATGCAAAGTGTGGTGAAGGTGGACTGGCCTAATTCCACAGGGTTTAACCTTCAGTCAGACTCAGGACTCCTTCCTCAGCCCCAATATGTGGAGACCAAATTCTTCCTCCATACTTTTGGGTTCAAGGGCCCTTCCTGCACCGTGGGACAGCCTAGGCTAGGGCTGGACACTGATCACATCATAGTTCTATCTGTATTGGTAAGGAAGTTCCTGCCCTAACCTGTTCATCCAGGATTCCCGTACTCCAAACAACCCTATACAACTTGGATTTCATGTGCTGGTTTCTTCTTCTGATAAACTGCATACCCCAAACAGGGAGAGGTTTCCTCCTCTGCATTCCCCAGGCTTCCAGCCTGCACATCTGGCACCTTGCTTATCTTGTTGTTTGGGAATAGCCTTGTGCATGTCTGAGCATGCCATCCGATAACGCAGTGTTGCACACACTTTTGGAACTCAGGTGGTCCCGAGCTCCAAAAGGACGGATCGCTTCAGCCATTTGCAGTTAGCTCGCAACAACCGACTCAATTGTTATTTGGCCGCAGCTGCTTTGTAAGTTTTGGAAAAATGCCCTCTTTCCTAAGTCTGGATTATGATACTAACGTGACCCCATAGCACACAACAAATACTTGTGGCATCTGGGTGCCGGCACTGAGGACATTTCTGAAGGCCGTGGCTGGCCTTTTCATTCCGTGTGCGCGTGAACTGGACACACTGGTGTGAGATGGCTGGTATCTGAAGCTAGATGGGATGTGTGGGTGTCTTAACCACACACTGACCAAGCCCTGAGAAGCAGAAAACTTTGAGGAAGTCCTAATAAGGCACCCAGTGAGGTTTCCGCATTTCATGGTAGATACTAAAACACGGCAACTGTTCATAGCTCCGTAGTTTGACCCTTCCTCTTGAAGCCACTCGTGTCCTAGGAGAGCAAGCAGTTGACAGGCTGTCATTTGAATGACCCCTGAAACCAGCTTTCCAGGAAGGTTCTCTCTCTCTTTTTAAAAAAAGATCTATTTACAGCACTTGGGAGGCAGAGGCAGGTGGATTTCTGAGTTCGAGGCCAGCCTGGTCTACAGAGTGAGTTCCAGGACAGCCAGGGCTACACAGAGAAACCCTGTCTTGAACCCCCCCCCCAAAAAAAAAAAGATCTATTTATTTATTTTATGTTTATGAGTATACTGTTGCGCTCTTAGGCCAGAAGAAGGCATTGGATCCTCCATGACAGATGGTTGAGAGCCACCATGTGGTTGCTGGGACTTGAACTTAGGACCTCTGGAAAAGTAGTCAGTGCTCTTAACCACTGAGCCATCTCTCCAGCCCCCCAGGAAGGTTCTCTTCATTGTTTCTGTTGATAACGATACAGAGGGTTCCAGCAGCTCCATACTCCGGCAGCTTTCCCTAAATCCTTCCGTGACAGAGACCTCACTACTGAAAGACAAACAGCCATGCTGCAGATCCCCATGGATTCCTGACACCAGAGGCTGAGCTGAGTAATCTTTCTTTAAATTTCTATTCTCTTCCAAGCCAATAAGTGTCTATTTTTGTCCTATGTCTGTCCTCCTCTAACTGTGGCCTAGGACTAAATAAGGCACCAGAACTTATTTTTTGTTGTTGTTGTTGTTGCTGTTCGGCATGGGATTCTTAGAAAAGTAGAACACTTTTAGGCAGGGTAACACCGGTTCCTGCCACTGTCACATGGCAGAGTGTTCTAGAAGGGCTGTAGTGATGGGGAGCCTGCCTGCGTTCTGGATCAATCTGGATGCTGCATGCAGCCTCCTTCTCTGTCTAAAAAGTCAGCAGTGTTATCAACCTTGCCATAAATGGTGCCTCTCTCACACATTGGTTGTAAGAGTTAAGTGAGGGTGTTAATGAGTGTCACGTCAGTGAGTGTTGGTGGGATAGCTATCATCCAGTTTGTCTTAGGCATTGGGACTATGGCAGAGAACAAACAGACAACTGTCAGCCCTATGGCTCCTGTAGAGTGCTGCAAGAGAGGGACCGGCAATAAACACAGCCAGAGGGGATATAGCCAGCCTAGGGTGCCTTTAAAAGGGTGGAGAGGAGCTGAGCCCACTGGTACAAGGTTGTATTCCCAGCTAATTGGGGATAAACTCCGGGGCTACAGTAGAGTGAGTTCAAGGCTAGACTGGGGAACTTAGTAAAGCCTTGAATCCAAATAAAAAGCACGAATAAAAACAGAAGCTGGGTCAGAGGGCTTTGTTTACACTGCCATAGGCTGGTCCCTAGCACTATGTCCCACATTACCCCTCACTCCCACCCACTACCTGCACCCCCTTACACCCCAATCAACTTGGGAGGGAGGCTTGGCTGGATCCTCCTCTATGGCAGAGAAAGAGGTACACAGTGAACCCCATGGAGCTCCAGGGAAGCAAGCACAGCCCTTCCTAGTTACTAAAGTCCCGGCTCTTTTTATCATTACCTGCCTGGTCCCCTAGGGCATTGGAGTTGGTGACCTTGCTACTGGCTTCTGTTGATAATGGCTGCAGAAACTGGTCCTGCAACTCCTGTGTTGGCTGGAAGGAGACAGAGGAAGTGTAGAGGGAGCTTGCTGTGTGTAAAAACTCAGTTTTCTTCTTTTCTCCAGGATGGGCTCCCTCAGGGTAGACCATGGCCCCTGACTGGAACAGGATCCATGGTATCCTTAGCTTCTTGAATGTAAGGATAAAGACAGTCTTCCCAGGGACTGAAAAAACTGGAAAAGCTTAGGAGAGCTGTGGAGAGGGGCAGAGGAGATAAACCCACCAGAGGTCGCATGTTTCCAGTTGTGCTGGAGACGCTGGGCCAGGGCCTGTCTCTTTTAAAGGGGTTTGGTTTCCAGCTCATTAGAAACAGTCTGTTGGTTTAACTGCCTGGCCAGCTCCTGATTCGATGCACATCTAAACAGATTAGAGACATTTTTGTCAGAGTTGCGATTTTAGCAGGCAACAATTAGTGTGCCCACCAGGAAACCAGGTTCGGTATGAAAATAGAGACTTCCCTTGGCAACTTGTACACAAGAAACAGCAGCAGCTCTCTCAGTGCTGCCGCTGCTGCTTCTTATGTGGAAAACAAGGGGTGGGAGTGGGAAGGAGGGGGTGGGAAACGGAAAGAACAGGCTGCCAAGGGCTTGTGCTAATCACCAGCATGGGAGAGGAAGGAGGAAGCAGGCTGCCATTGGGCTGCATGTAAAATGAGTTTGCCAATACCCACCTGTGAGGCTGCTAACAGGGCTACTACATAGGATGTCCTATGTAAGAATACTTGCTACATGGTGGGCCTCAATAGTGGCCAGTTCCTACTGTTCCTCTGGACTCCAGATTATAGCTCACTGAAGACTTCCCCCCCCCCCCCCCCCCCCCCTAGATCAGGATAGAGGATTCTACCCTGTGAGACACAGATTCTGGGGAGAGAAGATGGGAAAACCAACAGAGTATGTGAGGTTCTTGGACAGGGAGGGTCTCAGCTGGAGCTGTGCCAAGGACACTGCCTTTGAGTGCTATTGGTGTGCACGGATGGCTATCCTTACACAATAGGTTGGGCCAAGCATGGGTGAGAACCAAAGCCAGCAGTGTGTGATAAGGTCAAGAGTGGACAGGAGTCTCAGCTGATGGGGGACACCATGTGAGGACCACTCAAGTCTTCTCACCCTGTGCAAACAAATATAAGTAAAATACATCCTGGTCCCCACCCCCACCATGTGCAGTTGAGAGCATATGACAAAGCACACATATGGAGGCCACCTCCCATCGTGTGAACCCCAGGACCTAACTCAGGTCATCAGGCTTGGCGGCAAGTACTTAGTTCTCCTGCTAAGCCCTCCTGCCGACCCAATACTGTGCTACCTGATTGTAAATATTAGTGCCATGTTACTGTAATGGTGGGCTTTCTCCCTGCACCCCAATTCTCCGATAATGACTTGTTTAATAGTATCTTAATAATGTAAGATGCTTAGGCCTTACTCTTGGGCTTATTCCTCCACTATTTCATAACTCAATCATTCCATTTAAACTATTCCATGCCTGCCACATGGCTGGTTACCTCTCCTCAGTTTCATATGTCCGACTTCCTCAGAGGCTGAGTGGCAAATCTTCTTGCACCTGACTCTTTCCCAGAATTCCTATCTTCGTATTGGAACTCCCACCTTCTACCTCTTGCCTTTTGCTAATAGGCCATTAGCATTTATTGACAGATGGTGCTTCCACACAGCACCCAAGAGATTATCCCTACGTGTTACAGCTCTGAAGGGAAAGGTGTTCTGGCAGGACACCGAGGAATACCACCAAGTCACACCACACAACAAACCTCGCCCAAGAGATTTACTGGGGGAGACACAAGAGGGTAGCTGCCTCTGCTTGGGCAAGAAGCAGCAGGGAACAGGCTTATATATAGGGTTTCTTGGGGAGGAGTTTTCCAGAATGAAGATTTCCTGAATGGGGACTGATGAAATTTCAAGCTGTGAGCTTGGAGTGAGCCCAGGGATTGGTGGGATTTCCTGTTCAGCGATTGGTGGGTTTTGTGCTCAGAGATTGGTGGATTTTGGTCAATCTTCAGACCTGGAAGTAGGTCCAGACATTTTACCCTAGAATCAGACCCTTTCCTCTGTAGGCACAAAAGGAAATGTCTGCCTATCCTAAACAGGACGGAACAACCAAGCCAGGTAACAGTGCTGACGTCACTAAAGCAAAAGAACCAAGCACCACCTATTATATTTTTCCCTGTTCATCTCTGTCTGTCTCTCTCTCTCTCTCTCTCTCTCTTTTTTTTACTACTTTCTTTTTAGATTTAGCAAGGTGTTTTTTTTGTTGTTGTTGTTTTGTTTTTGTTTTTTGTTTTCCTTGTTCCGGTCAACCCTGCTCGCTCCGTTTGACCCAGCTCCGCTCGATCCCGCTTGCTCCAGCCGGCCCCTCGCTCCGACCGGCTCCGCTCGCTCCAGCCAGCCCCGCTCGCTCCAGACAGTCCCGCTTGCTCCAGACGGCTCCGCTCGCTCCGGTCGGTCTCTCTGGTCCAAGGATTCGTTTATTATTTTTTTTCATAAGTACGCTGTAGCTGACTTCAGACGCACCAGAGGAGGGCGTCAGATCTCATTACGGGTGGTTGTAAGCCACCATGTGGTTGCTGGGATTTGAACTCATCACCTTCGGAAGAGCAGTCGGGTGCTCTTACCCACTGAGCCATCTCACCAGCCCCTGTCTGTCTCTTTATGACAGTCTTAGCCTGCTGGAAACATGACTGACAATAGTTTTGCCACAGGACACAGTGTGACATTGGCTTTCTCAATAACTAGTCAGAAGTTTCTGCAGAAGCTTGCTGGTTCAGTGTGTTGGGAACTATTATCAGTTAGCTGAGGCTCTAGGGTGGGGCACAAAGAAATCAAGATACACTCACCTCACTTGGCAGTGCTAAGAACAGAGCAATAGACTTCTATGGAATGTTAGAGGTCACCATAGGGCTGACATCACTGTCAGTTTTCTCAGGGTTCCACCATCATCTTAGATGGTCCTTTGACTTCCCTATCTCTCTACTCCTGTCCTTCACCTCCATTCTTCCCAGGAGTCTTTCACTCTGTCCTGGCAGTGTCCCTGCAGGTTACCCTGACAACAGGAGCTGAAGAGCCTGGGAGATATTCATGTCAGCAGACACGTTGGCTGACAGGAATCTCTGTGCTATGCCTCTCTCATCCCTCTCTTCCTCCTCTGCCACTGGATCTTTCTGTAACTTTAATGTTTTCAACACCTATTTTTACTGATAGTTCTTAAACACTCTAGCCTCCCTTTTAGCCTACCACCCACCAAAGGTAGTGGAGAAGAAAGGATATGGGGGAAGTGGACCTGTTTAGAAATGGTTCTTTGGAGCAACTCCCATCTGTCTTGTCTGGAAATCAGCAGTTCGCTAACAGGTTAGCAGTGGCAGCTCTATCCACTTGCAAACACTGCACAGATATATCAGCGGTGCAGTTGGGTAAAGTCGGAATAGCAAACCGAATCAGCAGCAGTGGCACTACCCCGCAGAGACAGCCAGGCCTCAGCCTCCGCACAAGTGAGCAGGAGAGGCCAGGGCCAACAGGAACACCATGGAAAGTTCTCAGTTGTGCCTCTCTCAGCGAAGATCAGAAAGGACGCAAGACCAAGAAGCATTGCACAGTTAGCTCTATAAGAAAGCCTAGCTCAGCTCCTTTCACTGTCCATCCAGTCCTTTTTATACTCCCTCCAAACATCACATGTCCTCCATGGGTCTTGCCTCAGCATGTGACTCTGTCTCATCTGACATCACTCTGCCAATTAATCCTGAGTCCAAGGAAGTGGCAAGAAACTGCAGCATGCTACCAGAAGTTTTTTGGTGTGTTTCTCTCAATGGAGTCCCGACAAATGTAGCTCAACTATGCAATGTAAGGCAGACCAATACGTGCATGCCATTAGCAAAGAATCCCTCATCATGTGTCCTTTCATGGGTTTGCTTCAGCTGAACATCCTTTCCTTGGTCTCTGCTTCAGCGAAACATTCTTTCACGAGTCTGCCTTAGTCCTTTCACCTGTGTCCACTTCAGCAAATGCTCCTTCATGTGTTTGCCCCAGCAAAACACCGTCCAACACAACTGATTCTCTAAAGAACACTTAAGTTTCCACTTCATCCTCCCATGTGGAAAAACATCCTTGCAGAAGTAGAAACAGGTCCTGATTCTCGGAGTTCTACCTATCAGAAGCATCCTGGGATATATTTTTTTCCCCTGGGGTGCAGCAAACTTTATTGATGGTGTTCAAGAGAGTATGGAGGGCTCCCTAGGCCCCTCCTGTTTTCATGGGGGTCTGGGATGGAAACTGTGAGGGAGATGCTCAGTGTTGGGGGCTGAGTTGGGACAGGGACTCTTCAGCAACCTAGGGCCTCTCTCTTGCTCTCAGTGTCCTTGCTGGGGTGGGTGGTCCAGGGTTTCTTACTCCTTGGAGGACATGTAGGCCATGAGGTCCACCACCAGGACCTCATCCTGTTGCTGTAGCCATAGTCATTGTCATACCAGGAAATGAGCTTGACAAAGTTGTCATTGAGAGCAATACCAGCCCCAATAACAAAGGTGGAAGAGTCGGAGTTGCTGTTGAAGTCACAGGAGACAACCTGGTCCTCAGTGTAGCCCAGGATGCCCTTCAGTGGGCCATCAGATACCTGCTTCACCACCTTCTTGATGTCATCATACTTGGCAGGTTTCTCCAGGTGGCATGTCAGATCCACAACAGACACATTGGGGGTAGGAACACAGAAGGCCATGCCAGTGAGCTTCCCATTCAGCTCTGGGATGACCTTGCCCACAGCCTTGGCAGCACCAGTGGATTAAGGGATGATGTTCTGGGCAGCCTGATGGCCATCACGCCACAGCCATCCAGAGGGACCATCCACAGTCTTTTGAGTGGCAGTGATGGCATGGACTGTGGCCATGAGCCCTTCCATGATGCCAAAGTTATCATGGATGACCTTGGCCAAGGAGGCTAAGCAGTTGGTGGTGCAGGATGCATTGCTGACAATCTTGAGTAAGTTGTCATATTTCTTGTGGTTCACACCCATCACAAACGTGGGGGCATCAGCAGAAGGGGAGGAGATGATGACCCCTTTGGACCCACCCTTCAAGTGGGTCCCAGCCTTCTCCATGGTAGTGAAGATGCCAGTAGACTCCACAACATACTCAGTACCAGCACCACCAGCACCACCAGCACCACCACATTTGATGTTAGTGGGATCTTGCTCCTGGAAAATAGTGATGGGCTTCTCATTAATGACAAACTTCCCATTCTCAGTCTTGACTGTGTCATTGAATTTGCCATGGGTGGAGTCATACTGTAACATGTAGACCATGTAGTTGAGGTCAATGGAGGGTTCGTTGATGGCAACAATCTCCACTTTGTCAAGTGCAGAGCAGAAGGCAGCCCTGGAAACCAGGAGCCCAATATGGCCAAATCCTTTCACACCGACTGTCACCATTTTATCTATGGGATGGGGCTGACACTGCACAAGATGAGGTTGTCTCTAGAACAAGGAGGAGCAGAGAGGCATCCTGGAATATCTTATATAATTCAAAGTGACTGGGGGATGGGCAGAGCCAGTTTTCTTCCTAAGCAGCTCCCTGGCTCTTTAGGACACTATTAGTTCCTGATCAGCTTTGATTTCTCTTTATCCCAAAGAGGGAAGGTGACACATTTCTTTCTTAGTGGGCTAAGTGGGTCAGTCCATAAAGGATGAGCTAGTTACATGTTCTGGTCATAGCTGATATTAGATACCTATGCCAGGCAACATAGTGTTCTCTCTTCAAAGTTACTTTCAGCTATAATTATGAAATGTAGTTAATGATGATAATTATGATGTCAGGAAAGAAATACAGTGGAAAAATAAAAAAGATAGGTTTTTTAATGACAAATAAATAAGCAAAGTACAAAATAAAACAAATAGTATATTATGATAAATAAAAGTAACAGTTTTTTATTATATTGATATATAAAAAGGAAGATAAATTTAGACGAGTTCTGGCTTCATTCAGTGATGAATTTAGAGCTTGGCAATGTCTGTTTTTGTAACTTCTACACAGTTCTAATTAATTTCATCAGAATTAATTTTTGTATATTTATATTTGATGAGCAGTAGAATATATCCATCTTTCTTTGCTCATGGATGACTGAATAACACATTTTAATGTAAAGCACCATTTTTTAATGAAATAACACATGAAAAAGAAAAAAAACCTTAATATAAGAATACATTTAGTAGAGAGCCACAGAACTATTTTGCAATAAATCCTAAGAGTTATAATCATCATGTACGTCTTTGTGCCATAGACATCCATTCTAGAAGCTTACAAATGTTGATGTGGTTGGAAAGTTTCTGGTAAGATAAAAACGTCACCATATATGTATTATTTTTGGGCAAAAATTGCAGCCTTTGTTCTGCAGAAAAATCAGAGTTAGCATAGTTAAGATTATATTATAGTTATTGCTGAGATCAAGAGCCCATTTCTCGGTGATGATGGCCAAGGTTTTCAGAAACTACCCTCCTGGACCTCTGGTAACTTTCCTCAGTTCTTCTGGCATCCACAGAGGAACAGCCTCAATCAAGGCTCTGCTTTTTCGCTGGTGTAACCACTCTGCTGCCATTGCTTGTTGCAGATCTCCTGTTCAGATGCAGAAGCTCTGAGCACCTCAGGGTTGCACGCGTCGTGAGCTTGAGTAATCCCAACTGTTCGGAATTTACCCGAAACCAACTTAAATGGCCGAATCCATGTGTATGGAGGCGTGACCACATAATGGAGAGTTCAAATGAGCTTGCATGTAGAATGCAAGTATGAAGCTTACATAGTGAAGGCTGGGCTACTTCGGAGCTTCCATGCGTATTATTAAATCCCAACAGTGACACAGCGACTGTTTACAGTGGAGACCCACAGATGTTATTTTCATGGAATGCTTTGTCACTGGCAAATGGAGGATAATAAAAAGCAGACTGGCTTCTAGCTGGTTATATTCTTGTTTTTAAAAGCTCTACAGACTTTCTCTTTGCCTGCACTCAGGGTAGACTGCTTCATCTGCCCACTTATTGTCTGACCACTGCATCCAGCATTGCCGTGGCCTGAGTGGGGAGGATGGTATGCACGAGTTCATATAAGATCCAGTGCATATAAGATAAAGACCTCATGGGCCCATGCTGGTTTGAGAGTTGTACTTAGGAGAGGTGGGCACTGTTGCTCCAGGCAACTGTGTGTAGTGGATACTACTATCTCCTTTTTAGCTGATGATCAATGTGCACATGCATGTACACACACATGCACACACATACACACTCATTTCACATGCCCAAGATGCTTCTATTTTGCATGATGTGACATGCCCACATATAACCACAAATGCAATGGGCTATAATTCAAGTCACATCAGCTACTGTAATGTCACTAAGTCATGTCTGAGTCCACAGAGCTGAGTGAATTCCTTCCTTCAATAGTTTGACTGAGAAACCATCTGATAGCCATCAGCTGGTGGATTATTTAATAAATAAAACAAACCACTAATGACACACTCCATTCTCACAATCTGTGCCAACACAATCCATCCATGTTAATAGTACTTACTACTCAGCCAGCCCCGTGTGTAACTTGCTTCTCTGTGTCAACTTTTCATGACCCACTTCAGTCCACATCAAGTTTAAACACTGACCATATAGTGGGTATAGCTGAGGAGGGGATCCTGGCAGGTTATACTGTTGTTTCTTGTAGTTGGTGAGAGAAAGGTACAATGGAGAGAATTTTGGAAGGGCTAATAAGTTGCTTAGGTCTTCAATTCCTTTGGTTTTTTCCCTATAGCCTGGTGTCACTGGCCAGGACTTCATAATTTCCTGATGGTACAGAACCCTACATGACACCCAGTGAGAAGTGTAAGAGGGAGCTTTATTTGGTAGCTTGGGATACCAATTTCTGGACTTGAGTTTTAGTGATCTCAGGCTAGGCTAATTTGATCATAGTGAGACCTTGACTTTAATTTTATGTCCACAGGGGAGACTCCTGGCACAGTTACTGTTCTCTTTAGTTATCTTGATGTACTGAGAAGGAATCATCTTTCTCTTCAGTTCAGCTTTTCTCACCTCAGTTAATCTGCTTTCTGTGACACTCACTGGGCCCCCTAAAATCACCTCCAATATGTACACTGTTGTTTGAAACTTAAAAACAAAAAAACAAAAAAACAAGGATTGCTTAATTATCTCTCTCCAAATATAGGGAAGAGTTTCAGTGGCTTCACTGCCCCCTCCATATGACATGTTCCTTGAAATGCCTAAAGTGGCTTCCACACTCAGCAAAACCAGTTTATGAATAATGCAATTTTCTTTTCAATCCAAGATCTTGAGTAGGATTGGTTTGGGCAAGTAATAAGGAGAGAAGGGCATCTACAGAGGGAAAGAGTTGGGTAAACAACCAAGTCATAAGAAGGGGAGAAATCAAGGCTGTGTTGAAGGCCTCAGGAACAAGGACTTACAGATCTACTGTTGAACCCTGCTAACAATGTGGGAGTTCTCCGTAATGAGAACCAGGTGGTGTTGTGAAGTGGAAACTGAAGGGTTCTTTGGAAAGTCACTTGTGTTGGATGGTGTTTTGCTGGGGCAAACATGTAAAGGAACATGTTGCTGAAGGGGACACAGGTGAAAGGCTATGCCAGACTCATGAAGGAACCTTGCACTGAAGCAGACACAGGTGAAAGATGGTTTTGCTGAAGCAAGAATGTGAAAGGACTTGTGGTGAAGGATTCTTCACTAATGACCTGCATGTATTTGGTCCACCTTACATTGTGTAGTTGAGCTCCTTTTGTTGGGATGCACCAAAAAAAACTGTGGTATGCTCTGGCTTCTTGTCACCTCCTCAGACTCAGGCAGATTGGCGGAGTGACGTCAGCTGAGACGGATTCACACTCTCCCAAGTGCTTTAGCCTGGGAGTGGCTGGGTTAGATCTCCCACCTTCACATGTTTAGAGCTGGCTCATCAGGGCCCACACCTCAAGAGCCAGCTTCACTGTGGTGCTCAGTTGAGGGGCAGGGCCTGCTCTCCCCAAGTGCTACAGCCAGTGAGGGGCAGGAACAGCTCTCCCACCTCAGGGCTTCAGGTGCCAAGGGGTGAGAGGGTGCCCACACTACCTCATGGCAGACAAGTGGTAGGGTCAGCTAGCTCTCTCTTGCTCTTACCCTCTGGCCAGGTTACCTGTGCCCCCTCCACCAGGGCCAGCTCTGATGTTCTGCCCAGACAAGTTGCAGTTTACATCAGTGTTGACTGGATGATTAAATCTTAAAAACAAAACAAAACAAAAACAAAAACAAAAACAACCCAAAAACTGAATGACCAGTTTAGGACTAACCTGTGAACTGTACGTTGCTGAGGAAGAACCAATGGATCACAGGTAGGTGATGATCCAATGAGAGTTGCACTAGCATATCGCAGGCTTTAACTGCATGT